>BROE01000001.1:0-503218 GCA_036571765.1 Plecoglossus altivelis
CCTGTGTTGTTTGGCTGTTCCATTTGGGAGAATATTCGCTTTGGGAAGCCTGAGGCAACCGATGCTGAGGTCGTCAACGCTGCTAAGCAAGCCAACGCTCATCGCTTCATCACAGGCTTTCCAGAGGGATACAACACTGTGGTCGGTAGGTGTAAAAGGCCTTTGTGGTCAACTAACGGTGGTAGTCTGTAGTGAAAGGATGTAGTTCAGCTGCCCATCAGTTAGTCAGCACAGAAGCACAGAAGAAGATATTAGTACGTAAATGTTCCCATAAGGCAGATGGTGAGCCATATTTACTAAAGGCAGTTTGCTTTTTCCCTGCTGGCACACAGGTGAACGTGGGGCAACTCTGTCAGGGGGGCAGAAGCAGCGGATTGCCATTGCTCGTGCCCTGATCAAGAACCCCAGCATCCTGGTGTTGGATGAGGCCACCAGTGCCCTTGATGCGGAGTCAGAGCGTGTGGTACAGGAGGCTTTGGACCGGGCCACTACAGGCCGGACCGTACTCATCATTGCGCATCGCCTCAGTACCATCCAGGGAGCTGACCTAATCTGTGTCATGAGCAACGGACGCATTGTAGAGGTGAGATTGCAGCAACAGATGCATATATTGATAGTCATTGATGTGGCTGGGCAGCCTTTTCCCCCCCAAGATAATTAAGGACTTTAAATACAATTATTTCAAACACCACATGTTTTGTCCCTCAAGAGCCAAACAGTTTACGTATTGTTATTACAAGCGGCCAACTCTAACCACCCCTTATTGTTTTTGAAGGCAGGAACTCACTTGGACTTGCTGAGCAAAGGAGGACTCTATGCGGAACTGATTCGTAGACAAAGAGCAGAGGAAAACAACTGATTAACCAGGCACACTGTACACCAACTGATATCAGTCGCGCATTTTATGTGACACTATGGGCAATTTTTCCAAAATAAATCAGAATAGTAATGAAAAGAATATGTAAATGTACTTGTCTTTTTTGTGATTTTGTTTATCTATGATGATTCCATTGAATACATTTCAACATGTATGAGTGGGCCAACAGGATTAATATCTGCCTTTATTGCCACATGTTTAGATCATGAATCATGAACCGATTGACTAGGGCTACTGTTTTAGCGAGGTTATTTTGACATTAGAGATATATACAACTATGATCAATTAAATATTTAATAATTATCATTCTTTTCTTTTCTTTTGTATTCAATATAAAATAGTATGTTCATGCTGCTCGAGGGGTACTGGCATTGGACATATTATTACATCCTACACACTTAGTCTAAATCCATAACAGGATTACAATGGCTTGGAAGACTGACATACATATTGCTGGTTAAGAGTAACACGCTGATCTGTAATGTTACAAAAAATGTTGATAAACGATCATTAGACCAAACTTGTGCTTTAGTTTACCTTGAGAAGTTTGGGCACAGTTGGTAGTAATTATGATTTGCCAGATTTACAATTCCTCATTTGGCCTTTAGATGACCGTAGTTTTAGCTAAACTATCAAATCAAACCCAGCTTGTTGGAACACTGCAGCTAGCTAGCCGTTTACCTAGCTAGGTAGCTTAACGTCACCGTCATCATCGCAACCCCTGGATAGGGTGGCATTTCATGACTGTTAGCTGGCTAGGCGAAGCTAGCCTCTCTGTCGAAAATGCAGAAATATGAAAAGCTCGAGAAAATCGGAGAAGGTAAGGGCATCTGTAACGCTATCACATATTGTGTCTGAAAAGCTTATAGCCATCTCACCTAATAATAATACTCTACTACTGCTCGCAAGGTATAGCAATAGCTAGTGTTGCTACTTGTGCTGTAGCAAGCTGACGATTACCTTCGATAGTAGTCCAAGTAGTTCAAAGTAATAGCTTGCCATAGATAGATAGCCATTTAATAAATGTAGATATACATCTAGATATAACTACATGTAGTAAACACTAGCTAAAGTTTTGGACCAGAATCATGCAAACGGTGCATCTAGTTTGTTAGATTGTAGATTATGTACTTAACAAGCTAGTCTAAATGGAGCGTAGTATCTTACATGAAATTACGGAGTCGTGTTTCCATCATTTGCAGGTACATATGGCACTGTTTTCAAAGCTAAAAACCGAGAGACACATGAAATTGTAGCTTTAAAAAGAGTTAGACTGGATGACGACGACGAGGTATGTTCTTGCATTTGTCTATAATGCTACTCATATTTATTTCATAGCTAGCCTAGCTAGCTAGAGTAGTTTGTGTAACAAATTTGCTATCACTTCAAATGATCATCCTATTTGATTCTATTTAGGGAGTTCCTAGTTCTGCCTTGCGAGAGATTTGCCTTTTGAAAGAGCTGAAACACAAAAATATTGTCAGGTATGTGTGCTGTACCCATTGCCTAAGCCCACATGTAATTTTAGTTCCAACGTGCTTATTTGCCAACTTGCTGGTTACTACTCCAATTGTTTGAGGATTCTGTATTATGCTTAAATGTGTCATGTCTTGTAATAACAGACTGTCTCCCACAGATTGCATGATGTCCTGCACAGTGACAAGAAGCTAACCTTAGTGTTTGAATATTGTGATCAGGTGAGGAATGCCCAATGCTTGTCAGATGCATGTCTATTGTTTGATTCTACAAATAGTTTATGTATTCCTTAAATAATTATTTGGGTTGTGTTTATATTGTCATGCTACAGGACCTAAAGAAATACTTTGACAGCTGCAATGGAGATTTGGATCCGGAAACTGTCAAGGTGCGTATTTGCCATAGGATAGGTTAGATGAAACATCAGTGGCCTTGTTTGATTCAGATATTTAGGAACTTGATCTCAGTTGGATCTACTGCATCACTGTTTATTGTGTGTTCCTCACTCTATACTCGTTCAGTCATTCATGTACCAGCTGTTGAAGGGCCTCGCCTTCTGTCACAGTCGGAATGTACTCCACAGAGACCTGAAGCCCCAAAATCTCCTCATCAATAGAGTAAGTCCCCAATTGGTGGGTTTTCAGAACAGAGGAATGGGACAGTCTCTGTTAACAGGAATGTTAAAGGAACAAAAGGAGGGCTGCAGCTTCACCTACGCCAGTGTGGGGCATTCAATGAACACATGATGCATAGCAAGACAAAATGGCGTTAAAATCCTGATGTGTCAGTAATTCTCCTGGCACTGTGATTGTGTCATAGAATGGGGAACTGAAGCTTGCTGACTTTGGCTTAGCTCGAGCCTTTGGAATACCTGTGAGGTGTTATTCCGCAGAGGTAAATATTATATGCACTAACTAGAGATTAAAGATCTCATTCACTAGTGACACAGGTTAGTGATTTCTTGTGATATCTCACTGTGTCCAGGTGGTGACGTTGTGGTACAGACCTCCAGATGTACTTTTTGGCGCTAAACTGTATTCTACCTCCATTGACATGTGGTCTGCTGGTTGCATATTTGCAGGTACTTACTAGTCTTACTAGTGCAACATTTCTCCTCTAGTCTACACATTGTCAGCCGCAGATATAGGCCCAACAATTTCCCCACTCGACAAAGAGCTTGTCTTGTCACCTTTACATGTTTAATGATCTTAATTCCCAGTAGTGCAAATTACTTATGCTTGCCCTAATGAAATGCTTCTGTTCAGAGCTGGCGAATGCAGGAAGACCTTTATTCCCTGGTAATGATGTGGATGACCAGTTGAAGAGAATCTTCAGATATCCTTTCTTCAATCTGGGATTTTGATGTCTGTACAATGTCTTATTTTTAGAACAGAATAACTTTGAGAACCCATTGATTGAATATGTTTTGATAGGTTGTGTTGATGTTATAGTATTGATGTCATAACAAATAGAAAATTTATTTAGAGAATTCCACAGATTTGCCATTCGTCACACTTGGGGAAGTCGTGGCCTAATGGTTAGGGAGTTGGGCTTGTAACCCTCAAGTTGCTGGTTCGATTCTCGCACCGGCAGGAATTGAAGGTGGGGATTGTGAATAAACAGCACTCTCTCTGCCTTCGATACCATGACTGAGGTGCCCTTGAGCAAGGCACCGAACCCCCAATTGCTCCCCGGGCGCTGGAGCAATAGCTGCCCACTGCTCTGGGTGTATGTTCACTGTGTGTGTGTGCGTGCGGTTGCCCACTACTCACTACTGTGTGTGCACTTGGATGGGTTAAATGCAGAGGTAAAATTTCAAGTATTGGTAACCATACTTGACAATACGTCACTTCACTTCACTTCACTTGGACTTCTCTACTTCCTCACTGGTTGTTTTTTACTTTGGTATTTTTCCTCTTCCTTAATGCTACGTCACATTGTTAGGTACACCAACTGAAGAACAGTGGCAGACAATGACAAAGCTCCCAGATTACAAAGTATAACATCGTTTTTCGCCTTGAAACTTTATTCTGGAACATTTTTATATGAGCTGGTGTTGGTAAATAAGTTTCCTTTTACCTTTGTTTGCCCACAGCCTTACCCTATGTATCCAGCCACCACTTCCCTGGTGAATGTTGTTCCTAAACTAAGTAGCACGGGCAGGGATCTGCTGCAGGTCAGTGTGGCCATCCCAATAGCTGTGGAGTCTGTACAGCAGGCTGTTCAGCTTGGTCACCAGCAGGTGGACCTACAGAGGCTCTTCCCAAAATTGTTGGGATGCATTAGGTTTTAAATTTGTAGCACAACGCAACACTCACCATTTGTTTTTTTCCTCCCAACACAGAATCTGCTTAAATGTAATCCTGTCCAGAGGATCTCTGCCGAGGAGGCCTTGCAGCACCCCTACTTTGCTGATTTCTGCCCACCTTAGATGCCAAAATATCAATGGGTAAACCTCAGCCATCAACATCAATTCTCCTTCACTGCATCTAGTTAACAGGACTGGTCTCACTACAAGACCCATACTGCACCTGTGGAACACACACTTCCCTACATCCTCCTGTGCCTACTTGTATAACAACATTTTCACAGCTGTGCAAGACATGGACTATGTAGATTCAGTTAACTGGCATGTCTTTTTATTCTCACTCTGTTTTGTTATGTTATTTGAAGACTAGTTAACACAACAGGACATATTTAGCTATGAACAAATCTGGACCTCATAGACAGTTGAAACTCAAGCCAGAACAGAAAACGGAAACAAAGGAAGCAGTATTAACAAGTAAGTGAACCGGATCTTGGCAATTTGTTTAGAATGCTATTTTGACAAATTCTTCTGATACCTTGTTAATATTAAGTTGAATCATTAAATAGAGGCAGCAAACTTCCTGTGTTCTCCATTATCACAAGGAGTTGGTCTGTAGAAGGACATTGTTAAGTAGACTGGGAAGCTTATTTATGTTTATATTTCGTTTCTGTTACCTCTCAGGCTTTGTATATAGCTTTTTGTATTGTTTTAAGCACTTTGTGTATGGCAGTTCATTTTTAAATGTTTTAGGTCTCACCCCTACTGACTATGTTGAACACTGAAAGCCAAGTTCCAGTTTGGGCCAACCGATATGTTTTGAAAAGTGGACTATAAGCTTGAGTAATTGTCTAATATCTATTAATTATGTACATTTAACATCTTTTTTGATGTAATGTCTTACAAGGTTTGTGAAAAGGTCATAGAATTCCTACTTATACCTTTTAGAGCATGTAATAAAATGTGAGCCTGGTATGGGCTATGTTCTCTTGGTTATTTAATTGTGAGAAACGGTTTGCAAGATCTGCCAGTGTTTTATTCCAGATATAACATACTTAAGGTTTAAACATAAAAAACGTGGTTTTACTAGTAGAGAAAGGATTTGTTTTATTTTATTGATGTAGGGCAATAAAAAAATCGAATGCATGTATTTATGGGTAATTGAATGTCTGCTTGTGCATTTGTAGTGTTCTTTGTTGTATGCATTATTACTTTATGAGACGTGCTTCTTTGAATAATGAAACGAGAGTCTAGAATCCCTTAACGTTATTCAAGGCTCCATTTATAACAAGGCCCCTATGTATGTCTCTTGGCTCTGTTGTAATTTTAGAAGACATGACATTACAGTATTTCTCTCATGGTGAAAAAATGTCCTTGTCTTATTCAAGAAAAACTGCTGTATGACATTAGCTAAACAGCTTATCTTAATTTTTGAACGAATGAGTGAATTTTCGCACTTTCGTAGTATTCGTTTTGTGTTTCTTTGTTTAGTTTTTCTGGTAGGACTTGCTGATGAGACTACTGACTAGTAGTCTCCATTTATTTTACAATGGTTCATTATTCAATAAAATGTACACACTACATAATTGTGTGAATATTATTTACCCAATGGCTCCGATATTTGATGTTTAAAATCAGTTGGTACTGAGTTATATTGTCATTACTTTGACAAAATAGACATGTTATCACATACATATCTAAAATTCCCTTTGAGATCAATAAAGTGAATTGACATGTCTAGGAGAGATTGCTGCATAGTCTTAGTAACAGAAGTGTTAGTGGGCTGCTTACCATACCTAGAGAGAGAGCAGAGGAACATGTTGGTACAGTGCAACCTTTTCCATCACCTTGACATATCAAACAACATTACACTTAGTTATGCTAGGGTGTTAACTATTTAATGTTTACTTGAGTTCAGAGTTAAAATCACAAAGACTGTACATCCATAGATTCATAGAGCCAAATGAAGCAAAACCCTGTTCTCAGAAGGCCGCAATACATCTTATGAGACGTACGTCTGTACATGATCCTGTATGTTCCAGTTTTAAAGGAAGTTGCATCAAGATGCCGAAACACCCTTTAATTGGTTTGGTAGTTTGTACTCATTTGAAGATAAAGACACCTTGTCACAATGCATAATCGCAGCAATTGTTAAAGGCATAGTACATTTGTTTCATCTGGCTCCAGCATACCCCAGTCAAACATTGCAAAGGCAGTAACATATCTCTGAGTACATAAGGTGGGAAAACACCATGGTCATGCAAGGAGGAATAGAGGTAGGTGCAATTATGATATGCACTGCAGGATTATGTTTTAACCATTTAACTGAAATGTTTAATGTTGTAGTTTACCTGGAAATTATAATGTAGTTTACTATCCATTAAATATTGTTTGAGCTCAACCAATGTGTAACAGTGTTACAACTTAACAGTCCTATACTAGCTTTGGCTACTGCATGAAGTAAACTCTGCTACAATGTTGTTTGACTAGCAGAGTAGAGAAGAGTCATGTACACAGCCTTGTATAATTCATGAAAATTAATGACCTAAATCAAACGTCATTAGCATTTTTATGACTCATTTTATCTGCAAACATGCAAGAGAATAATAATATAAATTGTTGTATAAGTAATTGTAGGGAGCATGGCTGTCCTATCAACAGTGGTGGTAGATGGATGCCTACAGCAACTCTGCACTATCAAGGGGCTAGGATGGAACACAATCAAAATCTAGACAATAACATAAGAACAATTCAGATCATTGTAACACATGGTGCATGCTGTAATTGATAGACAAGCAGACCATTTCACTATCCAAATAGTTTTGGATCAGAATTGACAATGAATCCCAATTGATGTTAAATCGCCTTACTTGCACTGACAATTGTTTTTGTATTTATGTATTCATTACAACAGGACAACACTGATAAACTGGATTTTTTCGGCTCATTGTGATGTTCTTTTCCCAGACAACGCTGAAATAATTGTACAAATTTACATGGTGTACATAGTATAACCAGTATCAATAAGATAGTCATGCTCATAGACGGTCATTGGCTGGGGAGCAATGGCTGATCTCCTAGGCTTTGTGCTTCACATCAACAGTCATCTAATACACAGACAAAAGAATGTTAAGTCTAAAATGTCACTCAACCTGCACTTCAATGTTAACATATTCAAAAGAAAAAACAACTGGAATCTGTTCTCTGAAATGATAAATATGGAAAAAGAGAAATTAGACACAGTAAAGTTGTGTAAATAGGATGATGGTTAAATATATTGTTTATTATATTTGATCATTTATACATCACAAACTGTCATTTAAGTTGTATAACATGTACTGGAATTCCAATAATGAAAGACTATAATGATGCCACTATACAATGCATTTCAGTGTTACAAATCAAAGGAATAGAATGGGTGAAGTATGTTTTGAGGCAAGTTTACTGCATCTCACAGAATTCTATTCAGTATTCGGTCCTCAAAATAAATTAAAACTGGAAGACACTTGCGGTCCACTAGGATAACTACTCATATTCAGGGAAACCCTTGGGGTGGACTTTGATTTCATGAATGGCAAGCCAACTGCTAGCCCATCCAAGTTGAAGTCCCAACGGCAAGAATACAGAAACACTTTGATTTTCAGTTCCAACAGATGTCTCAATGCATGAGATAGAGAATTTCTTCATGGCATTTGAGCAGGTATTTACAAGTGGTTTTGTTCTAGACAGAGAACATCACCTTGAAAACGTTTGTACTCCACTAATTTTAAATAGATACTACCACATAGGAATTGTGCTAACAATGCTTTGCGGCTGAAAAGCTTTGGTGGTAAGATGATACACATTTTAGCAAGTGGAAAGACGTGCATCACCTGGCCTGATGCAGAAGGGGTCAACACAGCAGAAGGATAAATCCTCTGTTTTTCCATGATGGAAACAAATCTAAGAATGATATTACAACACTAGCTCAGAGAGTGGGAGTCCACAAATGTACACACATTTTACCATTCAGGTGAAAACAAGGGCATAAAGTTGTAATTTCCATTACACAAACTGTCCTTCCACCCTCTTCAAATATTATGTACAACATTACTGGTTACTGTTTACCTTTTATCCCTTGGAACTACGAGGATTCTTAGAGAATTGAATAACTGGTTGTGTACATTCAACTAATTTCAACAAAAAGGGAACAATGAAGTCAGCTGTCTATTACAAAGGAATTTTAGCCAGGTAAGACATGTCATTTCTCCAATGAGCCCCAGGAAACATAGATCAACCTGGATGGCAGCATGATTTTGATGTTCAGCCAAATTGAATGAGAGGATTTTTCTAAGCTACCCATGGCTAGACACTTGGTATCCAGCACAGTGGCACTCCATGGGTAACGACATTGCTGGATTTACATTGAAAAATATTCAAATTTACGGCTGATTCAAACATTGTAAAGTGGTTGCATTGAAGGACATGCCACAGAATGTAACAAACAAAAAGCGTTGTTGATACAGTCACATGGCAGTTAAACCTGAGTTTTGTTTTGGAAGTGGTATTTTTCTAATGATAATGTCATATTTATTTTTAGGCATTGATATAGTCAACTATTTTTGTAGTCTACACTCTCCATTGGTGTGTAATACATATAGTTTTTTCACAGTTTGCTGTCAAGCCCATGTTTCCCACCAGCCCATCCCCTTCTTTGTGTCGTCAACAAGCAAATTCCTCAAAGTTTCCTAGAGTCGGGTGACGAGGTAACATGTTCGGCGTGTATCCGAGACTGTCCGAGTGACTCCGGAGGGTGTCACAGGTGCTCTGCAACACAAGGGGGAGGAAGGAGGGAGGAGGAGTTCAACCATATTAAGGGAAGGGTGATGGGAGTCACAATGAGAGGCGATGAGAGTGTGACGGGTCACAGGAAAATATGGCATGTGACAAGAAAAAAAACAGATGGGACAGGTAAAAAATTTAAATATGGGGAAATCAACAGAGCCAGGCACACAAGGTGAAAAATAATCATATCAACATCAAATGATTAAAAGATGGCAGACCAACAATTGGTCAAACAAACGAAACACCATTATTGCGGATGGTTATGATGTGGACCAATATAGACAGGAAAGCATAATTATGGATGACCAATATAGACAGAAAAATGCAAATAACAATGATTGGAGATGAAACAAGTCAGGGCGGGGAGTGCAAATGACAGGCAGGTCAGTTATGTTTCAGAGGGTGTCGGTGGAGTATAAAGAATAGGTGGGAAAGATAAGAGGGTTATGACAAGAATAAAGGAGGAAAGGAGAAAAAATGACAAACATTTTTAGTCTTTGTCTTAGTATAGGTATGTTGACTCCTGCACATTTATCAGCATCCAAATACATCCATTTGATACTGTACTGTACGTCTGCGGACATCTTATGCTGTTTTTGGTTGTTTCTGTTAATGTTGTCGAGGTGTGTATCAGATAAGCAACAACCACAGATGTGGTATAAAGTAGTTCTGTTTCAGCAGACAAAGAATCATTTGTAACAGGGGAAATGTACTGCATGCAACCCAGTGATGACATCACAAAGGAATGCATCTAGTGGTGTTATTGGGCACAGCTCCAACACCATGGCCCTACGTAGTAAATGGTCTGTGCTGTGGGAAGGCAAGAACATAAAAACAGTTGTGCTACAGTTGTTGTGCTATTAAAACCAAATCTTAGACATGTTTTTTTGTTTTCTCAGGAAACTGCATTTACCCTAAAGGAAAGAAAAAAGCTTAATTATTCTGTTGAAGCAATCTTATAGAGGCTATTTGTATAACCCTCAACAGGGAGAGAATCCAACCAACACATTCTGTTTTTATAAGCCAAGGACCTCTGAAGAAATTCCACACAGGAAAGTAAGAATCCATGTTGGCTCAGAAAGCTCCATACCTTGCCACCACTACTACTCTCAATACAAATGAACTCTAAGAGTTTCTCACCAAACCAGCACTTTGGAAGTATTGCTCACCAGAAAGGAAATGATGTATGAAATGATCCCAATAATGGCTGAAAAAGAGGGACAGTGTGGGAGGGAGGAACTATTATCAATGGGGTTGCTACCTGGGGGCATGATTAGGCGTGACACCTGGGCGGGTTGGGTTCTCTGGAAACTCCTGGAATAGACATGATGAAAAGAAAGATGAGGGTGACTGAAATGAAAATAAAAATACAATGCAGTACTGAAAAGTAGAGCAGTAAGGCCCCCATAAAAATGTCCCCATAAAAGTTGGTATGCATAGTTGATGGGAACAGCCTTTCTGCAGCTGTGTATGGGAACGCGCTAAACACTAATATTTCAGTCAAATGATACCTCAGCTATTTGCTTTCATTTCCAGAAAGAAACCATTGTGCCAACTTTCGCCTGGCTCCTATGTATAATAAGTATTTGCTTTACATCAACCAAATAATTTGGCTTCCCAACATGGGCCTTAATTTCAACATTGTGAAAGTGAAGAGGTGAATGAATTTTCAGAAGAGAAAAGGATTAGAAGATGTACATGTTTTTTGTCATAATGGATGATCACATGACATGAGTAAAAAACTTGTCCATCTGGATCTACATAACATTATTTCTTGTTTCTTTTCACATTATTTGGGTGATTTCTAAAACACAACTCAAATAAATTGTTAACCACCAAAACCATTTTTAAAACACAGAATACTTTCCGTATGTTTGGTAATATATACAACTAAAGCCTATTGGAAGTTGGAAGGTTTAAGCCGAGTCGCTCAAGTGCATCCCGGACATCTCCATGACCTTGTCTTCAACATCAACTAATGTGCCAGACTTCAAAACTGAAGCAACCAGGCATGCAAAGAGCTCATGCAGAAACATAAACCCAAGCCTTTTCAGTACCTTGGATGAAACCTGTCTACAGCCAAATGAATACTAAGCTTCCATGTCGACCATAGGTGATGAAAAAGGCTAGAGTTTCTGTTTCATTACATCTCAGGTACAAACCCGTTTATATTGAGAGGTTCCATTTACCAGATTGTCGCTCTGACAACGCCGGGGCCGTTTCTTGTTAAGGAAGTAACCGAAAACCTTATCCTTAAACACCTACATGTGAGAAAATCAAATCACAATAAAACACACACCCGTTACTAAGCATGAATCATAAATGTCAAACATCTGTAGAAAATGTTGGTAACTTCAATGGTTTTCTCATGCACATATTCATATCAGCAGAGATCAGAATTTCTACATTGCACTGTATTAGGCTCTATGCTAGATAGATAGACAACTGTGAGATCCATGAAAAACACTTTACCTCATACAAGTAGTCAAATATTTCAAGTATGGTTAAAACACTGGCTCCAATGAACAGTCCCATCTGGCCGCCAATGTCACCTGGACAGATGGGCAGCGAAGGGTGAACAGATGTGGACAGGTAATAGCACATTGCACAAATCCATTCCTGACACTGTCACCTCCACTCAAGCGTGTCTTACAGTCAGCTTAGCAGGACTGTCAGAAGCTATCTTTCAAGCCTCAGTATAACCTGACTGGTGCTGTGTGCTGGGTTTAGGTGCGCTCACTTATTAAAATAAGTACAAAAAACATCCAGATAAGTTACAAGGGGTTTCTATGGAGCAGCCCTGGGAAGGCTTGGTGATCAGTCAGCATGGCATGTCTACTGTTCAGATTCATGACTGCTGGCTTTCTAATGGGTGAATCTCAACTTACCCAGTAACCCGGCAATTTCATAAGCCTTCTTCTGTTCAATCTTCTCATAATTTAGAGCTTCAAAGAATATGTCCATGACCAATATGTTTTCTCTAGAATTAAAGAATAATCCAAAACAATGTTGCCACTGGTCAACAGAATTGCAGTACATCTGCTTTCAAGGAGAATCATGGAAGTCATTGTATAATTCTATTTTTAGTAGAATGTAAAGTATTATATCTAGGGTTTTTGATGTGATATGCCCTTAACCTACCAGGATATCCAATACTACTTACCCAATGTATTGCTCAGTCTTGTTGAATTTCTTAGCTAGGTACTTAGCAGAGGCCTTACTGGGAATCTTAACCATGGACAATTCCTTCCCATAGCGTGTCATGTTGCAGGGTGTCTCACACACACAGTAATCGTTGTCTTTTTCCACCAAGAAGTCTAAGAAGGACACCAGTGATACATAGATTCAAGATGTTGCCCTAAAGTTAGAGAAAGACTACACGAAGAGCTCAATTTAAAAAGGTTTTGGGCTAAGGCCGGGCTTAATCCATGTCTGGGAATGGCACAGATGGTTTATAAACTAGAAAAAAGGAGCCAGAAAAGTAAAAACGAACAAATGAATGTGTTCTAATCACTGCAACATAAATACCATCAACTGAAGTTACAGCCCATTTGTACCTACAATTACTTGAACAATCAAACTTTTACAGGAATATGACAAAAGTAATCAATCATGAACTTGAATAAAAGATAAACATCTCTATCACTGTTATGGTTTTATGTGCACACCGAGAGACACACATTTTTGATCAGCTGTCTCATTCTTGTTTCATCTGAAAACTATTGCCTCACCAAGAGCTGGGTCTGCACAGTCTTTATACTGCTCTGGGGTACACACTGTTGAGGATCCTACATCACAACACAGAGAAATGTTAATACTTGAACATTTTCATCCTTACTAATAAACACCCATCCTTCTATAGTGGTTTCGGCTGACATGACTACAATTACAATAAAACAAGACAAGAGACATTCTCTATTTGCTTGCTATCCACAACTGTATTTCTGTTTGCGTGTGTGTATACCGGGCATGTGGACCATCCTGCAGTTGCAGTTCTCCACAAGGTAGCGTGTCTCACAGTCGATGCGGCAGGCTGTGATGCTGTATGTGGAGAAGAACTCAGAGTCGATAGGAGTGGACTTGCAGTCTCCCCAGGGAGGGGGCAGGTACTGTAGCTGAGGAAAGGAGAGCAGAGCTGCCCTCAGCATAGACACACGGAACCATGGTCAATAACAGATAGAGTCAAGCCTAGCTCACAGTCCAGTACAAAGCCAAACAGAGAAGAATACACAGGCAGACAAAAATTCTACAGAAATGTACCAAATATAATAAGGGCAAGGAGGCCATTTTATTGAGATGTGTTTCGCATCTCACATTCCAATTAGAATGGGAGATTGTAGTTTTGGGAAAGACGGCTCACAGCAAGCAAACACCATGCAGAGGAATGACAGCGCTGTGGAGGAGGCAGAGCACCATGGGGAAATGGAGACAGGTTCAATATAGTCGTATCTATCATGTAACTTCAGACAGGACACCACAATCAATAGAAGAGACTAATTTAACCCACCCCGAGAATGTGATACAGTATATTGCGATGTGAGGTTTTAGTATGAAGGAAATTAATATAGTTGAGAGGCCATTTAGACCAATCCATAACTACCATGATAGCCTATCTATGGAAAGTCAGACATAGTGATAGTTGGGATTTGAGAAATTGAAAACCAAATTGCAATGTGTGGAATTTTTTTGTGGGTCATTACATACCATTGAATATTAGGGATGAAATGTTGCCTTTCTGGCATGCACCTGTAGACTTTTATGCACTTACACTCTGAGAGGTCACATTGTTAAACCATTTAATCTTTCTGCACTTAGCTAAAAGAGCAGCTTGAAGCATATGTTCAAACACTTGAAAGAAACCCTTTGGTGAATTTTGCTTAATTGGCTGCAATATAATTTCTTCCCTCATGAGTTTCTTAGTCTCATTATTAAGGATCTATTTAGAGCAATTACTGGACTTTTGCCCAATACCAATCACAGAAATAGCTTATTTAAACAGAATGCCAGAACCAGAATGCCATCAATTTGAGTTGGTTTTTCCTGCTCAAATTCTTCTTCAGGTCATCTAAATCTGACTATCCCTCCTTATATAAGATTAATTTGCAGTTCTTTAGTTCTGAGGAGCTAAAATAGTGCTGGTAAGATATGCAATGGTGAGGAATTACAAACTTGATTAGGTGTTAATTTAAAAATATCTCTGAAGAGAGTGCTGTCCTCAAAGAGCATCATAAAACTAAATGAAACACTGAGAAAACCTGTTGCATTATGTATATTTCTCAAATATTTTGAAAGAAATGCCAAACATAAAAGATTGAGAGTATGGTAAAACTGGAAAACAATGAGGACTTGGTTGGTCAGATAAAGAGGTCTGAAGTGTGTTAAGTGTTAATTTTCTAATGACTTGGTGCATATATTGACCAGGGACAGCTAGAAGTTGAGAACATGGTTGCCACAGCCAAATTAAGGGGGGTGGAGTGAATTTTAAGGGGAAGGTCGATGGGCTGTGAAGTGGATTAGCTCTCGCAATAGTTTATGCCATGCAGCAAACCAGGGCACACACACAGTACACTACCCCTCTGCTCTTGGGTGGAAACAAATGTTTGGAAGCCGGGGGTGACCCCGAAGCCCAGCTCGAGAACGAAAGGAGGCTCTGATTGAGAGTGAATCTGAATCTTTACTCCAGCCTCAAAGGACATCTCATCTGGGAGGAGGGAGTGAGTAAACACAGCCCACGTCAATACCAGCAGAGCAGCAAGAGTGTGGTAAGTGACATGTGTTTGTCGTAAAGGATGATCCTCTGAGGGCATCAAGCCATCCAGCCAGCCAGCATACATGCCACGGAATCCCAGATCAGCTGAAACTCTCTCGGAGCTAAGTACAGAAGGTGTTTTAAGGGGTTAAAACATTGTTGTGTCCTCCTTGTTTATGAGTTAAATATGGTAAGAAGAATTTAGTTCGTAAATTTTGGTTGTATCTGATCTGTGGCCAGTCTCATTAGTGCATCTCTCTGAAGATCTGATGAAGAAGCAATAAGCGTTTAAGATTGAATGTTCCTATGATCTGTTCAGAAAATATGTTTCACGAGAGCACTTAAATTAAACAATAGTCTGCATCTCAGGTTTGAATCACTCGATTAAGATATATTAAGATGCAGTATGATAAATTGTTCCTACTATACCTAAATGACAGATTAATTCATTTGGATTGACGTACAACATATAAACATGTCTGTATCCTGGCACTGATGGCAGACAAAACAGTATTAAAAATAATCAGTAATTTTTTACATGCAAAGAACAGCATGACGTTGATTTATAGTTATGTACAGTTATGATGGTCTTCATCAAATTGAAATTCCCAATCAAGAGGAGTAAATGTTTTGGAGGGCAGATTGTGGTGTCCAACCATCCGTTATAATCTACCACTTCCATAACCTCATGATCATCTGTTGAACACTCACTAGGGAACACCATGCCAATATTGTTGGCATGGTGTTCAGTAGAACATCGCATTAGTGGTGTTGGGTTATTTCACTGCCCTGTCAATGCCCCTTTTTAATAATTAGACCACATAATCTATCATTTATACACAAAGTGCTATTTTCTTCCTCTAAGTGTGTAATTGAACCACAAACTATAATAAAGGTATTGGGATTTAATTAGGTTTTGCTGTGAGATCAATGTACAGTACTGTGGGCATTCTGGACCTGTGCCAACTTGTCACACGGTCTGGGGCCACAGCATTATTTCAAGCACACATGGAAGTTCAATTATTTCTTTCTCACTCTCTGGGTTTCTGACGCATAGTTTCCAGCTAATGTATTAGACTAATCTGGCAGCATGGTTTACAGGCTCCACTGGCCTGTTGTATTGAAAGGGGTCCAGTGAAGCTCAAGAAAGTTTTGTAGTGTCCTCAACATTGGGCTATATGTCTTATATGAATGCAAAATATCAGTAGCTTGCACCAGTTAAGTACATGTGGCAATTACTGCTACACTCCTATTCCACAATAACCAGGTCCCTCCAACAGAACAGTGAAATATTCCTTAACAACACATGGTAGGTCGGTTGCCACTTTGGAATTTACTATATGTTCATCAAGTCTGTCAGTAGAGCACGTCTACTGGAATTCTATAACCTGTATGTTGATTGTTGACTGAAATCGACCACAGAAAATTGTCTAGAAAGTATTCTGATGATGATGTACCATCCATATCTTCTGTTCTGGGATTAGCATTTCAATTACATCATTCAAGTAAAAAACATGAAGTCATTTGCCCGCCATAATGATTATTGTTGAGATAAGTTAACTTATGTTGAGTTGTGTACATTTTGATCAAAGAAAAGCACATTTTCTTCCCAATTGGGTGCAGAAAGTACAATATAAATGTTAACAGCGGTTCTGTTCATCACGAAAAGTCTTTTTAATGATGATACTCTGCCTTCTGCTGGTCTGCATGACTTAACACAATTGGGCAATTTCTGGGCAATCACAGCAACCGTATGTTAGTTGTCACCCAGGCATCCTGGAATGGGAAACTAACTGTTGAGTTATCAGATGTTTTTGGGTCCAGTCCCAAGGTGGCTCCAGCTTCACATTATAGTAAATACAGTAACATAAATGAATGCATGGTACATCTAATCGCACTTCCGTCAATTTCTTTTTTCAATCTTTATGGATCCTTTTCTTGCTTCAATGTGGTCAGGCAACACACATTGAATTTTAATATTCTAACATCTTATAGTTACTTATTTCATGCATGAGGTGAGTCAGCAGCACTGATTTGGCTACAGGCTCTAAGACACAGACAAGGGATAACAAAAAACAAAATGGTTTGGAGGGAACACATACAGAAGACACAGATAAGCCAGAGGTCATGGTTGGAAGGGTAGTGTTTGTGCAAAAGGACTGAGCATTTAGGTACCAGTTGCTGCTGACATGACACAAAAGTTTGAAAACCAGGGGCCACACCAAATCCCAGCTGGTCTATGAACGGGGGCTCGTCTTGGCTGTGGATTTGAACCTTGATGCCTGCTTCGTAGGACGTCTCGTCTGTGGATACATCAGGCCAAATAATGTAACAACAGAAAGCCAACAAGAGCCTTTCTGTCGCTAGCAAGAGGTATCACTGGTTGTGACAGGTGTGTTCCTGAGGTCAGTGGATATTGCTCAAGTATGAAGGCTTAATCACAGTGCTAATGGTGAGCAGCATGTGTGAGTTGGTCATGAAATTATATTGTCAAATGAATGATTTTGAAGACAGTCCTTGATGTGCTAAATAGAGGAATGATTTGAAGATATGATTTTTCTTTTGTTACATCTAATGTCTGTCTGAAACTATGTCAGTATGTGTCTTTTTATGAGGATGTGCGATCACCATGTGCGAAGACCATGTGGGTCCTCAGCTCACTCAGCTCCATTGCATGGTGAAAATTACATAGTAGCGAAAAAGTACAGAATATTTATGTAAAACCGACAGGGCAATTTAAATGAGCCTACTAAAGAGAGCCAATTGTCCACTCACCTGTCTCCCCCCAAACTGGTAAGTATTCATCCTGTTGAATATCCAACATGATCTCCAGCCCGTTTCCTGTCCCGCCTTTTAATGTGGTCAGAAGTGGGTTACCATCCAGTCCAGAGTTGAAGGTGTAGCATTTTCCATAGCGAGTGTAGATCTGGAAAAAGAACACCACACTTGTTTTTGAAGTGCAAATGCATTTCCATTGACACAGTTTAAATCTATTTACCTTTGGATCTGTAGTTGGTTTATGTCTGCAGTGGTGCTGTAATTATTTAGGGAAAAGTAGCAAAGAAAAACTAAACAGGGATCTGATCCAATCATGGAATTAATGAAAGTTCTGCGTGCCAAGCGGCGTCTTTACTCTTTTCCACTTCTCCTCCTCCTGAGTAATTCACATACTTCTACTGAATCACAATGGAAAATTCTAGATGATCCAAATGCAATACAGCTTCACACACTCACAACCCACCCAGCTCTAAATTGGATTTCCAGGAGCAATTCATATGTCTTGTGTCTTAAGGGTCTATTGGAAGGATGCATTAGTGTCAATGACGCTGATGGCATTCATGATACACACCACTGCACGGTTCACCTGCTGCAAATACCTGGCTGGTTTTCCTAAACACAGTAATCCCTCTCCAAACCTTTAATGAAGCACTACTCCAAACGATTTACACATTTAGATGTTTTTCATTTGACAAATTCTATATGCAATTAATCACTTTATTATCATCTCTGCCAATAGAACTGAAACAAGCCTCAGGTGTTTCCCAGACCACAGAATCAGGATTTTGCATCTGACAAAAGCGGGGAGCTATGCATTACCATAGATTGAAGGAGGAGGGGATCCCTCACTGAATTGCTCCTTCCAAGGTTTCTTCCTTTTTTTTCTCCACTAGTTAGTTTTTCAGGGAGTTTTCCTTGTCTTCCTTGAGGGATTAGGTTGGTTGAGGAGCAGTTCTATAGGCATATGTGAAGCCGTTTTACTTGTAAGCAGAGCTATGTTTGATGAAGTCTCTGAAAGCATTCAATCTGAATACAGTTTGCAGGCTAAGAGATTTCATTTAGTTGGAATGTGGAGTGTGGAATTGATTGGTCATAAAGTCACCTGAAGGTTTTATCGGTTCTAAGCATGAGTGTCATATTGCAATTACCCATGTCTTTTTTTCATATCCCCAAGATGTGATATGCCACATTAGTACATCAAAAGCAACAATTTTCATAAAACTCACATATGCACACAAAAAACATGAATCAATCCTGTCCTTTCCTTTCTGACCTACTGAATTTACTGACAGAGCCAAGCAAAGGTTGAGATCAGCTGCATCTCAGATTTCAATGGTAATCCATGTTTTTCGACTTAATATTCTGTTACTGCAGCTCTATATTTAACTCTGAAGAAGAGTTATATGCCTCATGCTCAAGGTTTCCATTTCAATATCCAGTGAAGGGAAGTTATAGGGAGAGGAATGAATGCTAATTCTGTATCGTAGCCGGGGATCACAGCCCGCCGTCCATGTCGAGACAGACCTGGATGGGGCTAAAACAGACTTGACAGGGCTCTGGATTCGGCTGCTACCTATAATGAGGGCCTCCAAATAATGGCTTTCTTCAGCCCCAAAATGGCAGGCTGTCTTCTTTGTATAAGACCTAAAATCAGACAATTTACCTAATCTCAGCAAAGCCTTACTGTGAATGGATGGAGATGGCCATTTCGTGAGGCGCATTCTTTATCTATCTGTTAAAAGACTGGATGTAAGGACAAAAATCCTCATTTAGATGGAATCTCATTTCATCAGATAAAACCAGAACAAACTGACGATAAAAATCTCCACAATTGGACTGATAACAGTCTGGTGCATGCAAGGTGTCAGGTCACATTCACCGATCGCTATGGTCAAGAAATGATTTGTATAGCATAAATGTGAAAATCAGAGCATCCGTGAGAAGACATTAACACTGGGGTTTGTCTTAACCAACCATCCTTTGGGGAACTCGCATCTGAATACCCGAATATTATCCCAATCTGAATTTTTAGATTAAGAAATCATTTGAACTCATTTAGAATGCTTGAATTTTAATGCTCCTATCTGTCTTTCCTAAATGTGTCTCACACTGATAGACAAACGTGAGAAAGACAAAAGACATATTAAAAGATAATGCTATCAGACAATTAAACATGGGTCTATTATCAGTCCAAGCAGAAACAAAATCAGATATCCTTCAACATGTAAACATACAGATCGACTTTGTATGCCTTGACAAAGAAATTATAACCCTTTCTAATAATTAATTCCTAGCAAATACTATTCACACCTCAGAAATGAACCCTAATTATCTCTTTCTCTCTCTCTCTTTCTGTGTGTGTGTGTTAGTACGTACAGTGCTGAAGTTTCTGTGTGTGCAGTTTTCCCCCCTGAACCTGCACTCCAATAACATGTCCTCCAGTTGGTGACCTAGCCTGCCAATCATCTCAGTGGTGTCGACATTTTCATGTGGAGGAGGGCTGTAATCCTTGAAGTCCAGCAGGCTGAGGAGACTGTGCTTGTGGTTGTCCCTGAGGATGGCCAGACTACTCTCCATCACTGTGTGGTTAGCATACATCAAGTCCATCCAGTAGCCGCTCTGATAGAGGTCAGCCTTGGTGAGACTCGACACCCGGAATACATTTTTGTTACAAAAAGTAACAGCTGGAAAGGACATGTTATGAGACCAGACCATGTAGATCTTCGTGACGGCCGGGTAGGACATCAAGTAAAAGATCCTGTTCCATGACCAGGTGGCTAGCAGTCCAACACAGATGAAGAAAGCAATGAGCCAGAGGAACCGCTGTAGTCTGGTCTTGTCTGGTGAGAAGACAAACTTCAGCCCGTGGATTTTGGTCCTTCTCATGAAAGCCACTGTAATCTGTATCCATGTGGGCTCCAGCTCATTACTGTCTGCGCCTCCTCCAGAAGTCTCCAGGGCATCGTCGGGTGTTGTAGACCCCTGACTGATTGGTTTTGGCATGGGTGCATTTACCATGATCTATAATATTTTCCGCAGGCAGCTGCTAAATATCAAACAGCATCTTGGTCAAGGTTTGGCTTTTTCATCTTACACACATAGGCATCTTTGCATTACATGCTGTTTCTCTCAGATCAACTTGAAGCAAAATATCAAATATCCAGTGTTAAATATTGTGATTTGAGAATTGAGAATCCTAACAAAGATGAAATTAAGTGCTTTTCAAAGGAAAAACTTGCCTTACTCCAACAACGAAAACACGCTACGGTAGCACCAGCCACAAAAAGCAATCAGTAACTTGAAATACACAAAGCTGAGACCCTGCTCTGTTTCCTTGCTCTTCACGTCGTTCATCTTCAGAACCATACAATAATGTCTGATTTCTTCAGTTTCCCCCATGTTTTGTGCACAGCCAGTCCAGAGAGCCCCGACTCCTGCCTCTCCACACAGCGATGAGAGGCTTCTCTCTGGACCTGCAGACAACAAAGACACAGCTGCTTTCTCTCCCCACTCTGGAATAGAGTGAGGTGGAGCCAGTAGATGAAATTGTTTTGTTTCGGTGATAGAATAGGCCCTCTAATGGTATAGATGGGAGTTGGGGAAGGAGTTTTACTACCCCACACACCAAGATGTGAATCATGTTGTAGATGGAAAAGTCCTCCCAAGAGCTTAGTACATCAAGGATGCTGTTCTTTTGTTCACTGATCTTCATTCCATTATTAGAACTCAATTGGAAATGTGGCAAGTGTAACTACTGTGGGCACAAATGCAAAATGTACCCTCATATTTTCAGTACCAAACCACTACTTCTTTTGACACTTGATGATTATGAGATCCTACAACAAAGAAAGAAGTGTAGAGTGATGGGGGGCTGCTAAATCAGTGTTTAAAGATGTATTGTAATTATGGTGTGGCAGTCCAAGCTTGCAGGGCTCAAAAGGCAGGGAAGAAACATCTAAAAGTGATCTGATCTAACATTTCAGACATCTGGGCAGTTATCCAAAAGACAAGTTGTTGATTTCCCTACTTTTTAAATATGATTGACAATTACAATTCTCATCAAAGATTTGATTCAAATCAATGTTTCCAACACACACAGCAAATTGTGTTAGGGAATTTGTCTTGTAATCCTTGACATCTTCAATGATGTTGAGCCATATGCTTTCAAAATTGATTTTCTTTACTTGAAATATCCTATTCTAACTGCTGTCAGTGCTTCTTGTGCTTTATGGTAAGATCAATGAAGCTATTCCTTAGTATGCCACTTATTATAGTCATATTACCCCCATCTGTACAGCGGGTGTCCACTTTTTATCTTATTTGTATTTTATAATAGATTTGTATGTTCCATATATGTTCTATATTTGCACTTTCCTGCCACAGTAAATTCTGTGCTTGTATATCTTGCATGGCGAATAAAACTGATTCTGATTATGTACCACAGTCTTCCAGGGTGGTCAAGAGCATAACATTTTACTTAAATACCATTGCTGACATTTTCTGTTGTTGTTCTTTAATCTATGTCTTTGATGACCTCCCAAAATTCATTTAGTAAAAATGCAATGCCAATTCAATTAATTGCCAAAAATCTAGCCTTGAATATTAAACAGATACAAATATTTTTTCCAAGGATTAAAACTTGTGTAAAGACTAACAGTCCAACCAAAACTATTTACAAGCCATGAAGCCAGATTCTTTAATATTCCCCTTCCATTGCAAAATGTATGACCTTGCATGTCAGTTGCTTTGCTACCCACCCAAATGCATTTCTTATCTGATTGTAAAAGCAATGTCGGTGTGTCACACAAGCTTTCAAATGGTCCTGCACCACTAGTAGTAAGTAGCCTTACTCACAAGAAATGTCTACCTTTCATATTTATATCTGCTTTAATGAGACTTAATTCCGACAAACATCTTTCTCTACAAGATAAAAAGGATTCGCCAAAGCTGTGGACAATGTCCTCCTAATAGTAATTCTAGATCTCTCTCCAGAAAGACCTCTCAAGAACAACAAATGTGTTTTGTCCTTAACCATACTGTGTACGTGCAGGACTAGTTAAAACTGTGATCAAAGTAGTACTGTAGTAGTACTAGTACTGTATTTTGTGTATTTTGTGTAATATTTTTGTTAAATAAACCGTTAATGACTTACAATTGACCTCTATATTGTTTAAGTGGATATAATTTTCCCTGCCTATTTCAAAACATGTCAATACCTAGGCATTTTAACTGGAAAGTTAATTGCTAAAGACTATTTTCTGTGAAAGCTTTCTGGGGAATGGTTCAGAGGGTTATAGCTCTACTGTGTGTCTGAAACATACCAAGTCAGCAAGACAATTTAGAGCTTCAATTATGGGGCACCAGGGGTCATATACTGTCATCCATGATAATCATCATCACTCCCTTTCGGTATGGACTTTCCCCTGGGTCATTCTTTCTGGATCCCATTTCCCTTTTCCTCTTGTTTTAATTACAGTCCTCTAGTTAAGGCCATATTTAAACATTCAATATCTCCCACTCCTTTCATGCAGGACTTTGCATTATCAGATGACCTCATTGGATTATTCCTCTGATAAGGCCTGTGCTGAAACAGATCTTTCTATGGCTGTGGCAGAACAAGAGACACATCTTGATCAGTGTGGTGCTGCCAGGCTCTAAGCAAAGTTGAACAGTCATTTTGTATTGCACAAAACCTCTGTAGACTCTCTAACTGCAAATTCCAAAGCTTTTTCAGGCACCTCCCAACGTGTTAATTTAATTTTAATAGAATTGTTTTTATTTATTTATTTAAGGCTTATTGTATGATTCTGGTCCCAACCTCATAATATATGCAATATAAATGTCAAGATGTAAATAGTGAGCAATAAAACAGCTCATGTTTCATTTCATTTTCCTCATGAGTATGTCGTTTCTTTTAACAAACTAAATAGACAATATCTGCCCTCATAAATGTTCTAGATGTTATTTTCCCCAGATACTTGAAATAACATATTATCATGGATTTTTCATAAAAAATGCTATAGGCTTTCAAATGGCATTTGACAACCTATTTATAATTCTTTTCTATTCCAACTACAAGTCCAAATCATGTGTACTTTACTCTCTGACGCAAGGCCAGAATAAAGGGACCTGGGGAAATGCATTCAATTCGACTGAAACAGATATAATGACTGTTATGCTTAATCCAATTGGTATCACATATACCCATTTCTGATTTAATTAAAATAGTCAGGCAATACAGATTTTCGTTAGTTCACATCTTGAG
The DNA here is from genome assembly GCA_036571765.1 of Plecoglossus altivelis. NCBI lineage: Eukaryota > Metazoa > Chordata > Actinopteri > Osmeriformes > Plecoglossidae > Plecoglossus > Plecoglossus altivelis. The sequence continues at coordinate 24,275 of BROE01000001.1, forward strand.
AGTAGCTCCACAAATCCAGTGTGGTCAGACAAACTTCCTCTGAGTTCCAGAGCTCAGCTCAGATCCTGAGGAGTCGTTTGGGTGGATATGGATGCTGGAGAGCCAGTGTGAACTACACACACACATTAGACATACCTGGAAAGCGCACAGAGAGCAGGACAGCGGAAATGAGATATGAACGTACCCCAAACCGTTTGGTACAGTGTTTGACATGTCTATTAACACTGAACACCACTAACCGTTTGGTGCAGTTTTCAACATGTCTATTAACACTGACTACCCCAGGTACAAGAGTAAATAATGAGGATGCACATCATAGAAGTATTGAGCAGCAGCCCAAATGAGAACCCAAAGTATCTTTTCAATCTACATTAAAAAGTTGTTGAAGACTATCCCAAGCACAGCCAATATAACGAGGTCCCGTTGCATGCAAATTACCATCCACAACATAGGCCGTCTACTGGCCCAGTGTGACTGGCCTCTTCTTAAGCAGAGAGTGACATCTTGTGGCCTCTTCTCTACATGGATTTATGGCCACTCAGTATACCACAGGAGTACCAGCAGAGAGAAAAAATAGATGTCAAACACAAGCTTATGCTGTGATGTGCTCACTGATTATGTTAAGGGAAGGGCAATTTATCTCCCCTAAAAATATGAATGCATGAATCCACTTAAACAGAGATGTGCAGGGATATTTAAGACTTTGTGCCATATAGCTAACTAACGTTCTTATAGATCATTCCACGACAATTTCAATCTCAAGAAACCATTAAGCTTTCCATTCAAATCTTCACACTGTGGAGCAGTGATTTTTTTCAGTGTGATAACCTTTCTGAACAGTTTTTTTCATTTTCTCTCACAAGACAAGATTCAGAATTACTTCCTTTAAAATCAAATTTCAGACACATCTGTCTTAACGCATGTCTATTCCTCAGGCAGGTTTTCAGGAAAGCAGAGGCAGTCCATATCAATAAATAACAGATGCTGTTGCCTTCACACACTCTCTTGTTCCCTGGTCCCAGAGCAAACAGAATCCATCTCAGGCAACACAACCGTTCTGTCACTCAAGCATTCTGTGCACAGCCTGCAGTCACACTTTGATAGACTCACTTCATCCTTTTCCTCGCCAACAGGACCACTACACATCAGGTATTCACTGTATGTGAATACCCCCCCCCAGCTTAAACACACTTGCTAACTTGAGTTATTTTCACATCCACAGAACTATTTTGCAGAGTAAGCAAAAGGTTTAAAGGGGCATGTAGTAAATTGACCTTCATACCAATTGATAAGTCTTACGCATTACTATACATTGATATGTAAATGATGAAATCATGAATTTTTCTGTAGATATTTAAATAATTTATGAACATATCGTAGCTAAACAATGGCAGTGGCTAATAAGAATAAAAGAGAAACACAAGGATAAATGGTGTTATCAGAATTTATAGAGAAAGTCATGATTAGGATCAGATACTCCATACCTTGACCTTTCACAAAAGTTATAGTTTACTGCCTAATCTAAATGTAAAATGTTTAATTGTCCTCCAGTTGAACAGAATACCTCACTGGTATTAATAGAAAGGTTTGGTAAGAATAAAAACTATCAACTCTCCATCCTTAACTTTCTTCTGTTCTGTAAGGTGTTTCTTACTAGTTGGGAGAATCCAGTTTTGGATATGCCTACTAATATATTGATATGAGATGTGAACTCGATTAAACATTGTTTTATATTAAACCAAAGACATTGGCTCAAGTGATTCTGCATAATTAAAATCAAATACAGAACAACAAGACAAATGACATTAATAGTTGACATTAATAGAAATGGACGGAAGACCATCCCAGGAAGCAGTCTGTCTCAGTAAGGCGTCTATTTATTTAAATGGACTTATGTGCATAGCTGAATGCCTCAATCTAACAAGCTAATAATGCTAAGGGCTTCGATCGTTTGGAATTCCCAGTATGCTGTCTACACCAATGTACAACTCACCCCAGTCTTAATATTCTTTCATCATCAGTCTTCAGAGCTGACGGCCTATACTGTGCTTACGATAACGCTTGCTAGCTGGACAACCTGTCATAGAATAATGGGACAAACACATTTAGCATTTTGTATGTAGCTCTCTTCTCTCTTTCTTTCCTGTAAAGTTTCAAATGTTTGCTGTTTTCTCCTAATGCCTGTTTCCAGTTGTTCACTCGGCAACAGGCTTGACTCTGAGATCAGGGTGAGTCACCATTGGTGTCAGGGCCTGAGGGCTTGCTCTCCCAAATCGCAGATTAACAACAACCTCTCCCTTTACTCCTAATGCTCCTTCTCTCTAGTCATGTACCTCTCTCTCCCTCCTTCTCTCTCCCTCTCTCTCCTTTTTGCTCTACCTCTCTCCTTCCTTCTACACTCTGGTCATAGCTCCCTCTGTTCAACCCCTAATTCTTTCTTCGTTTCTTCAAATTGTACCAAGATGCTCCCACCTCGAGACAAACCACTGTGTGGAAACAAACCTACTTTTCTTGTTAATTCTCCATCCAGCCCCTTTAACCCTGTCTGTCTGACACCCTTGTTCTCCCTCATCCTCCTCACTCACTTTGGCAGCATAAAGCCAGAGTGAAGAGCAGAAGGAGTCAAGAAGGAGTCATTCCAAAATAAAGTCTGGGGTGACAGTCTAATTCCTGACCTTGCTTCTTTTCATTTCATAGGACGGCTTGCAGGAATAAAGAAACGGCGTGCATATCCTGCCCATTGGGAAAATGTGAGTAGGGACATGTCCTGTAAACCTAGGAATTGTACTGCCCACAGGCAGCACCCGGCCCTTTGACTGTCCCAGTTCAAAAATAAAATAAAAAATACATAAAACGTTTGGAGCGGTAAAGGCTACAGTGATCAATTGATTTATGTATGTGCGCTTACGCAGCCTCACTGACAGGAAACACAGAGTTAGCTGTGATATATTCGTTTGACTACTTTATAACAAAATAGTAAATCATATGGTTTTGTGCTGCTACTGGTAATATATGTTACAGGAAGGCTTGTAGAATATTAAGTGGCATTTTTCCACATACCTTTAAACCTTCACAAAAATATATTATATAAGATCTATGTTAAAGACAAGCAAGGTAGATATGCAAAGGACAGCTGATAAGTGATCACCAGGGTCTGTAGTTTAACTGGCAATTTTGCGTGACCTCTCAGGAAAATTAATTGCCTACCCCTGCTGTAAACAGATACATCTTCAAACAACTAATACAGTCACAACCGTTGTCATTAAAATGTACAAAAAAGACACTTTTCTTCCTCCAAAGTTTCTCCTTCTAACAGTTTGAGGAGACGGGATGTGCCATCGGCATTTGGGCTTGGTTTGGGCCACACCGGAACAGGATAAATGTCAATAAACCCTCTGCTGTAGTGTTGGGACAGCAAAGCGCTAACCCAGTAATCAATATCAATGATATTAGGCCGGCTTCAGCATGAGTCCTTTATGTATTCACTGACACGTGATTTACTCCCTCCAGCCAATCTTGTGCCTCTAGACCAGAGCTGTGAGTTGGGTTTAGCTGAAAGCTAACGCCGCCCAGTATTAATGAGGCAATTGATCACACTCTAACTTAGCTCAGACAGACACTATGTAATGCCATGAGTGGGCAGCATGAGATTCCCTTGGAAAATTGAAATTAGAGTTTCACTTCAAAAATCGACACTCCATAACAGCCGCAGATAAAGTTTGGAGAACCTGGCAATATGTTATGTTAATCTATTTAAACGTGACACATTTATGAAGACAGTACCAGAGAGGTCATGCGATGCATTTCACATATCTGCAAACAGACACTGATGACTTCAAACCATGTCAGAAAATTATAATAACCATTAAGAGTTCATTTGCGTCTACACACAGAACAATTAACGGACTGTTTGTCAACTGATTCACGTTTCAACCATGCCATGGATTTCATATTTAAAAACTGCTGAAACAACGCCAAGTTATTTGAAAAACATTTTTTATGGTACTGCAGTCTACATTTGTATTATGGAAATATACCACATGGTACATGTAGCATCTACCATCTGCCAGCATCTTAATCCAATATCTGAGACACTATTTTTCCTCTAGCGAATAGAAGCACCCAAAACACAGCATATAATAATTGATTCTGCTAGCTTGATATTTCTTCTCCAAGATTTCTTGATGTCATTTCCAGCTCATTAGATGAAACATCTGCTCTTTTCCAAATGCTGAGTTGCATAATTGTTTTACACCAAGTTCCTTTCTTCAACTAAAATAAAAAAGTTTTCTCTCCATCAGAGCTCTGTGATGGAAAACTGCATACTTTTGAATTACCTGTCAATATTCGTAAACACAGAAAGAACAAAAGAGAAGATATTCTCGAAGTATTCCATTTTGACAATGCTGACTGGTCTGTGACAAGTTTTTTCCCTATCTACTTCTTGAGAAAGCTATTAGATATGTATTGATTTTTTGTATTGCACCCACCATGGCAGCGATGCTGGTTTCATGCAGAGAAATCAGAATTTTCATTCAATCTCATCTCATCACATCCTTGAAATCAACAGGCTCAGCCAGACAACTCAAGAGAGGACCATGAATATTTAATTAGCGCCCTCTGTACTTAGGGCCCTTGAGCCTCTCCAGTTTCTGACATTTAGCTGAAATTTGCCCTTCATTTATGAAGGACGTGATAAGCTAAGGTCAGTCCACAGACAACAGCCTAATCTAAAAACTTGGCATTGGTTTCACTCACAGGTCATTTCCTAATTTCAATACAGTTTCTCAACCGAGCGGCAAAGAAAACTGTGACAAATGATATGGTAAAAATAACCTTTATTATCTGCACTGTGTTTTTTCAATCCAATAAGACACAAAATATCAGTTCTCAAGAATGTTTAGTCTCTTTATTATGTGTGAAGGTTGCCAAGGTACTGAACTCATGTGTGTGTTCTAGCAAACCTTAAATAGCCAGGCATCATTTTTCAGTTTAAACCTTTGTCTCTCACACAAAGGCATCTCAATGGCCATTGTACTACACTATGTAATTATGATAAGTAATTTGCTTCTCAGTTTCACTTCAGTATGGTCACGTAGAGCTTGCGCAGTATGACAAGCCCATCTTGGTGCTGGGCTTTCATCACTCAAATCAATGGCCCATTTCATCAAAACACAATCCTTCCCTTGTCTCTGTCGCAGCACGATTAGGTTACATTCAAATTCTGCTGACATGATTTTATCTCCTCAGCAGGGGGTTAGTATACAGAAAAACCTAGAAGCATACAAAAATGAGAAAATTAACGTCCTTATGCTGAAAATCCAGACGTCTTACTTAACAGATTTGTATGTCATTTTGGTAGACTGGTAGTTTAGTGTCCTAGAAAGTAATATGTTAGCTTCATATCACATGGTGCATAATCGCTGTAAAGACTTTAAGGGGGGTGACACCTTAACAATTCAGCCAAAGTCACTCCGTTGGAAATAAGACTGATATATTTCACTTGCAAGGAGATACAATTCAGCACAGGCATTACCACACTGGGACGTGCCCCACCCCAGAGTTTGGGAAAAATCACAAGTGTCATCACAGACGGATGTGTAGGTTAACAGACAGTGTGCTTCTGTCATATCTGACCTTTTACTCTTCCAGAGCTTTTATCCATGTTGCCCAGAGCAACTGTACTTATTTGCTTGCATCACATTCTCAAGGCATTTGTGGCACAGAGAAGGTAGGTGGGTTGGTATGCATTATAGTATAGTGCATTATGTAAAAACATGTTATCATGAGTGTATCTCAAACAATTTACACTGTTTGGACCATGTAATACTTTTCTGGCTGTATTACATCTACAAGACTGACATCAATTTAATTATAATTAAATTTAATTATACCTAAATGGATTTCCAAGGCCAAGAATCTTGGGAAAAGTAGAAAAGTCATTATCATGTTTGCTTTCTTGCCAAGTGGTGTGGCTTATCTTTGAACATCCTCCACATTCTCTTGATAGCCCAGTCTCTCAGTAATATGCTTTCACCCCAAAAAAGGCAACCCTTCAAGTAATAAACTGCTAGTTTTAATTTATATATATAATTTGTGCATATTGATGCCCAAGTACCCTCTGAGGAAAGTGAGATTTCAATAATAACGGATGGTTCTGAATCACAATCTAAATTCCTGTGCAGGAATTGTAGAGAATCAATTGGTCCCAGAATTACTAATCACAATTTGATTCCAAGTAGACCAGAATACCTCTAGAACTAGAGCCTGACTACTTACAGTTGTAAAGTTCTCGGGACCACAATCCTTGCCTCGGTACTTGCAGTCCAGTAACATCTCGTCAATGTTGTGGCTGGTCCTTTGCACAAACTCCAGCATGTTGAAGGTCTTGCTGGGGAAGAATTTACTGTTGTCAGTGGGCTGACCTAGGGTGGCCATGAAGTCATCAAAGTCCCCCTGCTCCACACCCAGCATCCCCGCCATCCAGAAGATGTCATTCCTACGTATCTGAGACTTGCGGAAGCTGTTGTAGTTGCAGATCGTAATGGCTGGGAAGTACATGACTGGACTGTCCATTTCATCCAGGATGGTAACATGAGGGTATTGGTAATACAAGATAATCATTCCAGCCACTTGGTAGAGGAAGCACGAGAGAGAGCTGGAGAAGGCCAAGGCCCAGAGCAACCGTCGTATCGTCACCCCACCGGGCAGGAAGATGTGGCTCAGGCCGTGAAGGGTGCAGTTGGCCCCAAACACAGTAATATCAGAGGCTGGGCGTGGTTCTTCCTCGTCTGGGGAACCCATTGTATCAAATCAGACAAAGTGTGTCCAGCTCGTGGACTTAGTGAAGGCTGGCTGGTAGCAAGGTGAATCTACAAATCCAAATGGGTCAGGGTGGTCGAAACAGCCAGGGTTCAGTTTCCTCAACGCTCATGTGAAAAAAGGGGTGGGTCATCAGTGATGAGGCAGGTATGAAAGACTGCTTCCTCGGCCAACCCGTGTTGAGATCTTAGAGGGCACATTGAGGCCAAGAGATTGAGTTTCACTGGGATTCGAGACATTATTCCACAGTGGGGAGGGTGCGAAGAAGGTCCAAAGAAAAACACACCACTGCAATGACGCAACCAGACCAAGGAAATAGAGCTAAATAGTACAATAATATTACAACACCTAGATTCCTTTTAAAGGTAAATAAAAAACATAATTTGGCATAGAGTAAGCAAAATGATACAGTATTATTGTAAACCCTGTGGAACAGACGCTCATGCCCCTTTCCAGACATGAGGTGAATCTTGGCACTTGGCTCCCAGTTGCCTTGATGTGGCTGATCACTGCTCTTGGTTGTCATCGAAAGAAGGACGTCAAACAGGATGTCAAAATGCAGAGGATTTAATGCAAAGGTGTTTCCAGTGTCACCGTCTCCTGCAAGCATGTATGTGTCACTACTGATTTCTAAATACATGTTTATTACTGCTTCTTATTCTGTACTTGGACATTATTGTGTTCTGTGGGAATCAGATCATTATAGTTGGTGTAGGTACTTCTACACAGCATAAGCAGCCAACTAGAGGGAGCTGAACGGTTACGTTTGTATCTTCATCTGGTTTCCCTGCATATTGCCTCATGTAATGCAACATCATCCATATTTAATGAGACCTCCAGAATATATTTATGCTCTCAAACAAGGGGGACACTCAAACCCTACAGGCCCAAATGTCATGCCAGTCCATAATCATAGGCTTACTTTAACATTGTGTCACTGTGCTTGAACATTTCTTTATGTTCACTTACTTATGTTTACAATGTAAAATGACAAAATAAAAAAATGAAAATGTGTTTGAAAGAATGATCTGAAAGTACCAATCAGAGCAATATCGTTGATTATGAATAACTAAAACAGCTTTTGATTTCATCCAATGGTTCAAAAACTGGTCAAATGTACATATTAGTTGTTACGAGCTACTAAAGCAAACTATTTATAATATGATATTATTCTTATTTCTACTGCTGATTCCTGTTAGGGATTGCAATGCCGCTTGTTCCTATTAGAGGTCACAGGTGACTGGAGCCTGTCCCAGTAAATTCAGGCCAAGTTGTAGGGCTAACACAGAGACAGAGACAACCACTCTGATGTTCATTAATTCACTAGTGGCAATTTCGAATTTCCAATTAACCTATCGAATGCATGTCTTTAGACAGTTGGAGGAGGCCAGAGTGCCAGGAGAGAACCCATGGCACCACAGGGAGGACATGCAGACTCCACCCAGAGAGATCATGTTGGATTTGGCCCAAGAATCAAACCCACAATCTCCTTATTGAGAGGCAAGAGCTCTAACCAGTGCCACCATGCACTGCATATATGAAATTATTCTTAATATATAATTCAGTGTGTATACTGTAAGGCAGGCATTTATGGGCATGAGGGCTCTGATCCATTTACTAATCAAATCATTCAAATTGAATACACAATCTCAAGAAAAAGTTGCTTTTACAGGGATTCCAAGGAAGGCATAGGAGTAGGCCTACACTAATCTCAGTCCTCTCAGCAAACATGGCCAGTAAAACGAAGAGAAAGGAGTCTGAAGTACTTGATTTAAACAGTCATAGAGCCAACAGTTCTACGCAGGCATGTACAGCAGAAGAGCTGGCTTGTACCCCTGGGAATAACATCCAAGCACCAGTCATCACTCTAGACGGGCCACTAGTTGTTGGGAGAGTAAAAGCTGATGAGTGAACTATGAATAATGTACTCCTCTATCCATTAAAGCAAACAGGCTTGTGTTGAAAACACATTCCTATAATCAAACAACACTACCAGAGTGAAGCACAGGTGAGAGGAGGAGAGACTCAATCAATAGGGCAGTGGAGTTTTTCACCTGCTGGAGGTTAGATGCCAGGGTTGATACCCTGCCTCCAAACATCAGTAATTCAGTACATCAGGCCTCGTTGCAGCCAGAGGAACACTTTCTCTTTTCCTTATAATGAGAAGAAGCCAGGCGCTGCATTCACACGTGTTAAGATTACTGATCTCTTCTGAGACTAAGTGCTCCTTCTCTTCAGCCACTTTCTATCCTTCCCATGCAAAGAAAATGTCAGGGCTAGTGTACTGGATCTGACTGTGTGCATGCTATGAGGAGCCACAAGGATACCATTTTCATCATGCTAAAAGGTCATTTAAATACATGAAAGGATCGAACCTGGCTGTCTCTTCCTCAACTTATAATTACCTTCTTGTCAATTCTATAGAGCCTCATTGCATGTTATTGTACTACTACTACTACTGTACTACTACTATTACTAATGGTGATGAAACTCCAACTCGTTCTCGTTGTTAAGCAGTCAAATACCACCCACCGTGGTGTTATAGTAGCTATGAGCACCATTCCCATTGGATAAATAAAGGATGGGATGACGCTGTATGTGAAACAACTTTTGCATATTCTTAACTTTTTTCAACAGCTAAAAAGTGCCCTTGATAATTCAATAATAAGAAGGGTTAAATGGGTCTATTTATTTTGACACCTTCAGTTTTGCCAATGCTCAAATCTGTACTTTTTATCCAATTTCATTGAATTCAATATATATCATGTGACATATATTGCATTAAAATAGTAAATGAAATAGTATACCCTTGTTTTTTGTCAATTTAATATTTAGGTTTTAGAAACTCAATACTTAATCATTTGTATTTCAGTTCCAGTAAACTCATGAAGCTTTGCGTAAGTTCACTCAGCCAGGACCGATCACTGCACTCGGACACATCATATCATTTTATCTCACTCACTCCACCTCTTGGAACGCTCTACTTTCTATCGGGCGTCATTTGGGTTCCGCATTGTATAGTGCTGATGTCTATCAATTAACGCTGTCAATCTTCATGACCACGTCAGCCTATCATTATGATCTCCTGCCTTTTAAAATACGATTCTCTCCTTGTTTAGTTTGTCTATGCTATCAAGTGCACTGTCCTCCGCCTCCCCGCCACCACCAGGTGTCTGGTCTTCACCTCAACTGCATAGATCATCTGCTGCTGCCACCACCAGCAGTGTCTGGACTCCGCGGGGGATTGCTATTCTATGCACGGAAGGCACCCTTTGATCTATAATTCCCTCAGAGTCTAAGCCCAAACAACAGTAATACATTTACATCTGTAAATAAACTCACTTCACCATCCCAGGTCTCTCCTGATTGAAATTACATTTAGTATAATAATGCAGTCAGTGAAAGGTCAGATAAACTATTTCAAAATCAAATGCAAGGATATATTGGAACATGTTGCATGAATTGGCACTATGCTCCAAAAGATAAAGAGAACACTTTAACAACACAATGTAACTCCAAGTCAATGACACATCAGTGAAATCAAACTTTCCACTTAGGAAGCAACACTGATTGACAGTAAATTTCACATGCTGTTGTGCAAATGGAATAGACAACAGGTGGACATGATAAGCAATTAACAAGACACCCCCAATAAAGACATGATTCTGCAGGTGGTGACCACCTACAACTTCTCAGTTCTTATGCTTCCTGGCTGATGTTTTGGTCACTTTTGAATGCTGGCGGTGCTTTCACTCTAGTGGCAGCATAAGACGGAGTCTACAACCCACACAAGAGGCTCAGGTAGTGCAGCTCATGCAGAATGGCACATCGATGCGAGCTGTGGCATAAAGGTTTGAGAGAGGCACTGCCAGAGGCCTGCAAAATGACCTCTTGCAGGCCACAAATGTGCATGTGTCTGCTCAAACAGTCAGAAACAGACTCTATGAAGGTGGTATGAAGCCCTGACGTCCACAGGTGGGGGTTGTGCTAACAGCCTTGCTTAACACCTCAAATCAAAAAGCGCTCAGGCTAATACAAAGAAAACCCAGGGATTTGAGTGCAGGGATGATCATAGGAGCTATGCTGTCAGGGGCAATAAGCCCCTGGTAGGGTCTCCCAAGTCAAACTGGTCCTAGGTGACTAGCCAGACTAAGCGCGGTTCACCAAACCCCTATGATCACAAGACTAAAGAGATTCACTCCGTCGCCTGGAGTGGCGTTACCTGGGGCCCCACCCTGGAGCCAGGCCTGGAGTGGGTGCTCGCAGGCGAGCGCCTAGTGACCAGGTCTTTGCCCATGGGACCGGCCGGATATAGCCCGAAAAGGCAATGTGGGGACACTTTCCTGCAGGCCCACCACCCACAGGAAGGACCGCAGGGGGCGGGTGTAGTATGTTTTAGGCGGCAGTCAGGGGCAGGTGCCTGGACGACTGAGGCCATGCACACAGTCTCTAGCGCTGGGGATATGGAATGTCACCTGGCGGGGAAGGAGCCCGCGCACAGCTTGGGTTCCGGATCCACTATCCTCGAGAGAGGCTGGACTCTACATTTCTCTGGAGTTGCCCGCGAGAAGAGGCGGCGAGCTGGCGTGGGCTTGCTTATAGCCCCGTGGCTCAGCCGCCACGTGTTGGCGTTTACCCCAGTGAATGAGAAGGTCGCGTCCCTGCGCCTTCAAGCCGGGGACAGGTCTCTCACTGTTGTATTGGCCTATGGGCCGAAGAACAGTGCAGAGTAGCCGGCCTTCTTGGGGTCCCTGGGAGGGGTACTGGACAGTGCACCGACCGAGGACTCCATTGTTCTGTTGGGGGACTTAAACACTCAAGTGGGCAACGACAGTGACACCTGGAGAGGAGTGATTGAGAAGAACAGCCCCCCTAATCAGAACCCAAGCGGGGTTTTGTGCTAGTCACAGTTTGTCCATAACAAACACCATGTTCACAAGGGTGTCCATCAGTGCACGTGGCACCAGGACACCCTAAGCCGAAGGTCAATGCTCGACTTTGTTGTCGTGTCCTCTGACCAGCGGCCACGTGTCTCGGATAAAGAGAGGGGCGGAGTTGTCAATTGACCACCACCTGGTCGTGAGCTGGATCCGCTGGTGGAGGAGGAAGCCGAACAGACCTGGCAGGCCCAAGCATATCGTGAGGGTCTGTTGGGAACATCTAGTGGAGCCCTCTGTCAGCAGGGTCTTCAACCCTGCACCTCCGGGAAAGTTTCTCATAGATCCCTGGGGGGACTGGGGACATTGGGTCTGAGTGGACCATGTTCTCAGCCTCTGTTGTCAACATGGCAGCCTGTAACTGCGGTCGTAAGGTCTCCAGTTGTGGCGGCAATCCCTGAACTAAAGAAGGAATCCTAGAAGAAGGAGACAGTTGACAGGTATCGGCAGGCCAAGCGTGCTGCGACTTGGATGGCCAAAACTCGGGTCTGAGAGGAATTCGGGGAGGCCATGGAGAAGGACTGCCGGATGTCCTCAAATAAATTCTGGCAAACCGTTTGCCGACTCAGGGAGGAGCAGTGCTTCACCAGCACCGTTTGCGGTGAGGGCGGGGAGCTTCTGACCTAAACTGGGGAAGTTATTGCATGGTGGAAGGAATACTTTGAGAGGCGGACTCATCAATCACCCAGGCGGAAGTCACCGAGTTGGTTGGTGGGCTACTCTGTGGCAAAGCCCCGGGAGTAGATGAGATCCCTCCTGAGTATTTTAAGTCTCTGGATGTTGTGGGGCTGTCGTTGCTGACATGTCTCTGCAACCTTGCGTGGTGGCTTGGGACGGTACCTCTGGATTGGCAGAATGGGGCAGTGGTACCCCTTTATAAGTAGGGGGACCGGAGGGTGTGTTCCAACTACACCCCATCCCACTCCTCAGCCTCCCCGGTAAGGTCCACGCCAGGGTACTAGAGAGGAGAATCTGACCGATAGTCGAACCTCGGATTCAGGAGGAGCAGTGTGGTTTTCGTCTTGGTCACAGAACACTGGACCAGCTCTATACTCTTCATCAGGTGCTTGAGGGTGCATGGGAGTTTGCCCAACCAGTTCACTTTTGCTTTGTGGACCTGGAGAAGGCGTTCGACTGTGTTCCTCGTGGTGTCCTGTGGGGGATTTACCAGGAGTAGGGGGTCCGGGGCCCTTTGCTCAGGGCCATCCGATCCCTGTATGACCGGAGCAGGAGCTGTGTTCACATTGCCGGTAGTAAGTCAGACTTACCGGTGCACTCCGCCAGGGCTGTCCTTTGCAACCGGTTCTGGTCATTGTTTTTATGGACAGAATTTATAGGCACAGTCTGGGGCCACAGGGCGTCTGGTTCGGGGAGCACAGAATCTCATCTCTGCTATTCGCATATAATGTTGTCCTGATGGGACCGGGACCTGCAGTGTGCACCGGAGCGGTCTGCAGCCAAGTGTGAAGAGGCCGGGATGAGAATCAGCATCTCAAAATCCAAGGCCATGGTTCTCGACCGAAAAAAGGTGGCTTGCTCCCTTCGAGTGGGTGGGGAGTCCTTGCTTCAAGTGGAGGAGTTCAAGTATCTTGGGGTCTTGTTCACAAGTGAGGGAAGGACGGAACGTGAGATTAGCAGGGGGATCGGTGCAATGGGTGCAGTAAGGCAGTCTCTGTACCGGACCGACGTGGTGAAGGAGGAGCTGAGCTAAGCAAAGCTCTCGATTTACCGCTCAATCTACGTTCCTACTCTCACCTATGGTCATGAGCTTTGGGTAGTGACCGAAAGGACAAGATCGCAGATATAAGTGGTTGAAATGAGTTTCTTATGCAGGGTGGCCGGGCACTCCCTTAGAGATAGGGTGAGGAGCTCGGTCACACGGAGCTCAGAGTAGAGCCGCTGCTCCTCCATGTCGAGAGGAGGTGGCTCGGGCATCTATTTCGGATGCCTCTTGGATTTGATCATAGCTAGCATTAGCACAAGCATCCTTAGGCTAGGGAAACTTGACTTACTTGTTCTCATCATTTCCTATGCTGGAGATTTAAGCAGGCAGACTTTGATTTTGGTGCTGGTCAGCCCAGATGCTAATTGAGCAAAACCACTCGGAAATTTAGTGTGGTTTGATACAGACTCAAAATTCAAGACATCATTTACACATGTAAATGGAAACGTGTCTCGTGTCACAATCATACCACGTGTCAATTGTGTGTGGTATTCTTGAGACGTTATTTACATGTGTAAATAGTAACATGTCACGTGTCACAGCATGTCATTACATTCTGTCATTAAAGGCAAATATTGAATTAAATTACATCCAGAAAAAAATCTGGATTTGAGCAATGGCAAAACTGAAGGTGACAGAGTAAATACAAATCAGGTTTGAGTATTAGTCTGGCCAATCATTAGGTGTGTTGGATTTCATGCAGCGCTGCAGCCAGCTGTAGTCGGATGACATGAAGCAAGTAATTCTGGTTAGATTTTTTGCCCGACTTGACACGGCACTGAGGCTAGGTCACTGTGATGTATCCATCAATGTACTGTGATATTGACTTGAGGTTGTATAATCAATCTGGTGATTGGAGAGAGTTTAATTTAGCCCAATACATAAAATAACACATTTCAGTGCACTGGTTTGTGCAAGTTCAATGCGAAAACAATTACATTTGCGACCATGCAGTTTGTCAGCGATAAAGTGAGCAAACAGCGCTGTCTCGGCCATGACTGACGTCAACGCAATAAGCAACAGAAGCATAGGTGTGAGACTTTACTGAGCCGTTTCTAACTGCTCCTGGACTGCAAGCGGCAACTCTCGCTGGTCATTTCATGCAGCCACAGCCGATGTCGAACGCACCTATTGACATCTCACATGCAACGTATGATGACCTGTGATAGTGCATAACAACATATATGCTGACTTTTGTGGATTTTAATATTTGTGAAAATTATCTGGTGTGCCTTTGACTACTCTGCTCAACCACTCCCAAAAAATTACTACAGTATCTTTATCCAACACCTTACCACTATGACATACAATGGTATGATAACCCAGAACAACCTAGCTCGTTAGAGGCATTCACATTTTGGCCCCAGCCTGGGCGCCCATATGGTGGTGATTAGTTGGCGTTCACACCTGTATTGGCTACATTATGTGGGCAGAGCATGTTTGGCTGGAATCCTCAGCAGACAGTAAATGCGACTCTTCCACCCCCTGTCTTTCTGAGCAGGCCCCTTAACAAGCTGTCTACTGTGCCTCAGAGCCATCCGCTATTTCACTGTACATCTGCCAAGCCCACCGACAGTATTTAAACAAACTTATCTACCTCTCCGGTAAATACGCAGCCCACTCTAGTCTTTCCTACAGGGACACATGCATTACCATTCATATATTATACTGCAGTGCATCATATCTCTGGCAATAGGTCCTGAGGCAATTTAACTAAATGCGTGTTATATTTCATGTTATTTCTAGCAATTTAAGCAATATTACTGTACCTTCTTAGAAATAACTGTGAGCATTTAGCATTTACTTTTAACCAAGCACTGCCGTATGAAATGTCAAGCGTTGATTGTTGCTAACACTGCTTGCTTAAATCAAAAAGACGAACCTGTCAGCATAATATGTTCTATGGTCGAATTAAAATTATTATTTAGCAACCACAGGCTTGAATTAATAGGGTCTGGCAGCAGGTGGCAATGTTTATTTGGACAGGGAGTTGAAATTTCTTTTCTCTTTTAAAGTAAGGGATGGGAAATCTATTAAAGGCTTTGTAAGGGATTCTAATGTCTATCATTATTACACAAAATTTAATTGTAACCTAATAATGTAACCTAATAAAAACATCGACCACATTATCTTAGCAATCTTAATATTATTTTAAGGTGAACTAAATTGAACTGGCTGTGCTCATATATTCCAGGTCATAGGCAGCAGAAAGTTCAGTAGGCATGGACAATAATGACATGTGATGAATCTATTGCTGTAAATTCATAATGGAAATGCAAACAGGCTCAGCATTTCACAAGCAACACATGGCATTGATGTAGTGGAGGAACGATGGACCTGAAGTCAGTCAGGGCTTTCTTTATACATTGTATTAATAAATACATATATAATAAATATAAGTATTCAATCATGCTATGAATATGTAACAAATCACCCTGTTTTTGAGTACAAACAAGACATGCCCAGGACCTACTGGTCAGCAAAGACAGTCTCTTGTAAAATAATTGTTCATAACAACATAGCATTGGAAGTCTTCTACTTAGGGGAGCTCTCAATGCAGTATGCAGACATATAGGGAGCTACTGAAGACAAAATGTCCCCGGGCTCATCCAGTTTAATGTCCAACCACTGAATTAGAGAAGAGAAGATTTCGTATCTGAATTCAAACAGAAGCAAAATATTAAATCAGAGGCCCTCACACCAATATCGGACATGGAAAACCTTGTCATAAATGCTTATTTATCCATCCATCCATTCATTTTCTTCTGCTTATCCGGGGCCGGGTCGCGGGGGCAGCAGCCTGAGCAGGGAGGCCCAGACTTCCTTCTCCACACACAGCTCCTTCAGCTCCTCCGGGGGGATCCCAAGGTGTTCCCAGGCCAGCTGAGAGACATAGTCCCTCCAGCATGTCCTGGGTTTCCCCCGGGCCGCCTTTCGGTGGGACATGCCCAGAACACCTCCCAAGGGAGGCATCCAGGAGACATCCGAAACAGATGCCCGAGCCACCTCCGCTCGCTCCTCTCGACATGGAGGAGTAGCGGCTCTACTCCAAGCTCCTCCCGTGTGACCGAGCTCCTCACCCTATCTCTAAGGGAGTGCCCGGCCACCCTGCAGAGGAAGCTTATTTCGACCGCTTGTATCCGCGATCATGTCCTTTCGGTCACTACCCAAAGCTCATGACCATAAGTGAGAGTAGGAACGTAGATTGACCGGTAAATCGAGAGCTTTGCCTTTGGCTCAGCTCCTTCTTCACTACAACAGTCCAGTACAGAGACCGTATCACTGCAGCCGCTGCACCAATCCCCCTGTCAATCTCACGTTCCGTCCTTCCCTCGCTCGTGAACAAGACCCCAAGATACTTGGGGCACACTGGAAGCAAGGACTCCCCACCCACCCGAAGGGAGCAAGCCACCTTTTTTCGGTCGAGAACCATGGCCTTGGATTTTGAGATGCTGATTCTCATCCCGGCCGCTTCACACTTGGCTGCAGACCGCTCCAGTGCATGCTGTAGGTCCCGGTTCGATAAAGCCATCAGGACAACATCATCTGTGAATACCAGAGATGAGATCCTGTGCTCCCCGAACCAGACACTCGCCAGCCCCTGGCTGTGCCTATAAATTCTGTCCATAAAAACAATGACCAGAACCGGTGACAAAGGGTAGCCCTGGCGGAGTCCAACATGAACCGGGATCAAGTCTGACTTACTACCTGCAATGCAAACACAGCTCCTGCTCCGGTCATACAGGGACCGGACGGCCCTGAGCAAAGGGCCCCGGACCCCGTACTCCCTGCAAACCCCCCACAGGACACCACGAGGGACACGGTCGAACGCCTTCTCCAGGTCCACAAAGCACATGTGAACCGGTTGGGCAAACTCTCATGAACCCTCAAGCACCTGATGAAGAGTATAGAGCTGGTCCAGTGTTCTGCGACCAAGACGAAAACCACACTGCTCCTCCTGAAACCAAGGTTCGACTATCGGTCAGATTCTCCTCTCTAGTACCCTGGCGTAGACCTTACCGGGGAGGCTGAGGAGTGTGATCCCCCTGTGGTTGGAGCACACCCTCCGGTCCCCCTTCTTATAAAGGGGTACCACCACCCCGGTCTGCCAATCCAGAGGCACTGTCCCAATCCGCCACGCAATGTTGAAGAGACGTGTGCGCCACGACAGCCCCAGAACATCCAGAGACTTAAGATACTCAGGACGGATCTCATCTACCCCCGGGGCTTTGCCACAAAGTAGCCCACGACCACCCTGGTGACTTCCGCCTGGGTGATCGATGAGTCCGCCTCCTGGTCCCCAGCCTCTGCTTCCTCCTCGGAAGACGTGATGGTAGGATTAAGGAGATTCTCAAAGTATTCCTTCTACCGCGCAACAACGTCCCCAGTTGAGGTCAGCAGCTCCCCGCCCACACCGTACACGGTGTTGGTGAAGCACTGCTTCTCCCCCTTGAGTCAGCAAACGGTTTGCCAGAATTTCATAGAGGTCACCCGGTAGTCCGTCTCCATGGCCTGCCCGAATTCCTCCTGGATCTGAGTTTTTGCCTCTGCGACCTTCCGAGCTGCGGCACACTTGGCCTGCTGATACCTGTCAACTGTCTCAGGAGTCCCACAAGCCAACCAAGCTCGATAGGACTCCTTCTTCAATATGACAGCATCCCTTACTTCCAGTGTCCACCACTGGGTTCGGGGATTGCTGCCACGTCAGGCACCAGAGACCTAAGACTGCAGCTCCGGGCCGCCGCATCGACAATGGAGGCCGAGAACATGGTCCACCCACACTCAATGTACCCAGTCCCCCCAGAGATCTGTGAGAAACTCTCCTGGAGGTGGGAGTTGAAGATCCTGCTGACAGAGGATCCCACTAGATGTTCCCAACAGACCCTCACGATATGCTTGGGCCTGCCAGGTCTGTCCGGCTTCCTCCTCCACCAGCAGATCCAGCTCACGACCAGGTGGTGATCGGTTGACAGCTCTGCCCCTCTCCTTACTCGAGTGTCCGAGACACGTGGCCGCAGGTCAGAGGACACGACAACAAAGTCGAACATCGACCTTCGGCCCAGGGTGTTCTGGTGCCACATGCACTGATGGATGCCCGAACATGGTGTTCATTATGGACAAACTGTAACTAGCACAGAAGTCCAATAACAGAACACCGCTCGGGTTCAGATTGGGGGGGCCATTCTTTCCAATCACTCCTCTATATGTGTCATTGTCGTTGCCCACGTGGTTGTTGAAGTCCCCCAGCAGAACAATGGAGTCCCCGGTCGGTGCACTGTCCAGTAACCCTCCCAGGGACTCCAAGAAGACCGTGTACTCTACACTGTTCTTCGGCCCATAGGCTGATACAACAGTGGGAGACCTGTCCTCGGCTTGAAGGCGCAGGGATGCGACCTTCTCGTTCACTGGGGTTAATGCCAACACGAGGCGGCCGAGCCGTGGGTCTATGAGCAAGCCCACGCCAGCTCGCTGCCTCTCCCCGCGAGCAACGCCAGAAAAATGTAGAGTTCAGCCTCTGTCAAGGATAATGGATCTGGAACCCAAGCTGTGCGTGGAGGCGAAGCTGAATATATCCGGCAGGTAACGCTCGACCTCCCGCACAAGCTCGGGCTCCTTCCCAGGCAGTGAGATGACATTCCATGTCCCCAGCACTAGAGACTGTATGCATGGCCTCGGTCATCCAGGCACCTCCCGCTGACTGCCGCCCAAAACAGACTACACCAGCCCCCTACGGTCCTTCCTGTGGGTGGTGGGCCTGCAGGAAGGTGATCCTAGTTGCCTTTTCAGGCTATCTATACCCGGCCGGGTCCCATGGGCAAAGACCCGGCCACCAGGCACTCGCCTGCAAGCACCCACTCCAGGCCTGGCTCCAGGGTGGTTACCGGGGCCCCAGAAAATGTAGCAAATCTCTTTGGTCTTGGCATCATAGGGGTTTGGTGAACCGCGTTTAGTCTGGCTAGTCACCTAGTAGTTAGATATTTCCCTTGTAGTTATGTTTGCAAAAATAGGAATTGTTGCGCCTGCATAGACGGGAGAAGCAAAGTGCATATGCATTGTGCACAAGTTACATTATGGCCAAGCCTGCGACCTTAAAATACCATTTGAATAATGCGGCACTGACTTTTAATCACCCCTTTCCTGTGGCAGAACTGTTTTCTGAAACTGCAAAACAGTACCAGGGAACGTTTGCCACCTTTGCCACTTTTTTTCGCTGAACTGACCCCTGGAGGGCAAGTTGATTCCCTAATTTACCGACGTGCCTCTGCGGACAGAAAGGCCCACTGTGTGTCAGATGCAAAATAGGAATGATACATGCCTCAGAGTACAAAGAAAATTGTGTTGGGTGCAAGATAGGTTCCTCAACAAACCAAAACAAATGTAATTAACATTTCTAAACAGGCTTGGCCTATCTACAGTGCATGCAGGCTAAAATCAACATAGATTCCCAACTCCAGCCTGCTTATGTTGAGTGGGTCTTTTGATCCTCTGTTTTTTCTGCAGATCCTGTGTTTCAGAGATGGGCGTTGTTTATCAGGAGGCCAGGGAAGATTCACTATAGGAAGCAGGCTCCCATTCTGCTGGGATCTGATGAAGGGTGATAGGAGGGTGCCTTTGCTTTCAGGATTGCAGCTTTTTAATTAGTGAAGGATCATTAGTCCACTGTAGCTTGAGACTAAAGGGGTGCTCCTGTATAGGAACCTCATCGTCTGTCTTGCTGCTGTCATAAACATGGCTAGTGGCTAGAAGCACTGGAGGGTTTACAGCATTCTCTGTCTACCGTAATCCATAAAACAACATCCTAATTGAGAATCATCTTCTTTGATCCATTCGAAAGTGTTGATAAGGTATGCAGAGGAAATTTAGCTGGGTTTCATAAAATCCCAGTCCAACAAATACTCTTGGATTTGTCATTTGTTTCCTCTCCCACGCTCACAGCAAGGTGTGTGGGCTTCCAGTGTCGAGCTGGGGTCTCATTTATTGCCGCAGTCACTATGTAAAGCAGATGCATCTACGTAGACTGTACACATCTGAGCATGATGTGCCATTGGTGTAAAAATAGAGCTCTACTTTTGTTCTGTTTTACTTGCTTCCGGTGGTGTTACTCTTTGACAGGTATTCATTGCTTCCATTACTCATCTCTGAACAAGACAATAACGTAAAATAAAGTTTACTTTGTAACTTGGAAGTGGAGCAAACAGTGATTGTGTTCTGCTGTTGATGCTATATTCATGCCAACATGAAAGGGTATATTGTATAAGATCTCCATGTTCCCAGAGCCCCCATGTGATTCTGTGATATAATGCATTAGTACTCCATCTTAGCGATCAATGGATGGATTTCAATCCAATCCGATCCAATCAATAAAATGGACACCACCAAGAGACAGAGGCTAAGCTATCATGGTATTGAACTTGTCTATACCGTGATCGCTCTTGGAGTCAAAATTCATCATAACAAGGCTGAAGGCTTCCATGCCAGAAATATCACAACTGAACTGCATGAGCTCTAAATATGAAGTACACTCACTATCGTAATGTTACCAAACACAACATTAGAAAGTAAATCCTGATTTTGTCTCAAATAGAATTATGAGAGCAAATTGGTTTCACTCACTTTTTTCTTTAAAAAAACAGTTTACCTTATAATAGTTGAATAACGACAGTTCAGTGGGTAAAAGTTTCAAAAAATCCGTTGACGTCAACTTGATGGTCGACATTATTTGGCTCTGGTCTGTACCTTTGTCACGCCCCAAAATGTACATACAGACCAGCCCGCTGGTGTTCTGGCCCAGTGAGTGCTGTTAGCCATGTTGTGTCTTTGCTCCGCATCTTTACTTGTTGTAAACCAACCAATCAGCACAAAGCTTATCTACAGTATATATTAATGAGCATACTATAAAAGGTAGAAAAACTCAATACACTGTAGGAGTATTTCACAGGGTTGCATTAGGATGCATAGAACAGCACCCTGGCCTTTTTCAGCTCAACCAATGTTACATATTGTTACATAATGTTACCGTATTCAGAGACCTTGAGGAAAAGTGTAAGATACACTATAAAATTAGTCAGTGACCCCTTTAAAAGTGCAATGTTTTAAATCACCCCCTGACGAATCATCCTCTCCTAAACCCACGATGTCAGGAAATCTAGTTTAGCTTGTTTTTTGAAGAAGTGCATGTACCATCCACTCCAGCCATAGGGGCCTGCGTTCAGTCAACACATGGTTATCAGACCTGTGCTATTTATAGTAACACAGCTATGGGCAGGGAGGTGATTTATAACAGCACAGAGCTAAATCCCTTGGAAAAGGTTTACTAAGATTGATTCCAGATGGATTTCTCTGCTGCAAAACAGAAATTAGATGGTTTTGCTATATCAGTTTATTTAGATGTAAAACAGTGTTAAGATGGTGATGCAAATTAACAGAGGAGAACCATATAATTACCAGTGATTATTACATTTGATGTCTAACAGGAGCTATTAAGTACAAGGGTGGTAAATCTTCATCTCTAGCATTTTAAAACTCACAAAATAACATATAGTCATTTAAGTAGCTTGTACTTTACTGTTGCTCATTTTCTTTTTTCATTTCCATTTTAATTTAGACCATTCTGTAATTACTGAGATGATAACCTGCTTAATCCTCACAATAAAAGCTCAATTAGTCTTGAACAGAGAGCAACAATTTCTCCATTGCTCATAATCCTCCCAAAGCTACTTGTTATGCAGACTTTGTGGTTTATTAGATTGGCACATCTTTGTCGAGGTCCTTTTCAGAAACTGCATGCAACCTTCTTCTATTTGAGGTATAACCATTTCTGACAACCAGTCAGTAGCATGTTATTGGGCAATGATTAACATCATACTATTGTTCTGTTTAACTTGTTTTGATTGTTGTCCTTTGCCCAGTATAAGTGAATCCTACAGAATTACTACATATGGTATATCCTGCTGCTTAACATTAATTGCAGACAGACATCACAGCAAACGTAAGCATAAGGCTAACCTAAATAAGTTAATCCAAAATGGCGTACCTTACCTTTAATCAATTCAGCAAACAAGCATAAGCTTCCATTAAGCAATCTCATTGATCACAGTGAAGGCCCCCTGGTTGAAAGGTCACCACCATGATGGACATGGAGGATTTGTTAAAGAACCAGTTTAAGGTAACAAAAATCCACATGACATAAATGGATACTTCAGTATTCAGAAGCTGTGCTGGTAATTTGCTTTGCTTTCCCCTGAGGGCAGCAGGATCGTTTCTTAAGACCCTCGTAATTGTAAACCATGTCTCGTCTTGCAGGTTAACTCTACATTCATGACAGAAGGTGCAGGAATGAAAAGACGCTCATTTTCTGATACAACCTAATATGGTGCCCCCATTTATTCCTGACATTCAGGGAGAACACCGGTTTAATTGCTTGAAGAGTTATTAAATGTCTTTGAATTAAAAACATTTACAGCCAGTTCGGTGGCCTGCTAAGGACAATAATGAATTTGAGGGGTGTTTACCAGGTGGGTGTGGGGTTTGTATCAACAAAGCACAGAACTAAGCTAGGGAGTGGTTTGCTTTTCTGCAGAGATAAACATTTTGAATTTTCCACAGCTACTCACACACTTATTTAAATGCAAAGCTCTCAACAAAAGTGACTTAATGTACAACAAGACCTCAATACTAATTACAGTTTTTACATTCTCATGAGAGAGACAAAATTGTTCAAAAGATTTTAGATTTACCATGACAGGTAGTCCGAAAGACAATATATCAGGGCATGACTGCAGATGTGTAATACTGATACAACTGGCTGCAGCTTAGTGAAAAGTGCACTTTCAGAAGCCCACAGTCCCACAGCCTGGAACCAACATAGGCATCATTCAAAGGCTTCTTCACCTCCACAGCAGCTTAACATCCGTCAGCATCCTGCTGACGACAGTAAAGCACAAATCTTCAGATAAGTAACAATAACAACCTTCTAAACAAACAAGCTATCGACTAACACAGAAAATCCTTTGCAAAAAAAAGACTTTCTAGTTATGATGGTCATTCAGAGGTGTATCCTGGGTGGATGTAAATAAAAATGAAATAGGCAACAATAGTAGCCTTATGTCAACATTTATGATCTGTTTTACTGCTTACAACCTAAAAAAAAAAGGTCTACACTCATAACGCTTGGCTAATGCTACAAATAGTTGTGCAAAATTACAGCTCTGCATAGTTGCTCCAGTTACTTTCTTACAAGTACAAATAAAGGAAATATAAAGTATGGTTAATATCACAGCACATTATGTGTTTCTTGAGTTAATTAGGTGCAATTTGATCAGTAAAAATTAAAAATATATATGTTCTTAAAATGATAAGTAAAAAGACTTAACCTAATGCAAATACATCCTAGTTATTATTTGTCCGTAAACAATTGATTGAAAACTGATTTCTGGGTCAAAACTGATTTAAAACCAGAACCAGAAAGTGTCAATCAAAAGGATTTAATCTGCCATGCTAGCCCCAGAGACACAGACAACCTGTTACACTGATGTTGACAAACTTTAACCATCTGTGGAGGAAACGCTACGTACATGCACGTTCTGTTGCTAATGGCGCAATCACACGAGTGATGCTCGTCAAGAATACAGTGCATATCAATCAAAGTGATGTAATCTACCTCATGATAGACTTAGACACAGAGACAAACAATTATGTTGTAGGGTACATAAAAACGAATGAGAGCAAAGCAGAACATATGGTAAATTGGCATTCATTGTGGTTTTTTGCTTGAGTGGTGAAAGCCATTTTGTAGGGGAAGTTGTGGCCTGATGGTTAGGGAGTCAGACTTGTAACCTGAAAGTTGCTGGTTCAATTCTCGCACTGGAAGGAATTGAAGGTGGGCATTGTGAACAAATAGCACCCTCTCTACCTTTGATACCATGACTGAGGTGCCCTTGAGCAAGGCACCGAACCCCTAATTGCTTCCTGGGCACTGGAGCAATAGCTGCCCACTGCTTCAGGTGTGTGTGCAGTTGCCCACTGCTGTGTGTGCACTTGGATGGGTTAAATGCAGAGGGTTCATTTTGAGTATGGGTCACCATACATGACAATACTTCACTTCACTTGTAGATCCACTCCAAATCTCATCAAACCTTTCTCAAGCACTGCCAGTTCCTTCTTCTGTATTTGTCACTGTGCTGCTTGATCATTTGAAATGGAAACTGGAAGGTAGGATCAAATGTGTTTTTCCCTTTGATTCACGTTCTGTCCCTAAAGTTTTAGAAAGAGTCAGAGGCTTTTCACAATGTCAGAGGCAATGTCAGACAGGCAGAAAACAGGCCAGAGATAACACAAGCGGTGATGGACCTCACACTGTAGAACACTTAAGATCATGACCTCAGAGCTTTCCAGGTTTAGGAGTCCTGTACTGCTTGGAGCCACACTCCACAGACGAGAAATCTCCCCAGCTGCACACAACAGGAAGTCTTCTGCCTCAGTGCAGCAGACAGTCACCAGCTTGTTAGAGGCACCGGTGGATGTTGGTGTGCTGCTGGTCTGAACAAAGCCTACCTGAAAAGATTGCGTCTATGTGCACTCATGCCTCTGCGCTCCCCCATGACTGCCAAGAGGCCTCCTGATATGGTCTTAACAAGTATTTAAAAAGCAGAGCGCCAACTGAGAAGTTGGTATAGAGCAGCAAATGACTGTCTCTCTGGACTCTGTTCAGTAGTGAAGTCTCTATCACCATCCCCCTTTTGCACACATCACCAGATGGAGAGGAATCTGCATCAATCACATCACCTGCAGGGGGTAGGGGATAGACAAAATATCAGCTAAAAAACAAGACAAAATATCAATCAATGGAACCCTGGAGTCCAGCTCTTCCTACAAAAAGCCATATGAACAGCGATATCTGCTGATCATCCAATAGTGACAGTGCAGTCCACAGACAACCCAACATGACACTACGCTGAGGCAGTAGGGACTGCCGAGGGTTTCAGAAGAAAGGAAGGGCAGTGAAGCAACACCAGGCATCAACATTCAGTTCCAGCAGAGCTTTGGTGCATTAAGATGATTTATTTGGACCTGTCCTTGAGACACACCAGCTTATTACGAGAGGTTTCTGCTAAACAGAGATAACAGATCGAGCCACCTGTGTTCTTAACCATGACGACAGCTAGGTGGACAGGCTCTTGAGAGGGAAGTGGGAGGCTCTGAACTAACGTCAAATCAGAATACAAATGACGAAATGCTTTGTGGCTAAATGATAAATCATAGTCAATCTGTTTGAAAACACTTAATTTCATATCAATCAAAAAGTGAGCCAGAGAGGCAGCAGTCGAAACAAATGGTGAGGAATAGTTTAATTTAGGAGCTGCAGTTTCATGCCAATTATGACCCTAATTGAAGCCACAGTACAGCACAGGTGTGAGGATGCCAATGCATGTCAAAACAATATTTCTGTCTACAAGTACATCATTTTACCCTAACACAGCATATTTCCCGTTCATTTCTTAATTTCCATACAATCCAATGCCTGTAAGAAGTGTTTTTGATGAAAAGAGTGGGTTGCTTTTATGTGAGTAATTGTAGTTAATTATAGAGGACGGGCTAATTACTAAGATGTCGGAGGTTTAGGATCAACAGCTATCATTAATCTAAAATCTTTCTTTACAAGTCTTCAGTATCAAATGTTCCTATAGATCATTTTGTATGTTATTTTCCAGAGTAATACAGCACCGTCATGTCCTTCCATTCATATGCACTTTGTGTTTCGGCAGTGCAACCAAAGTTAAAAACAATAGTCATCTTGATAATAAATTGACTGCAATTACCTGATCACCCAATTAACAAAACATATTGTTGCTGTCCAAAACTGTAGGTATATTGGAAATAGAAATTATGGAACAGATCAGTTTGATTCCCCAAAAATTGAAAAGTGTGTGTTCTTTGTTTAACCAGGCTCAGTCAATGTTTCTACAACTGCCTTTATGTCATCATTCCATGATGTTGAGAACTGA
Source organism: Plecoglossus altivelis (assembly GCA_036571765.1). Taxonomy (NCBI): domain Eukaryota; kingdom Metazoa; phylum Chordata; class Actinopteri; order Osmeriformes; family Plecoglossidae; genus Plecoglossus; species Plecoglossus altivelis. Next base: position 50,761 of record BROE01000001.1, read on the forward strand.
TGTTGGGCATTGATATTTTGGACACTGATGTTGGGCATTGGTGATTTGGGAATTGATGTTTGGCACTGATGTGTTGGGCACTGATGTTAGGTGATTGCATCTGGCTTACTGTTGTCATTTGAATTGACACATTCCCATAGACACACAGCAAAGTCTTGTGGACAGCATTCCAAAAGAAGTGGCTAATGGGCGGTTGTATTCAAGCCCATGGTTTGGGGTTTTTGAGTAGGATGTCCAACAAGCTTTTTCAGGAGTGATGTTCATTGGGCCACAGAACATTGTTTATATCCAGTAGTTCATATAAAATTACAGAAACAGATTTTGTCTCCTCAACATTTTAGTTCAATTAATTATTTAATTAAATAATGATCTCCCATCACCAAATCATACTCATTCAGACTCATGCACGCACACAAACCCCCACTGACAGAAGGCCAAATTAATGTCCTACAGTTATAAAGTTTTTAAAGCACCATACCTTTTTACTATCCCTAAAGACTAACAGCTTCGTTTTAACTCAATGGAGAGAGCACAGCTTCAAAGAGCGTCTGATTTGGCCTTTTAAGACAGGTTGGATTTTAGCATCAATGCTCTAGAGGTGATGTTTGTGTGTGAATGTGTGTGCTCTTGCTGATGTGTGTATGAGGGCATGAGTGTCTTGAAGACAAGTCTGGGATTGTGACCTTTCCATTTAGTTTAGTCCCAAGCTTCAAACAGGCGAAAGATCATGAAAATTCTGACACTGATCATTTCTCACAGCTTGCCTGTCCTGCTCCCCAGACTACTCTCATAGCCTCCATTTCCTCAGAACTGAAATTGAATGACTTAACCTCTTGAACTAAGAAAGTTCTTATTTGAGAATAAATACCTTAAACTTTTTAGCCACAGTGTAGCACAACTGACAAAGGAAGTGTCTAATGGCACTGATCAGTAGAATTTGGCTTTGATCCATGTTCAATTACAAAAGTAAATGGAATTAGGAAAGTCGGAGAATAGTGACCATCAAAACATCATTGCTAAACAGAATCCATTAAGCAGCAAAAAAACGTATTCTTCTGCATTTATCCTGTATATTCAATTTGTTCAGACACATCCAAGCCGCAGCATAGCGCTTCTGCGTAAATTTCCTCTAGATGTAACCCACATTGGAATAATGACCTTATGAACCTGAATGCATTCATATTGAGATCTTCAAACTCCACACCCCCCTCTGAGGGCTTGTTTATTTAGTCACCAAGATAAACAAACTCCAGACAAGTTTAAACATGACCTTTCAAACAGGCTGACGAACAACTGAGCAAAACTGTATTTCAATCGAACTCAACTCCATTTACAGGTGCCATGGGAATGGGAACTTTCAGCTATGACAAAAGAGATATTATAGGACTGGACAAGTGTTGTAATACCTGGGGTGTTTGCGGAGACTCAGTCAATACTCGGCTTTATCTGAACTTGGTGAATGCAGGGGTATATTTATGGTCTCATTACTCATCTGTCTCATTCATACTGAATACTATTTTAAACCACTTATGGTTGCACCAAGACTGTAGTCAAGGACATGTTGGCAACAGGCCCTGGGAGATGACATTACTGTAAATCTTCCAAGCCTTGGCTCTCTAAATTCTGATGAGGGGTAAAAGCTGTCACCATGTGAAATAAACCCTGTCAAAACCATCACTAGTTTCCCTGTTTATTTTAAAGCCTGCACACACACTCACCCTGTGCCTGACCCTTTTAAGTTTATAACGTTATGTAGAGTCCAAATTATATTAGCTTGGTTTATATGATGTTGCTTTTGCAATGATCATGTAAAGAATGCACATGTGCCTTAACAAGCTTTTAGGAGATCACTTCACCTTACCCACACTAAGAGGGCTTATAGTTCATTACTTTATTAACACATGTCCTCCATCACATCTGAACACATCATGCACTGTGCCACCCCCTGAAGCCCACACTTAAGGGAGTTGTGTACATAACCCAATACTCGACACAACCTGTTCATCCAATCGATTTTAAGTTGAACAGTATCTCCACCTGACAGGTTGCAGTATTAAATCATTTAGGAACAACACAGACAAAGTACATTCTTCCAGCTGGTTTCAAAGATGTATCCCTGCATCCAGAAAAGTCCAGCACAACTCTCTTATAACTTGTGCATTTGATTGATGACTCATATAGTATACTAGAGGGATAAAGGAGATGCCTCATGTCCTGCAGGACAGACTGATATCCCCAACCAAATCTTAAGCTGCTGTCTGAGTGATTCAGTCTGCATGTAGGAGTGGTGTCTTGGAGAATAGAAAAATGGCAAGATACAAGAAGCAGCTAAATTGCTTTCCGTGGAGGAAAAAAAACAATTTCCTGATGTCTTTCAAACTACTGTAACAACATATAAAATATCACAAAAGCATTCAAAGACTACTATACTTTAAAAGCAACTGTGCAAAGCCATATGGATGTGTTTCTATTATGGCAGGAGGTCCTTTTTCTGCACAGCAGTCTACGTTGCAAGTAAGAGTTGAAAGCCGCAAACAGCTTGCGAAGCAAGTGAATCCTGCATAGTATGCTAATCCAAACCAGCCAAACCAGCCACTGATATCCCCAGGCAAAGCAAATTCCCAAATAATATTAATAACAAATTAATTAAATGTAATTTATCACTAAGAAACACAGTTTGTTGTCAATATTTGTCCGTAGACTTTATGTAGAAAGAACAATTAAAAAGACCATCTACAACTAAGGTGCATGGTGGCAATGCAGTTAGAGCCCTTACCTCCCAATAAGGAGATTGTGGGGTTGATTCTTGGGCCAAATCCAACCTCACATGATCTCTCTGGATGGAGCCTGCATGTCCTCCCTGTGTTACTGTGGGTTCTGCACTCCAGTTTATCCCCACTGTCAGACATGCATGTGATAGGTTAATGGGGAATTCGAAATTGCCCCTTGTGAGTGAATGGTTGTCTGTGTTAGCCCTGTGACTTGCTGGCCCCAGTCCAGGGTGTACCCTGCCTATGGCCTGAAGTTACTGGGCTAGGCTCCAGTGACCACAAACAAGTGGCACTGCAATCCCTCCCAGGGATCAGCAGTTGCAAATGAATGAACAAACCTAAGAGAGAAGTGACAGCACATGTAGTATATAAATTGAAAGTTTTACTTTAGGTTACATCAAAGGTACTGCCATGAACTAGGATTATGGGATAGTGTGTATTTCCGTATATCTGTGCATGTGGTTTGCTGTCCCATTTTTAAAAGACCCAAAGGGAATGAGGAAAACATGATGGTGGATGTGGTTATTGGAGAATACTGTGACAGTCCTTGAGGGAAAAGAATGACCTGAATATGTGGAGCACCTGAACAACCAATTGTATTGTATCACGATCAACTGATCATCCAGCCTTAACCCTAAAGTTGGCCAATGGGATTTTAGCTAGATATCCTGATGACAGATTAATCCTATCTGGAGCCCCTACTGCCAGCCTAGAGATGTGAGGTCAACATGAAGTTTGAGAGACTTCAGTGAGCCAGACACCAAATTACATAGGCAGTCCGATGACAAAAGGCTGTGTGTCTGTGTGTGGGGAGATGTCTGTGTGTATGTGTTTGTGTGTGTGTGTTGGGGTAGTTTGAGGTCTCTGATTAGGGCTGTCTAGTAAGATCTCTGCGGTCAGCAGTGGTAGTGAAGAGAGATGGTTTTGAGACAGGTGGTCATCAGCTGTCATGCCAACTGCCTTTGCTCCATCGATCACAACCATTGGGCCAGATGGAGTGCATTTTTGAAGAAAAAAAAAGTGGCCGTCCTTGTCAGGGAGAATCTGCACCCTCTCACCTCCAGTCATTGCATAGAATCTCACTCTGGCAGCTGTGCATTGGCCACGTAAATACACAAGCTGAGTGCATCTTCTCAACCTCACACTGTTGTCATCTAAACACTATTTTTAACCCTGCTCATAATTCCTCCTACAGGAAGCCAGGTAATAATTACTGTTTCAAAGCCTCTGGACCCCTCTGCATACTCCTGTCTGGACCATACTGCTGTTTCAATGCCTCTAGACCCCTCTACGTACTGCTGTTTCAATGCCTCTGGACCATACTATAGTTTCAGAACATCTGGACCACACTGCATACTGCTGTTTAAATGCATCTGGACCATACTACTGTTTCAGAACCTCTGGACCACACTGCAATATAAAAATATAAGCAGCAGTGGCAGACCAGGGCACCAGCAGTGTTAATCTTTACCTTCCCACTGACACGACCAAAGAAGACTCTTACTTCCCTAAAAAAACTAAAGGAGTCTCTTGCTTAGTGACCGCCCAGTACATCCTGTAGAGGTATACCACTGATAGAATGTGTGTGTGTGCATCAGAGAAGAGAGAGAGAGAGAGAGAGCTGTAAGTTGGAGCTCCCCAGGTCAGCATCCATGGCACAGAGCCGAGAGATGAAATCTGAGAGTGCAGCACATCCCTCGCTCCTCTGATGCCAGTCTGAACCACTGAGCAGGTGCCTGCCCATGGCAGGATAGGCAAGCCCTGTCACTCAGCCCTCCTGGTCCTAACCTGGCCCTGCCACATGCACCGCCAAGTGGGGGGCAGCCGTTTAGTCTCCCCTCTGCACAACTCTCAGACAAATAAAATATTAAGTAAAAAGATATGTTAAAAACTGATGAGGAGACATGGGAGATAAAGACTTGATTTGATGACGATCCATTCAACTACAGTCCCTCCCCCCCAAAATGGTACCAATAATGTGCACTTCTATTTAATAAGTTTATGTTGTTATTGATTTTAATATTTTTAAACTGTCTGTCTGTAGTGGGGCATTAGCAATATGCATAGATGGTTAAATAATGAAACTAGGCTTTTCCTGAGTAAGTTGTTTATAATCAGCAACAGTTGGCCAGACATGACTTGGTGCTGGAGCCCCTGACAGCAGGCTTCCCACCTCCCAGCATACGGCTGATATGCTTTAGTCTCACCACAGACAGCAGGCCCATCTACAAACACGAATAAACACAAATGCTCTTAGTGGGCAGCAGGCAGAGGTACCATGCTCAAGCGCTGCAGGGATGCCTATTTGATTTAGGCAAATGTTATGGCTGTTTAAATATCACACATCATTAGTATTCTTCGCTTAGCAGCCAAAAATTAGAGGCTTCAAAATGGCAGGGGGAATGCAATGGGGAATTTGCTTGTGAGGCCCCTGCGCTTAGTGTTTGTCGAATCAATGAGACGAACATAAGGGCAGAATGTCAGAGTTTACTTCTACAAGACTGAGGACTCTGAATTGGTCACTGGTGACAGCTCTTAGGGAGAATTCCATGTAAAAAGGTTATCCACAACATTACTCAAGCTGCAACACTACTCAAGCTACAACGCTGCTCAAGCCACAACACTACTCAAGCTACAATACTACTAAAGCTACAACGCTGCTCAAGCCACAACACTGCTCAAGCTACAATACTACTCAAGCTACAACACTACTCAAGCAACAATTCTACTCAAGCTACAATGCTACTCAAGCCACAACATTACTCAAGCTTCAATGCTACTCAAGCTACAATGCTACTCAAGCCACAACACCACTCAAGCTTCAATGCTACTCAAGCTACAGTATTAGTCAAGCCTTAACACTACTAAAGCTACAACGCTGCTCAAGCCACAACACTACTCAAGCTACAATACTGCTCAAGCTACAACACTACTCAAGCCATAATACTACTCAAGCTACAAAGCTACTCAAGCCACTTCTCTACTCAATCTAAAACAGTACTCAAGCAACAATGCTACTCAAGTGACAACATTACACAAGCCACAACACTACTCAAGCTTCAATACTACTCAAGTTACAGCATTTGTCAAGCTACAATACTACTCAGCTACAAAGCCACTCAAGCTACTGTGCTACTAAAGCTACAACACTGCTCAAGCCACAATGCTACTCAAGCTACAATGCCGCTGAAGCCAAAACATTATTCAAGCTGCAATACTACTCAAACTACAACATTACTTAAGCTACGACGCTGCTCGAGCTAAAACGCTACTCAAGCTGCAACATTACTCAAACCACAACACTGCTTAGGCCGCAAAGCTACTCAAATCACGATGCTAGTCAAGCCACAATGCTACTCAAGCTACTCAAGCGGAATGAACCAGTATTTAAGTCCTACTGCTGCACTGGATCGTTGCAAAGTGCCTTTCATTGTCTTTATAAAACCATGAGAAATTAAAGGTTAAGGGATCTAATTACCAAATCATATTTATCATGAATGTAGGCAAACATTTGCAGCTGTGATCTGAACATAACCTTTATTTTCGAGGAGAAAATATTTATGAAGAGGTTGATTAACGTACCGTTTAAAATAACCACCTCTTCCCATCACTGAACTGCTCTTATGGCCATATCCCAGACCACTCCCAACATGCAGTTGCATGTTAAAATTTCTCAACTCATTTGATTGTGCCATAAGAAAAAATAAAAAAGCGCTTAACCAAACAAACAGTGGAGGAGTTCAAATATCTCTATCTTGTTCACGAGTGAGGGAAGGACGGCACCTTAGACTGACAAGCGGATCGGTGCAGCGGATCGGTGCAGCGGCTCAGTGATGCGGTCTCTGTATCGGACCATTGTGGTAAAGAAGGAGCTGAGCTGAAAGGTAAAGCTCTCGATTTACCGGTCAATCTACATTTCTACTCTCACCTATGGTCATGAGCTTTGAGTAATGCCTGAAAAGACAAGATCGCAGACACAAACGGTCTAAATGAGTTTCCCTTGGAGAATGGCCGGGTGCTCCCTTAGTTAGGATGAGGAGCTTGGTCACACAGGAGGAGCTCGGAGTACAGCCGCTGCTCCTCCTCGTCACCAGCTGAGGTGGCTTGGACTGTTTCGGATGCCTCCTGGACGTCTCCCTCAGGAGGTGTTACGGGGATATCCCACTGGGAGGCAGCCCTCGGGGAGACCTAGGACACACCAGAGGGCACGTCTTGGCCTCGCTGCCCAGACTGTTGCCCCTGCGACCCGGCCCCGGATAAGCAGAAGAAAATGGATAGATGGATGGGCTTAACCACACAAGCGTGTAATAAGGTTTTTCTGTAGCGTGGTCTGGGGTCAGTGTCAAGGTCTAGTGGTGGGAGTGGTGTCTTAGATTTCTCTCTGGAAGCCTTATGGAAGGGAGGAAGGAGGGACAGAGCTCTCCACAGAGGGCCAGGAGAGTCTTTGCAGGGAGTGCGTAGCAAGACTGGAGGGGAGGATTGTTTTGTAGCTGGCTAGGATAGCGTTTCTCACCCCCCTGGTGAAAGCAGAGTGGCTCCTTACTGCCAAAAAGCATGTGGGCCTTCCTCCAAGACTGGAAGGAACTGAAGGAAACACAGTGGTCTGGAAACTGGTCCAGGCCTCATCCAGGCCTTGCACTCCTTATCCTTGTATTCACTGTGGTATCATGATGTTTGTCACAGGGTGGTTGAATGTCATGGTCATCTGAGTCGGAGAATTAGCACATTTTAACATTTAGGTTGCATTATCTACCATGTAGCGCAATACCTAAAGTAACAACATTGTAGTAATATAGGAACTGCTATGCAGCTACAGTTTTTAACCAGAAGTTATTTACACTAGTGAAACTTGGTCTGGGGGAGGGTAAACATTCCTGGGGTAAATGGATTTATTTGTAATTTTATTGCGTTATTATTATCAGTAGTAGTGGTACTAGTAATTAGGCAAAACAACCTTCACCTCCCCTCACCCCTTATACCTCTCCCCATACTTATGTATTACCCTATATCGCTAACATTCCATGCTTAACCATTCGCAAGTACCAACATAATTTTGACTTTTGCTATATAGTTACATGATAGCTAACATAACCTTGATGTGTGATGGAAGTGATGTTAAGATTGACTTCAGAACCTTTAATATAAAATTATGTAAACTAAATTATAGATGACAAGGCAGGCCAACCAAACTGGAGACTGGTAGGTTTGCTATCTACTCCACCTGTGGTTTTCAGAGAAAGGAAACAGTTCTTCTGAACAAGAAGGGGGTGTGGTGTGGGGGGACAGGCTATGTGTGAAATCATCTTAAAGAGCTTAAGATGCTCAAGATCTCCTCCCCCCTCCCCTGGTGAATATCACACATGATGAAGTACACAGTAATTACATATGTCTGTATTTACAGCTTTAGACCCTCAGATTTGCTCAAATATATAAACAATTAAATAAATAAATGTCATCGCCACAAAATGTGTCAACCACACACTTCAGTACTTACATCTGGGTAGAAAGCAGACAACTATCACCCTGTAATGACTGACTCAAGATAATGAACTGGCCAAGACAGATCATTTGTGAATCCCAATCTCATACTCTGATATTAGTTTCGACTCAAGCAATTTAGATAAGCGGACCCTGGGACAACTGAGATATTTGATTGAACAGATAACGTGTCAACACATTTTTGTTGCCCAAGACAGGAGTGTCAGACAATACTGATCCCATTTGCTAGTATGAAACATGTGGGCATTGTGACATTCCCTACTGTTTCTGAGTTGTGAAGTGGTGTCTTTTACTTATTTTATTGTTGGATAAAAACTGATTATTCTTCTGAAAACACAATCAAAATACAGCACGTGCTGAAGCCTAATGATCTATGAAGGCACATTAACTATCTGAACAGTATCCTATCCCTATCTTTACGTCAGTGGATTAATCAGTCAATCTGTCAGTCAGTCAGCATCAGTCAATTCTCCCACCAGGTCTTTACAAAAGAAAATATTTGGAAGTCCTTATGGGCATATGTGGGTTGGTAGTATTCACTTAAAATCTGTTGCTGGAATACTAGAACCCTGCACAATGCTACATGTGTATGCAAAACAACCTCCCCAAAATGAAACCTCTCATATCAGAATCATTAATGAATCACTAATCGTCTTGCAGCTTGTCACCATCACAGGCGCTTGTCTCTGGCCATTACCCATCCTGTTTGTGACACATCTGAATGGGCTCAAAGCACCGGTCATTAGCCCCATCAGGAGCCAGCCATGGCACGTCACTGGGAGAAGTGTTGAAACAGACTCGCTGGGACGACACACACTTGCCTCCTTTCGTGTATGTCCTGTCAGAGAGAGATCGGCCCCCAGCTGTGGGCAGAATCAGCACAGACAGAAAGACTCTTGAGTCGTCACCGTAGAGCTCCTCCACCCATCTCTGAGGAGAAATTGACTCAAATTTCCTCCACTCCAGACAAGCAGGGGTCGCACTGGGGGTAGGAACCCCTGTGGTCCCAGGTACTCTTTACTCAGCAAGACCCCCATCAAGCCTCACACTGCTAACCAGGCCTGATCAAGATGTTGTGTAAAACTCTTCAATGGTTTATGTTCTGTAGAAGGTTCTAAGTCTCTTAGTGGCGTAAAATATTCAAAGTTCTGTAAGTTGAGAAAAATGATTAAGTACCAGAGGGGAGAATCCAAAAACTCTCAACTCAGTGTTTATTGGTCTTCAAGGCAACCAAAAGGTTCAACAAATGTGAGCGTGATCCTGGGATTCCAACAAATGGAATGCAACTGTAACTCTATGGGCCTTATTTACACAATATGAAATGCAAGTGGCAAGCACAAAGTGCAGGTGACTTTGTGGGCAGGACTCGGGCATTGTTGCTATTATACCGATGGGATAAATTACTCTTGCGCCTGGCGCAAATCGAAAAAATGTTGTTCCGATGTAGCTTCATTAGTCATAGGTGTGGTTTGGGTGTAACGTGCAACGAACCAATCAGCGTGTCAGCTCACATTCCCTTTAAAAGCAGTAGTGTTTGTTCCATGGCGAATTTCTATTGTAACGGCGTATTTGCCAGGCGCACGCACATCAGGAGCAGTTCACAGTCAGAGACCAACATTCTCTTCAGGGTAGTCAGAGACAGAGAAGTTACATTGTATGGGAATGGTACAAATACAGTTAGCCTGAATACAGTTTTTTCCCCATTGCTTAAACCCTAAAACCAAATGCTCACACCAAAGCCTCGATTTTTTGCCTCAACTTTTTGTAGCATACATTAAACACCATGCAACTATTGCTGGGACACATTGTCAACTTTGCACATTGTTGCAATTCTTTAACACACATATTATGAAGCACACATTAGTCGCTTTGTTCCAAAACGAAATCACCTGATATTATTGGAAAAACACTGTTCAAAATGCAAAACAAATCTGGGAATTTTAGGCACTTACACACATACCTAAGACACTTGCACGGGGACCAGTGTGGAAACTTGTATCAGTTGACATCAGGGCTACTCCATTTGATCATGGCCTGTCCATGAGGGAGGCTGGACAAAGAGTCCACCCTAACCTTAGTTGCTACACAGTATACACACACAAAACAATTATATATTTTTTCCCCAATAGCAATGTATCCAATGTACCCATATTTATGTATTTTTGTTGGATGATTTGTGATTGTATTCTTCTTTATTTCTGTAATTCAAAAGATGCTGGTGTGAATAGTTTTGTGGCAAGGATTTCATTTTTAGAAAAGAATGTTGTGTTTTGATTGCAGTGTCTCATTCTGGCATACATGTTGAGCTACTTCATTCTTTTTTTTCTTCTGCTGATCCCTGATAGAGATTGCAGTGCCACTTGCTCCTGTTAGGAACATTCACTAGGGGCAATTTAGAATTTCCAAATAATCTGTCACATACATGTATTTGGATGGTGGGAGGAAGATGGAGTGCATGGCGAGAACCCATGGCAACACAGGGTGGACATGCAGACTCCACCCAGAGAAATCATGTGATGTTTGATTTGGCCCAATAATTGAACCCATGATCTCCTTACTTGGAGGCAAGAGCTCTAACTACGCTGCCACCCTTATATGCCATGTTGAGTTGTTACAGTAAAATCCAAGTGCAAAGTTGGCTTGTGCGTATTTTTGACATAATGTGGCAAATTCGGCAAAACATGTGTAAGCAATTGGCAAAAACTGGGTAAATGTGTACACTAAATTTACCTTTTTCACATTTTCATGGACACCACAATGATTTCACTTGTCTATTGGAAAGTGCCCAACGAATTTGAAGGACTTGAATGATTACAATGGGGTTCTATGCTGGGAAAGCTCAATCCTGTATTGAAGGACAAACCAAGACATAACTCTGATGGCACTCTGGAGCAACTTGTCTCCAAACAATAAGACCTGTTCAGTGTGAAGTGTCTTCAAAAAGGAATGTACTCCTCTGGCTTTGATATGTGGAGGGCCCTAATAGGCTTTATTTGCTTAAGAAGACAAATGGGGAAAGAGAGATAGAGGCAGAGAGACATAGAGATACAGAGAAAGGAGAGGAAAGAAAGGCAGGCAAGAAGTAAAGAAAGATGGAGCTGCCTGGGTTGAAGGGGAAGATATTCCCTCAAGTATGGCTGAACTTTATGGGGTACATTAATTATCTGACTGCTGCATTAGTTAAACTTTAAATGCAAAGAGACTGTAAGTGCAGCACTAAATCATCTTAGTAATCACTTCTCAGGCAGCTAAATGTTCATTGCATTTATTCAATTAATTTTTCAATTGCACATTTACAGCAATATAGCACTTAAGAATGTGCAACTTTCAATTTTTATAAAGGTTCTGATAGTAGTACATTTGTTTCTGCGGCTGTAATGCAACAATAGTTCTGAAAGCCATGTTTTGGTGAACATATGTCTCAGTTATCTTTCAGTGATAGACACTTCTCAAGGTTTACAGTGACAAACAATACAATTTGCATACAGAATAGAATTGCAATTAGTGTTCCTCACATCATGCTAATTGCTATTCAAATGATTATATTCCTGAGATTTCCATATTAAGATCAAGACTGTCTGCATAAACTACGTATTGTCACATTGGTTGAGGGGCAAGAAAACAATGTTGGGCTGTGAGTGAGGGGAGACAGGAGAGTCACTGTGCTGTGGGATGCAGACACTCAGAGATCAGCATGGCTACAGTCACATGCAAAGAATATCACTCCCAGGTTAGAACAACATATTTCAGATGAGGTCAGAAATTTCAGATAATTATACAGTCTGAGTACACAGTCAGACTTTAACAAAAACTCTGTGCTTCCATTGGACATCCTTTATTCAGGTATTGAGCACAGATATAGTCTGGCTCCTGGCTGTACAAAGAAAGGGTTCACTTGATTTGATTGTGGCATTCGATTCTCTGGGTGAGATTGACTAGTTAACATGTGTTGAATGAAACAGCCATGGTTGGACTCAGACAACGGTGGTTTTGCTCTTTCTATTTGGTGGATGTCACAGTCAAAGAGTGGTGGCACAGCACCTTGATGAGATTAGCGAAGATGGGAGGAGGGGGTGCTTGCTTTTATTTCAAAGACTAGCTGTTGGAAGCTAGAGTCTCCTGTGAAGCCATTATTTCATATCCTCCAGTTTCAGAGTCCTAATGAGTCTCCAGGGAGGGCCCAGTAATAAGAGGCATCTTTTACCCAACACAAAGGAAGACAGGAACTGATTCTCTCATGAAATGGAACGTGTTACAGCTGTCCTGCTGTGAATCGATCATATGCCAAGAGAGTATGCAAAGTGGATTTTCTTTTTGGCAGAAGTGATTCTACCTATGAAATGGTTTGGACATCATTTCAGCCTATCGCAGAATACCATTTATGGGCAGGCAATGTGTGAGTAAATGAGTCTGCCTTTACCAGACAGTTAATTAGATTTGCCCTCGACAATTAACTTAATCATGAATCTTTTCCACAAATTTGAAAATTCCAATGCAAGGGTACTTTAGAATGGGAGTACACTGAACAGAACAAAATCAATGCAATTCTCAATTTGTGCTTCATCATCACACTCCCACACAAAGTAATCTCAAAATGCATGTTACTGTTATCAACTGGTAACATTAAATTATTAAATCAGACACTGAGTACTTCTGTACTGAGTACTTCTGTACTAAGTGTCAGGCATCTGCTATTGTGAGCAATGCTATAACTATATAAAATGAAAACAGCCAAATTTTAAGTATTCCTCTTGCCAGTTCAACAATCGTCCTTTGTCGTAACACACGGAAGTATCGATTGGCATCAAGGCAGAAGACAGTTCTTTCTTTTATACCTGAAAATGTTCTGCAAAACCGCATATCCATCAACAGTGGCATTGTGCTACTTTGTGTCCTGAGTGGAAACTGAAGATTACAACAGGACAATTCTGTGACATTTGTTATGAAACAAGACGGGGAGGATAAGCATGGTCACCAAAGTGACACTGCTTAGTATTGTCCTGTTATCTGAATGGGGACGGCTTTGACATCTTCCTGGCTGCTGGGGACTAGTTGCGTGTGTGTAATGGTGCTAAACCTCGAGAGTAATGCAGCTCTTGATAATGCCAGAGGAGCCATGCATCACAGGAGACACTGCCATGGCAACAAGATTGACCTATGGTTCTGGCAGCCAGGGACAAAATTTCAAATCACTACAGAAGCTCCAAACAGCCGGAAGAAGGAAAAGGGGAACATCTGGGTTTATTAAAAGATGAGTGCCAATGCACAATGTTAAGAGATAGAACAAAGTTTCATGTCCCAGTCTATATTTTAATATGACAATGACAGAGAAAAGCAAACAACAGAAGCATTTGTATCTCGATGCTTGGAATGAGGAATCATCTGCCGCCAAGTTGTTTTGCATTTTCCTGTAACTGTGATAAGAAAAAAGACACAATTGAATTGGGTTGAATCATTGACAGACCTGGTTTGCATTTTGTGATAATTTTCTCGGAACTAAACAACATAAACAACTAGAGTGTGTGTGTTTGTGGAAGTGTGAGTGTTTCATTCATTTTTTAAATATGTGAATGTCAGGTTTTAGCACCATTCTGGTCTAACCTCAGGGCATTTCTCTATGCAGTCTCTTAACTTAAGCCCTTTTGTTCTGCTGCAGTACTTGATTCTCATCTTTAGAGGTAGTGGTGCACAATTCTTTTGTTAGCCACTGTTCTCTGACAGTTGTGTACTGTATGTCTAATACACACAACTTTGGACCTCAGCACATCATTTGCTACTTCCATGACATCAAAGTCCACTCCATTTATGCATTGGCATGTTTAAGTATTTTATTATGACCAACCCAAGCCATGCAGATCACAATGACATGTATGAAATGCATTGCCTCTGCAAAGGGTTTGAAAGGAGAACCGTTCAATCAGCAGACTACTATGACACAGGAGAGAGACAGCCAAACTACTGGGCAACACAGATAATGCAGATGACTACTAGGAAACACAACTAACAAAGAAGGGAGAGCAAGACTACAGAAAAACTGCTAACACGGGACATAGAGAGACAGACTACTGGCAAACACAGCTTATACACGAGAGAGAGACATACAACTGGGAAACACAGCTAACAAGGGAGGGAGAGAAAGACTACAGGGAAACACAGCTAACACAAGAGAGAGCCACACTACTGGCAACACAGCTCTAATACAAGAGAGAGAGAGAGAGAGAGAGAGAGAGAGAGAGAGAGAGAGGGTACTACTGGGAAACAAAACTAACAAAGAAGGGAGAGCCAGACAGAGCCAGTCAGAAAAACAGCTAACAGAGGAGAAAGAGAGCCAGACTACTGGAAAACAGAGCTAACAGGAGTGAGAGAGATACAGACTACTGGGACACACAGCTACCACAGGAGAGAGAGACGGACTACTAGGAAACAATTCTAACAAAGGACAGAGAGGGAAAGACAGACTACTGGCAAACACAGCTAATACTGGAGAGAGAGAGAGAGAGAGAGAGAGAGAGAGAGAGAGAGAGAGAGAGAGAGAGAGAGAGAGAAAATACTGGCAAACATAGCTAACACAGGAGAGAGAGCAACAGCGTACAGGGAAACACAGTTAACACAGGAGAGAATCAGCCAGACTACTGGGAATAAAAGCTAGCACAGGATAGAGAGAGACAAACTACTGGGAACCACAGGTAACACAGGAGAGAGAGAGACAGACTACTGGGTCTGGTAACCTCAAGCACTCAAGCACACAAACACAGACCGTAGGTCATGAGGTCACCAAGGTGTGACCTCATGTTCTAGTCACAGGCTAGTGCGTCTTGCCTTCACCCAACAGCTTTGTGTTTGTCACTCTGATCGGTGTCTGGTGCTACATCTCAAATTTCAGCTTGAAAAAACATGCACTGTCCCCCAACTTACTGGTCACAGACAGCGAATACATCCGAGCCGCTGGGGTTGATAAATAAACACACAGCCAGGGTTCAGCAGTTGTCAACAGACCACTCAGGAGAGTAGCCAGTGAATTTGGCAAGAGCAATGCCAGTTATGCAAAGCACGGATGACAAGTTCAAGTTCAAGCTCAAGTTGTGCTTTATTGTCATTCCGCTACATGCGGGTGCATACAGTGGAACGAAATGTCGTGCCTCACAGAGCCACGGTGCTACATAAGTACAGACATTCAACAGTACAGTCTAACAACAAACAATTTAAAATAAATATAACATTTTTCCTATACATAAACTGAAGCTTGGATCAGTTTACACAATGTAGCACCCTTTACAGACACTCTGGTGTCTCACCTGGTAGGCATGAGTCCCAAGTAAACACAGGGACCCAGGTTTGATTCAGACTGGGGTTATTTCTTCAGGGACCCAGGTTTGGATCAGACTGGGGTTATTTCTTCAAGGACTCCGGTTTGGATCAGACTGGGGTTATTTCTTGCATGTCCTCCCTAAGAGGACACTTCCTGGGGTTTACAACTAAGAAAGGTCACGAAACCTAATGTAATTTATGTATATTCACCCTCTATCCATCCATCCATTGTCTTCCTCTTATCCGGGGCCGGGTTGCGGGGGCAGCAGCCTGAGCAGGAAGGGCCCAGACTTCCTTCTCCACACACACCTCCTCCAGCTCCTCCGGGGGGATCCCGAGGCGTTCCCAGGCCAGCCGAGAGACATAGTCCCTGCAGCATGTCCTGGGTCTTCCCCGGGGCCGCCTCCCGGTAGGACATGCCCGGAACAGGCGCCGAGGCGTCCAGGAGGCATCCAAAACAGATGCCCGAGTCACCTCAGCTGGCTCTTGTCGACGTGGAGGAGCAGCGGCTCTACTCCGAGCTCCTCCCGTGTGACTGAGCTCCTCACCCTATCTCTAAGGGAGAGCCCGGCCACCCTGCGAAGGAAACTCATTTCAACCTCTTGTATCTGCGATCTTGTCCTTTCGGTCATTATGCAAAGCTCATGACCATAGGTGAGAGTAGTAATGTAGATCGACCGGTAAATTGGGAGCTTTGCCTTCCGGCTCAGCTCCTTCTACACCACGACGGACCGGCACAGAGACCACATCACTGAGCCGCTGCACCGATCTGTCTGTCAATCTCACATTCCGTCATTCCCTCACTCGTGAACAAGACCCCAAGATACTTGAACTCCTCCACTTGAAGCAAGGACTTCCGAGAACATAGTCCACTCAGACTTAATGTCCCCAGTCCCCCCCAGAATCTGTGAGAAACTCTCCCGGAGGTACGAGTTGAAGACCCTGCTGACAGAAGGCTCCGCCAGATGTTCCCAACAGACCCTCACGATACGCTTGGGCCTGCCAGGTCTGTCCGACTTCCTCCTCCACCAGCGGATCCGGCTCACGACCAGGTGGTGATCGGTTGACAGCTCCGCCCCTCTCCTTCCTTGGCTGTCCGAGACACACGGTCGCAGGTCAGAGGACACGACAACAAAGTTGATCATCGACCTTCCGCCTAGGGCGTCCTGGTGCCACGTGCACTGATGGACGCCCTTGTGCTCGAACATGGTGTTCGTTATGGACAAACTGTAACTAGCACAGAAGTCCAACAACAAAACACAGCTCGGGTTCAGATCGGGGAGGCCGTGCTTCTCAATCTCCCCTCTCCAGGTGTCACTGTCGTTGCACACGTGGGTGTTGAAGTCCCCCAGCAGAACAATGGAGTCCCTGGTCGGGGCACTATCCAGTACCCCTCCCAGGGACCCCAAGAAGGCCGAATACTCTGCACTGCTATTTGGCCCATAGGCCAAGACAACAGTGAGAGACCTGTCCCCGGCTTGAAGGCGCAGAGACACGACCCTCTCGTTTACCGGGGTAAACACCAATACGTGGCAGCTGAGCCATGGGGCTATGAGCAAGTCCACGCCAGCCCGCCGCCTCCAGCCTCTCTCGAGGATAATGGATCCGGAACCCAGGCTGTCCGTGGAGGTGAGGCCGACTATATCTAGCCGGTAACGCTCTACCTCCAGCACAAGCTCAGGCTCCTTCTCTGCCAGCGAGGGGACATTCCATGTCCCCAGCGCTAGAGACCGTGTGCATGGCTTCGGTTGTCCAGGCACCTGCCCCTGACCGCCGCCCAAAACACACTGCACCGGCCCCCTACGGTCCTTCCTGTGGGTGGTGGGCCTGCAGGAAGGTGATCCCACGTCGCCTTTTCGGGCTATACCCGGCCGGGTCCCATGGGCAAAGACCCGGCCACCAGGCGCTCGCCTGCGAGCACCCACCCCAGGCCTGGCTCCAGGGTGGGGCCCCGGTAACGCCACTCTGGGCGACGTAGCGATTCTCCTTTTTTTTGCATCATAGGGGTTTGGTGAACCGCGCTTAGCCTGGCTAGTCACCTAGGATCAGTTTGCCTTGGGAGACCCTACCAGGGGCTCATTGCCCCTGACAACATAGCTCCTAGGATCATCCAAGCACTCAAACCCCTCCACCACGTTGAGGTGGCGGCCCCTCCTTGAATCGCCACCTTAACATGGTGGAGGGGTTTTAGGTACATTACTAATATGCATTCCTAATATAGATTCCTATACATTACTACATTCCTATACATTACTACTGCACAGTTTAAAATATTGGTGGAATGCAAAGAGCTTAAATGTCCTATAATAAAGTGTCATCAGTTTCTAATTCATTAGAAAAAACCTACAGTTTAATCACACTGGAACAGGCCAAACAACAAGATCAGGACAACTTACTGTTGCAAAAAAAAAAAAAACTTTTATTGGCCAGAGTACAGTCTCTCAAAACCATTTAGCAATGCATCACAACAGTGTATCTGCGGGTATGCCTGCTATCAAATCTTGACTATGTTCTATAGGCTTTAGAAACAGGAAATGACCTTGTTTCTTCTCAGTTAACTTTCATCATGAATGGGACCTGCGTGTTATTTACCCTTTCCTCTCTACATCAGTGATCCCAGGCCCTACGATCCTGGTCAGAGCTGCAACACTACAGCCTATGAACGTATATTAGGTTGGTGTTGCAGCAGCATTTATAGCTTCAAAAGATTGTAATCATGGAGGCATGAAGTGAAATTAATTCTGTTAATTTTGGCTCTGGGTCAGTGTAAGTATGGGTGCCTGGTTTCCTAAGAAAACACAAGATTCTGCAACCCTTCAAAGCTGCATACAGGATATTAGCATTTCATGGCGAAGTCTGGAAGAAATTAACAATCACACTGAACATGTTGGATGCAGGACCAGTCTCCAGACTTGCATGTTCATTTGTTACCCTCTGTTATGCAGCAGTGGTTTAATAAAAATGGCCACTTGTTTGGAAATGGAGGATGTTCACCCCACACTTGTATCCAGGGGCTGGAGAAACTATGTGGTGCTTATCACAGAGAAACAACATTTGTTCTGTTCATCCACTGCAGACCCAGATGTCTTGGCCTGATGTACTCAACCATACAGCATGAGATAGAGGTCTAGATTCAGATTCTCTTACTGAACGGCACCAAGACTTTGGCAGATCCGTGAGGGGATGCGTGTCAATCAGTCTCATCACACACACAAAGCCATTTTTCACCTCCTCAACACCTGCTGTCATCCAGAAAAGAAGACGAAAGCCAGTGCTCCTCTTAAAGAAGACGGAGCTTCAGCAGAACACGCTGGTGAATACAGATTTTAGAATGCGTGAGAAAAAAGCTGAGCAGCACCCTTAAGGGACTTGTCATGACCTGTCAGGTTTTAAGACTACGGGCATTACTTCCAAGATATCAGATTATGATAATGAACCTCTTGTGCATTCGCTACCATGTCCATCACGGGAGGGAGAACTTATCTGCATAAACTGGGCAAGGCCTCTTCCACCTAGCTGGTCAACAGAAATATCCAGAAAAACTTGGTCTGCTATCAGGATAGAAATCATTCTCACCCTCTGCTAGTCTGCCTCATGGATAGGTTTTATGACATTGTCCTTGTCTAAAGACCAAGGATGATCAATATATTAAAAGATGGTGTAATGCCTTGGTAAAACTGACAGAACTTCAGTTAAATGGCAGCCTTCTGAAGTGCTCCATTGTTGAGTGTCACACTGCTTTTTATAAACTGTGGCAACTGTGTAAATTATGGACAGAATGAATTTATTCCTATGTAGCATCTTAACTGAACTGAAGGTCACTGAAAGCCAAAACTGAAAACATTTTGCTTTGGGTTCCTGAAGACTGATAAGACCTATAAATCTTTCAGTGCACGCTGTTATAACAGCCTAGCTTTCTGCAGCTGAGAAAACACACAAATGAAGAATCAAATAAATGTGGCCTTAAGCACATACAATGTCCCACCTGACAGTATGTTCAATTTGAATATTCAAAGCTATATATGAACTGTGGTATGACGGAAAGGACAAATGAATTCCCTTAGTGCCATTGGAAGTTACAAGTTCAGTTTTATTTGACACAATAAGGGAATTTTTGACCGCTTTCCAAGATTCATCGTGCTCCAAACTTATTGGAAAACGTTCCTCATTTATTTAAGGTCATCACACCCACAATCCTTTGCATTGTCAATCTCTCTCCGACACTTCTCTGTGGACATTTAAATAATTGAACATTTCTAGTGATGGCCTTTCAAATATTGGTATGCTGTCCTTGCATACAGATCCACTTTTTTATATGGAGAGTATTGAAACATCTCAAGACATATTGTGAGGCGTCCAAACAAAGTTGAAGAAGGTTCTAATGTTTCACTAACAAGCAGGCTATCAATCAAGCTACCTTTGTGAGAGTGGGTGCTGAATAATGACTACAATGCATTTCGTGTAAGAGAATAATATGTGATCAGACATAGCATTGAACACGTTACTGGATTGGTATGTAGTGATGGCTTACTGCCTGCCACAGACAAACACGTCTCTATGCAGGCAAACAGTACTACATCCAGTATGAGGAAGCTTTACCTACTCCTTTAAAGCATGCAGCATACACTGTTGATGTTGGTACATCGTGCAGCTGTTAACTGCTCTTTAAGTGTTGACAAGTCATGACAGCTTCTGGTGTTTTACAATGGCATCAACAATGGAATATGAATTCTGACAGATTAGCTCCAGTATCTACTACTTCAGCCAAATCTTTGACACTGCAATTTTTTTCAATCAAGCATTACAACAGAAATTACTCTGGAATTATTTGCTTCGTCAAACTTATTACTGTTGCCAAGCAACAAACTCTTGAAGTAAGATTATCATAGTGAAAAAAAAGAAAAAAAAAAAGAATAAGGAACTTTAATTGAAATTATGGATAATGCTATTACCAATGGTGTGATTATATTGCGGGCTGAGAAATTCATTCACAGCGTGATCATAGGGATAGCTTTTGGAAAATTAGGCACATTCGAAGAGATTTCTAAATGAAAAAGGTTAAAACAGGTTTAACTTGAGCAGAGTCTGATCTACTCTGCCCTGTGAGCCAAATCAAAAATCTTGTTGAAAAACCCTACTATCTTCAGACATGTAAAGCAAAGGAATAGATCACCCTGCAAATAACACCTGTAATGTTGGAATAAAAAAAAGTATTTCTCACGTTTTTGTCTTGTGCACTGTAGTAAAACAAATTACCTTATCTTAATCTGATCTGAGATTATAAGGATGAGTAATATGCTGGAGAAGTAGACAAACAAGGTGGCGTGTAAGAAGAACAATAGTTTTCTCTTATAAACTTTAACATCTCTGGATGGTTGTATCTGCTATGGTGTATAGTGCAGTGTGTTCCTTGTTATGATGAGGTATTTTAAATGCATTACAATTTCACCCCTGTCTGATCACTGACTGCTGAAAAATTATTCTCATACATATGTATCACATTTACCAGAGTAGCTTCTGTGAATATAAAAAATTGCATCATACAACAACAGATACTAGCCATGAACACTGCCACACTTCTTGTGTTGTTGTAGTCATATGGTTGAGGATTTCAGTGGTCTTCCACAACTGAGACATTAGTTCCCATTAAACTCATTAAACTGCACGAATCTATTTTATTTGTTTTGGACTTTCTCCCTCCTGATTTGTCTTTCTAGTACTCTGGTATGTTCTTGTCATATAAATCTGTGTATAACCCAGAATGTGACAGGTTACAGATATTTTTTATTCCATACTTTTACAGGATTCATTTGAGGGAAAATACAATTAAAATACTCTTCAGTAACACTGAGGTAACACTGGCGAAATGTTATACCAAGACATTATATAATCAGACCAAATTTCAGGTGAGCACCAATTCTCACAGGAAAGCATCAAAAGCCTGGTTGTATTTGCGTGTACTGTGAAAATAAAATGTTCCACCCAATGGTAGCCTTTTGTGGACCCTGGGAGAATATGATTGGCTGAAATGCAAGCACTTTGTTTATTTTTGTCCTTGTTATTTTATTCTAAATGTGTTAAGAAGTCACCCAAACTAATTGGAAATGGGTCACTTGGAAATTCACAAAACCAATACAGTCTGTGTGCAAAAGCATAACAAAAACTCAAGTGAACAACTACGAGGAGAAAAGGACCAGTGGTAGACTTGAAACCATGGATACTCACAGTAGAGAAGTTCACGGGGAAACATTCCTCTCCACGGAATGTGCACTGCAGCAGCATGTCACTGATATCATGACCTGTACGGTTATAGAAGTCAGTCATGTTGAACAGCTTGGGCTTGTAGTTGGCTGGGAAGTTGGCCTTATCCTTAAGGGCAGCCAGAACCTCTGGCTCAGCCAGATGAGGGTTGGCAATTTTGTAATCAGAGTTCAGCAGGGCCAAAAGCTCCCCCACGTGATATAAATCGTTCCTGGTGATCTTGGAGAATCTGAACTCGTTAAGGTTGCAGAAGGTGACAGCGGGGAAGGTAAGGTTGGGGGCTGCTACCTCATCCAGCTTGGTGACATGTGGATACTCAAAGTAGTAGGACACCCGATCCATGCAGACCAGCATTAGTAAACCCAGGGAGCCCAAGAAGGACAGTGTCCACAGGAACCTTCTGAATGTCATGTGGCCGTAGGCAAAGATGTGGCTCATGCCGTGCAGGGTGGACATATTGGCGAAGGCTTGCAGGTTGGAAGGCCTGATGCTCTCGATACTTTCCTCCGAGTCTCCCTTCATGGCTGCGACGACACTCATACGATCAACCACCCGATGAGAACTTCAGCTTTGGAGACTTTGCTTAGCAACAGAACAGCAGTAGCCAAACGACGGCGTCAGAGTAGCTGCGTTAATAACAACAGCTATATTCAAATGCTTGTCAGTCCCTCTTTCAGTTTTGTCTTTCATCACAATTCCCCTTCAATGGGATGTGTGTGCTTTTCCTGTGGTCCCGGGTCTCCCCTTCCTCTTGCAGGCTGTTCTTTTTATCTCTGTTGCTCGCTGGCTCACTCACGCTCAGCTGTCTATTGTAGCAGAACTAAATACAATGACAGCTCCAAAAACACCCACTTCTACCAAAAGGCAGTGCCTCCTGAATCCTCAGCAGTGTCAAAAGCACAATGAGCAGAACAAACGGATGGGTGGAGGGGCGGTGGTGGTGGGAGGGGGTAGGGTTAGGAGGGGGAGGTGGAGAACGGACGTGAAGAAAAGGGAGAGGAAAAGATGAGAAATGTAATGGAAAGGGACTGCCGTTTGGAGAGAGAGGGGCTTAAGCCTTAGCAGTCAATGGGAGCCTTCCTCCTCCAATCGGGGAAAGAGAACGTCTCTACATTGCCGTGAAAATGAGATGCAATGGATTTGTGAATGGGGGTGGTCAGGAGAGGAGGGGTAAAGGAAAAAATGGCTCACTGATCCCTTGCTGTCCCCTTCC
The DNA here is from genome assembly GCA_036571765.1 of Plecoglossus altivelis. Classification (NCBI taxonomy): domain Eukaryota; kingdom Metazoa; phylum Chordata; class Actinopteri; order Osmeriformes; family Plecoglossidae; genus Plecoglossus; species Plecoglossus altivelis. The sequence goes on from BROE01000001.1 coordinate 73,813, forward strand.
TGTTTCTGTGTCTCTCCTCTTGTCTTGGCCACAAACAAGAGAGGGGTCAGAACTCCAGCCGACCCACCTCTGTACTGACAGCCAGTGTGCGCAGTCTCCACAGATTCCACCTCCTTGCTTGCGCTTATTTAAAAGGGAATCCCACCTCTTGGTGCTCCGTGACCACCCCCGCGGCCAGCCTGCCTTTTGAGGCTGCTTCAAGAAAACCACAAGCTCTTCGTCATCCCTCCCGATCTCAACACAACAGATTTATATTCTGCTGGTAGGAGCCTTTCGCTCTCTTTTGCAAGCTTGCTTGTTCTTCCACCACCACCACCACCACGCACTCTCTCTCCCGCTTGCTCTTCTCATCCCTCCCTCTCTCTCTCCCACTTGCTCACTCGCTCTTTAGTAGTCAGGATTCATCCCACTGCTGGAAGGCGGTTCTCCCTACGTGTCTGTGCTTGCAGGAAGAGACTCACTCCCGACTGGAACTTGATTTGTGGTCCTCGTAATTAATTTCACCAAAGAGTGTCTTCTGTAATCAAATACAGAACTATGAGCATGCGCTTCATCTTTAGGGAGAGAATTTGGACCTCGCACCCGGACACGGACGTTGACTTGACTGTTTCACTCTGAGAGCTGAGACACAGATCAACCACACAATGTTTTCTTCAAGAAGCCTATTGATTCGAATGTGAAACCCAACACTGCTCTGAAGATCTTTTCCTGCTTGAGAGGGGTGCACCTTTTGCCAGAGAATGGAGAAAGATGTTCCCGTTTCATTTATTTTAGTTTTGGGTGGTGATGGGGAGGGTATTTCTGTGTTAATGAATCAAGGCTCACCCCCCTCTCCTAGTTAAGGAAGACTTGCCTGCAACCCTTTGAGTAGGAGTATTGACCAAAAGACCTAGGCTTGACCATTATTTGGGGTCAATAGTTCACCACATCTATGCCCCAAACTGTTCAATTTCTCTTAAGAGCAAACTAGATTATCACTCATTGGCTACCTCTTGAACCCACATTATCATGATAATAGGTGCATTACCAAGGATATGACCGCAACCCAGGAGGATTTCATTAATATGTTTTCCTAGCAACCAGGCACACATGACATAGCAACCATTAGCCACAATCCGACTGTAACACACAACTGAGATTATACAAAAAATACCGCAAACCTCTCAGAGAAAGAAATGTCAAACAGATACCACCACAAAAGAAAAGCAATATGAAAAATGTTCCGTGAGGGAGACACAGAATGACGTCTGAGGTGCCTTGTGTGCCACACATGCAGTCCACACACTTTTGTTCACACTTGTGTTTGGCTGCAATCCAATATTTTAGGCAGCAAAGGTGTTTAAAGTAGTTTGAGTGATGGAATGTACAAGGGATGGTCCTTATTTTTCCTTGTTCAGACCATTATTCCTCAACACATAACAAAGCCACTCCTAACCACCAAGCCAGTTCCTGTTTCTAATCAAGACCTCTCCTATGAAAGCCAATGTATGGAAAGCATGTTGGCACGATGCCTAGGCTTGCATCACTTACATGGGTGCTGTACAGTGCTGTATGTGAACGGTGGAAGTGATGCGCCCCCTCTTTTGAGGCTACAAGCTGTCATAAACCAAGACACCCCATTCTTCTATTTGTTCAAAAACCAAGAATGGAATCCAATCCACCTGTGCTGCAAAATAAAGACATTGGCACACTGAATCATAAGTTTATGTTTGGCTAGGAAACTCTTGAATGAAGAATTGGTCTGTAAAATATAGAATTTTACCTCATACTCATTCCCCTTAAGAATACATTTGTATTTCATCTGCATTCAGGTACACTAATGAAAGACTGTAGATAATGCAGATGTTCATTTCTTATATTAGCAAATCGATTCCCAAAATATATGATTTTTTATTTCTGTTTTCCGATTACAAGAAACAACTATTCGCTTTGAGCATAGTGGTTCTGCACTTTACAGAATGACTAGAGTATATCTTAGAAAGAGAAGGAGGTGGAAGTTGAGTTCAGGATCACATATCTGTACAACGATCCAATGCCATACCCTCAACCAGCCCAGTGAGACAGCACCAAAGCATAACTTAACCACTGCCGTATCCATTCAAAGTGAGAGAGGAGCAGGAAAATTGCATTGCCCTCTATTAAGGGTTGCAACAGGGCCTAATACATACTTTGCATGCATGCATGCATGCAAAGTATGTATTAGGCCCTGTATGCATGCATGCATGCATACATACATACATACATACATACACACACACACACACACACACACACTCACACACACACACACAAACACACACACACACACACACACACACACACACACACACACACACACACATACATACATACATACATACATACATACATACAGTAAAATTTCAAATGATAGCCCGGGCTTCTATTTACCCAAATCGCCGAACTGCACCGGCTTGTATATGAGACAGGCGTCTATAAGAGACCGGCCTTTAATTTTGTCATCTTCCTCTGACAGACACTGCAGTTCAGCTTTATTTTTACGCCATTCTCGCACTCTCTTCAGATCAACTGAGAAATGTCTTGCTGCTGCTTCTCCCGAATTTTGTTCAGCAAATTTGACAACTGTCAGCTTAAATATAATATCGTACTTTTTTCTTTTTGTCTCCATGATGGTATTGAGAGAATTAAGAAAAAACTGAAGACTAAAAGAAAGTTCGTTAACCTCTTTTTTATGTTGCCATAGTGATGAATCGTTCGTGAACTGTTGTCGTGTCTGTCACGTGAAATCGAATCAAAACATAGAACAGACGATCTGACGGGTTTGAGAAGATCAAATACAACTCGATACAAAAAACCCAGACTCGGCTATTATTTGAAGTTTTACGGTACGCATGCATGCATACATACATACACACATACACACACACACACACAAACACACACATACACACACACACACTCATACATTTTCTACTGCCAATCCCTGGGAGGGATTGCAGTGCCGCTTGTTCCCATTTGAGTTCACGGGTGACTGGAGCCTAACCCAGTAACTTTGGGCCATAGACGGGGTACACCCTGGACTGGGGCCAACAAGTTGCAGGGAGGGCCGAATACATTAAATCAAATAATAATAAATCAGACATTAAACAGATGGGGTGCTGGTTCACTGGTTAGGTAACCTGAACTGGCCTTGTTTGGCCTTTTCAGAACGGGTGACATCTAATACCATACCTAAGCATAAGCACTTCCTGTCTGATAGGAGGCAATGTGTCAAGATTGTAACGCAAGCCTCTGACTCCAGGTCAATCAGCACCGGAGCTCCTCAGGGCTGCGTCCTTTCCCCTCTACTTTTCTCCCTGTACACCAACAGCTGCACCTCCAGTCACCTGTCTGTCAAGCTCTTGAAGTTTGCAGACGATACCACCCTGATCGGGCTCATCTCCGGTGGGGATGAATCTGACTACAGGAAGAAAGCTGACAACCTGGTTAACTGGGGTAGCCAGAACAACCTCAAGCTTAATGCTCTAAAGACAGTGGAGATGGTTGTGGACTTCAGAAAGGACCCAACCCCACTCTCCCCCATCACCCTGTGCGACTACCATGTCAACACTGTTGAGTCCCTCCGCTCCCTGGGCACCACACTCTCTCAGGACCTCAAGTGGGAGCTGAACATCGCCTCACTGGTTAAGAAGGCCCAGCAGAGGATGTACTTCCTGCGGCAGCAGAGGAAATTCAACCTGCCGAAGACAATAATGGTGCAATTCTATACGGCCATTATTGAGTCTATCCTCACCTCCTCCATCACCGTCTAGTGTGCTGCTGCCACTGCCAAGGACAGGACCAGACTACAGCTCATCATCTGTGCAGCCGAAAAGGTGATACGCTGCAACCAACCAATCCCCTCTGGCAGGAGGCTGCGGTCCATCAGGACCAAAACCTCTCACCACAGGAATAGCTTCTACCCCTATGCTATTACCCTCTTCAACATGGCCAAGGACTCAGTATGACATGATAGTGGCTTATGGACGGGCTGATTGGGAAAAGAAATACAAATAACTGTTGTGCTTCCCCGGGGGGGGGGGGGGGGGTATGACAGTTTACGCGCTATCCTCTGGTTATACCATTTTCCCCTTCTACTGTATATTAGTTAATGTTTTAGTCAACTAAGATATTGTGTGGTGACTGGACGATGTCTTAACAGGAAGACTAGACTCTGGTCTATTGCCCCATGTTGGTCCATCGGTTACTATGGTCAGGTTCACTGCTGTTGATCAGGCAGAGATAACTTCGGTCATCATGTCCTCGAAATCATCCACTTGTATTTTAGACCCGATCCCAAATAGACTCCTCAAAGAAATCCTCCCCTTAATTATAGGCTCTATTCTTACGATCATAAATACTTCGCTCGAAATTGGTTATGTCCCACAGTCCTTCAAGTATGCAGTTATTAAGCCACTGCTGAAAAAAACGAATCTTGACCCGGACCTACTGGCCAATTATAGACCTATTTCGAATCTTCCTTTCGTGTCCAAAGTCCTTGAAAGAGTTGTAGTTAAGCAGCTCTCTCACCACCTTAAGGACAACCATTTGTTTGAGGTTTTTCAGTCTGGGTTTAGAGCCCATCACAGCATGGAAACTGCACTAGTTAAAGTCGCAAACGACTTACTAGTGGCCGCTGACAGTGGTTTGGTTTCGGTCCTGGTTCTGCTGTACCTCAGCGCTGCGTTTGACTCCATCGACCACACAATCTTGTTTCAGAGATTGGAATGTGACGTTGGTGTCAGAGGGACAGTCCTTAGCTGGTTTAAATCCTATTTATCGGATATGTACCAGTTTGTTAATGTAAACAAAAGCTGTTCCCCTTGTTCTGAAGTAACCTACGGTGTCCCGTAGGGTTCTGTACTCGGTCCTGTTCTGTTTACGCTCTATATGTTGCCTTTAGGTAACATTATCGGAACGCATGGCATTAACTTCGACTGCTATGCGGATGACACACAGCTGTATTTATCAATGAGACCTGATCAGACCGATCATTTACACATACTTAGTGCCTGTGTGAAGGATATAAAAACCTGGATGACACTTAACTACCAACTTCTTAATCCAGATAAAACCGAGGTTATTGTACTAGGCCCGGAACGTCTGTGAGACTCTTTATCCGAACAGATGGTGTCACTGGACACTATCAGTGTAGACCCCAGTTCGGCTGTAAGAAAACTTGGCGTCCTACTGGACCAGGAATTATCCTTTACAGCACATATGAACCAGGCCTGCAAAACTTCCTACTTTCATCTGCGTAATATAGCTAGAATTGGAAAGATCTTGACTAGAAGTTATGCTGAAAAACTCATCCATTCATTCGTTACATCTAGACTTTACTACTGTAACGCCCTGCTCTCAGCGTGTACTAAAAGCTCGATAAAGAGCTTTCAGTGGGTTCAGAACGCAGCAGCACGACTACTAACAGGAAGCAAAAGAAGAGACCACATCAAACCGGTGTTAGTCTCTTCACTGGCTCCCTTTTGAATTTAGAATCAAATTTAAAATCCTACTCCTCAAATATAAGTCCATAATGGCATGGCCCCTCACTATCTCAAAGATGTTGTAGTACCCTATCATCCAGCCAGAGCACTTCGCTCTGAAAGCGCTGGACTATTGGTGGTCCCTCGAGTCTCCAAAAGCACAGTAGGAGGTCGAGCATTTAGCTACCAAGCTCCTGTGTTATGGAATCAGCTCCCTGTTCATGTTAAAGTGGCCGACACAGTCTCTTTATTTAAGAAATATTTAAGAAATAGCTTATGGGCAGGGCATTAGTTAATATCGTAGTTCACTATAGTCTGTTAATCGCTATTCACAAGTTTCGATCCCCCCGAGGTGAACTCTGTCCTGGATGCTACCCTGGCAATGACTTCACCCCAGATGCCTCGCGCCGATCATTGACCTGATTTGTGGACCCGGGTGCTCCTCTACTGTCTATATATATATATATATATATATATGTTCTATGTTTTCATTTCCCTGCCACAGTCAATTCTGTGGTTGTGTATCTTGCATGGAGAATAAAAAACGATTCTGATTCTGATTCTCATTCTATCAGTGTCTCTGACAGAGTAGAACACAAAATTCAAAATGCCTGCATTTGGGTTAAGTTCCCAAACAACACATTTCTCAAGAGTGGGCAACAGACTCCAGGACATCATAGCCTGCAATGAGATTCCAATCTTAACTGCATTATAGTATAATTATGCATTTCCATCAATCTACAACTTTGGTGGATTTCATTATCTGTATCCATATCTTGTTGAGATCTTGACATATGATGTCATTAAGCTGTAACTAGTTCCACACTCATACATCACCACATGCTCAGTGCTGCAAACACATTAATGTAAAGCACATCCAAAATAAAACTCTCCATACCTTAAGTCAGCAGTTGGGTGCAGCTAAGAACTTCTTAAACAGCTCAGGGGCTTCCTTTTGTGCCCTCTTGATCTATAACACAGAAAACACAACTTGGGACCAGAATTTATTGACCTAATTTCCAACTCAGCTGTTGAGGTATAGGTATCAGACGTTATTCTCCTTCAGCCTGTTTTGGCCTGTTTGGCCATTAACACACCAGCAAACTGTGGGCACTATAATGTTTATAAAGATGTCTTGGGCTTGGGAGAAGATATTAGATCCCTCTCTAAAACAATTTAGTCTCTGAATTTATAACTCCAGACACCAAGACACAGCATGAGACATGGGTTGAGACAGTCACCCATGCAACATTGCCCACGATGCAGTAAAAATATTGCAGGTTTAGATTATAGTGGTCAGACAGAGCCTTTACTGAGGACACTATACTCTATCCTTGATAGCTGTGGCTATTCCATCAAACAGACCACATGCTGTAGATGCTGTACCATCAGAACCTTGACACTTTTTCAGAATACACCCGACAAAAGAGGAGCAGAAAAACAATCTATTAACCTGAGCCATCCTTCAAGTAGCACATTGTAGCACACGTGATCAGTTGAAACCCATGAACATAAAAGGAAAGATGAGTCTCCTGTAACAAATCAAATCAGCATGGATACCAAGCAGATATGTATAAATCCATAGCAACAGTAGCTAGGGAAGGGAATGAATGGTGTTATCTTTGCTTGATAGGAAAGACACTTTCACTCTATTTTCCCGGTGGTCTCACTCACCCATTTTTTACCTATTCCTTGTTTTGAGTCAGTGATTAGTGACAAAGGAGATGTACACCACCCAACATTCTAATTGATAGCGGGCCAACACTATCAACAAAACGGTTGAATGAAGACAATGAGTGTTGACCAAAGATTTTTATGATGGATAGTGACTGTAAAATTATTATAGATGTTAATTATTGGAAATGTGTTGGGTAGTGAGTTGTTCAACACTGGGTACTGTTATAATCTGTTGAATTCATTTAAATAGTTACTTGGACTGCAATAGACGTATTTCGACGTCCATGCATTAAATGCTAGTGTAAGTGCGACCCCAAGTGGACTACTAGACTTCGCAGCATTGTACCATTCGGAGAACACAATTAAAGGAGTTTGGAGACAATGCATTGAGCATTATCAAATCATCCAAAAGTAGCATTTTCTCAAGAAGTATCGTGATGCATAACAGTATCCTACTGCTTCAGTTTGATTGAAACCAAAACAGGCACTCCCCCGTGTATCAATGCATCATTTTTTTGATTGGCAATTACCTCGTAGTTGAGCCTCACCTGGCCGTGAACTAATCAATGAGCCGTTAAAAGCTGGTGGACATGCTTTGTGCGTGGGGATGCCCAGCCATAGTGTTACAAAATAGGGTGTTTGACACGCAATAACAGTGTGCGACATCAAGTAACTTAATGTTTATTTTATAAAATATTAACACCCAAACACAAACGTTCAACGATGAGTAATGATGTTACCAAAAAGAAAGGAAAAGTACCTGGCGAGAGAAAGACGAGTAAAAGAAAGGCCAAAAGAAGAGAAACTTACGCTGTGTACATCTACAAAGTATTGAAACAGGTGGGCACCCAACGACAAACAGTTTCCAGTAGTTTTCTTTGTGTGTTTACATGAGAACGTTTTTGCGTCCTAGGTTCATCCTGATACGGGCATCTCTAGTCGAGCAATGAGCATCATGAACTCGTTCGTCAACGACGTTTTCGAGCGAATTGCCACAGAAGCGTCCCGTCTAACCCAGTACAACAAACGTTCCACCATCACCAGCCGCGAGGTTCAGACCGCTGTCCGACTGCTGCTACCTGGAGAGCTCGCAAAGCATGCTGTGTCTGAAGGAACTAAAGCAGTCACTAAGTACACTAGCTCAAAATAAATATCCAGGGGCCTACAAATGCCCTACCTTCAATGGCACAAAGTTTTGCAAACCAAAGTAGCACTACTGAATTGCATTAAGTTGTTTAAGTTGTGATTATTTGGGGTAAATAAATACTCAAAACTGCTAAAGGTGTTCACGTACATTTTTGCTTCAGGCTTGAAGCAAGCCTGTTTGTTACGAATAAACTTTTTTTTAAGTTATGTTTTCACCACTAGGTGGAACAATTCAGTCGATTTCTACACTGAAGTCTCTGAAAGGCCAACTCATCCAATGACTAAAACGTATTGAACAACATTATTTTGACACTCAGTCAACAGTCACCAATCCCTCTAAGGTTCCTTCTAGCACTTTAACTAAAACAGTTGCAAATCTAAAACGCAATTCAGCTGAAACCAGGGCTACAGGACATGAACCTGCTGATCCAAAATTCTAAATGATCTAGACAATCAAATTAAACTACACAGGTCAACTGATCATTAAAACCTAGATTTGCATTCAAAAATGCCTTTGTTGTGTGGAAAAAGGTTATTAGATCAAGATCAAACTGTAAATGTATGTGTTTTCAGTTGGCAGATATTTACATCAGAAGAATAGGTTAAGAGAATGAACAATATAGAGCCTTGTTATCCAATGTTTTTCATTTTATGGAAATATGTCTAATTGTCTGTTTGTTGAATAGTTCTTGATTACGTTATAATAGCACTGATGAAGTCAATAAATGCAATCTGTGGGTGAAAGACAAAATTACAGAGGTCTTTCTAATAAGGATAATGTTTGTCACCCAGAACGTATATCTATTACCCTTATCAACAACCCGAAATTTAAGTGCTAAGTCTAAATGTGCTTGAATGGGACTTCACCTCTGATCGCAGCCGATCCATTTCAGACGGGTCCTGATACATTGCTAATGACACAACATCTCCAGAAGTATCACCATGAGAGCCATCCCATCATTAATGGCACTGTTTTTGTTCCTGATTATCATGACTATTTGCCACTGGTGGTATCACACTCTCTCCATACATCTTTGCAGTATCCTCTGTGTGGTTGAAGTCATTGCTGTCTCCTTTAGGGAGAGTGTTATAAACACATTATGGATAGATGCATTAGTGACTGATGCAGTGTCTGGGCTCGCCTTGTTTTGTTGCAAAAGTGCATCATTAGAAAATGTTCCACTTGGCGGGAAATCGCGTATTAACTGCAGTTCCAATGAAATGAGGTTGTGATAGATGGTTAAAGTTATGAGGGACTATTAAATTGAAATATGAACCTCTCAATTGTCATAATGAAGCAGAGGGCTATTTGCGTGGCGATTGGCGCGTTGGGAGACAATTGGAATCCTCAATGACGGGGACAATGTGTTATAGGTGGAAGGGTTAGGGCTTCAGGAGAGTAGAAGAAGTAATCACGCCATTGCAGAATGGCACTGAGCCACCATTCAATTCAAGGCTCTATATATCCAATCAGGTTTGCACCCTTTGATTTGGAGCTAAGGGTTAAGGCTTAGAGGGACTGCTGTGAGGGGTGTCATAGTATAAGCCTTTTGTGAGAACAGTGGCTGGCCGGAGATAGGAAAACCTTTGCCATTGTAGGTCATCAGAGTTACCTGTGGGCCATTAGAACCCTTAAGCATGAAATAGATAGTACTACCAGTCAGATTATACTATACTGGGTGACACTTTATCTTATTGAGGAGGTTAAAGTGAATAGGGAGGATAATTGGAATGACCTCCCCCAACTTCCCTTCACTAGCAAAACAGATTGGTAAAACCAGATGCATCATACATCATCCTAATTTTAATAGTGACCCTGAATTCCAACCTTGAGTAAAGATACTGGCCTCCTTTAGTCACTATTACAAATTCTTCATTAAATTCTAATGGCATCACGTATGTTAAATTAGTATTCAAATAATACAAATGAATCCTGGAACTCTTATCTCCTGAGAAGTTTTCCTTTGTACTGTACATTCGTACATACAGTACATGACTCCAAATAAATGTTTAAAGCAATCTCTTTTAATTTTTTTAGTAACCTAACTGCAGTGTCAAATACATTTTATTTTGTTCTGAGGATATTAGATGACTACTTAGTGTGGAAGGAGGGTCATAGTTTAATCGCGTTTCTTGTATCACTGTGTGCCATAGTACTCAAAACAGCATTAAGATGTGGGTAATCAGAGGGAACTAATTGACTAATTGCAGAAATGAGGTACCACAGACCTATTTGCCGTTTTCAATGTCCAGACAGGAAACTACAGTAGCAGAGGGGGTTGACCATAATACAGCACACTCACACTTGACGATGACTGGATCACAGGAGGAACCCAGCGTTAGAATGTGTCCACAGGGGGCTATGAAAGCATGGGGAGCTACAACACCACTGGGAATATTTTTTTATTGTTGTTGAAAATAGTCCCCGCTTCATGGAGACCAAAAAAAACACAATTTGAGAAATGAATTTATCGAAGTCACTGTCTTTTTCCCCATTAGTAAGTGTTTAGTTCAGCGTTTTAAATAATTGCGTTACCAGGAATGATATTTAAAATACATTTGGGAGTCAATGAGGCGGGAAAGTGCCTACATGTTTTCCTGATGACACCCGGGCCATTTGGAAGACATCAAAGTAGAGAGGAGGTAGCCCAGATGCATATTATAAACTCATTATGGATATCATTTAAAAGGATGTACTCCAGCAGCAAAACAATATTCCCAGTCTCTCTCTAGTAATGTGTGTTTGCAAAGTTGAAACTCTTACACGCCTTCAGTTTAATGTGCCATCTATTTCCAACACTGTAAAAGGAAAGAAATGCCTCTGATTTTGCTACCAGCAGTAGAGTCATTGAAGTACAGATGGGGGACACAGTGAAAGTCTATGATTTCAAATGAGAAAGAAAAAAACTGAAAATAGAAAAGACTAAATATCATCAGGATGTCTTCCACGGGTTCAATTCAGAGTCTCCTCTGACTCTAAGAGCATCAAACATAAATGCATACATGAGATAGATCAGATAAATATGAAAACAGAACATGTGACAGATAAAGGGACAAGCACAGAATCACTAACAACATTAAACCCAAGTCTGCTCTGGGCTTTGGGTTCCTAAAGCAAGAACATGCCCAGGGCAGAATATATGATTCCATATGGAAAATCATCCCTAAAAACATCATCAGGGGAAACATGTTGCAAGGGATGAGAGCAGAGTGTACAGATGGACACAAATGATGTCCAGTCCAGGAAAATGGAGGCCCATCATTCAAAACGTGTGTAAGATGCCCAGCAAGTAGGTTTAAGAGGCTGAATTGTGTGCCTTCCCTGCACCATCTTATGGGATAGAGGAGAAACAGTGGTGGCTACTCATTCAGCCTTATGTCCTTAATGTACCTAGGAATCATGTGGGTGCAGGAAAACCATGTCCATTAAGGCCCAAGCAAAACAGGCACATTTGACAAATCTCTCACAGAGCTGCAGAAATGTCATGTTTTCATTTTGCTCTGCCGACATGAATTTCAAAACCGCAACCCAGAAATGCATGAAAGTATGCAGATGTATTTTTATTTTCTTTGAAATTATATAAAAGTCATTGTAAATTAAGTAATTACTTGTATACAAGTCCACGTCTACCACAACTGCTCGGTAGCTAGTGGGAGCTCTCAGTCCACTGAAACTCTACTGAGAGCATTTGACCTTCACATCCCACTTGCTGTATTTGGAACCCTAGAACATAACACTCACATGTTGCATGGAAAAGGAAAACAGCACAAAGAAAATGCTGAAATGCAAAAAGAAAAAAATGCCATTGTTTATGTCACAGTTTTAATATAGAATGTAAAGATTCAGTAGGATTCAATCACTTGAATACCATGTTGCACTGTGAGTCAATATGGAGTCGTTGCTTATTTAATGAATTGTCCTAAACATTAGAAGAGGGTTTAGTCAGGTCTGTCGTAATGTGACTCTGGACTAGAAGTCAACAGAGGAGGTATAAAGAGGCCACGTGAGAGGTGTAAAAATAATCACTCTATCGCTCTGCAGCAAGGTTCTCATATTGAATATCAAAACATGCCTGTGAGCCTGAAAGTGAACATTAGACAAGACTCAGATACACTGACCGACAGAGACCCAAAGCCTTAATTCAGCCTCATACATCCAGCCTCCACATTCAGTCATTCTCTCACACCGGACAGACCAGGAATCGAGAATGTCGCAAGGCAGTTTTGTCTTTACCTCTATGGCCCTGCGCTCCCTCCAGCTAGACAAGGACATGCTGGAGAGGCATCAGTACAAGAAGCAGTTGGCCACACATCAGCTGCACAGATACCTGCTGAAGAAGGAGGCCCGCAAGCCGGTCCCCCCTACCCTGGTTACTACCACAGTTCCAGCTGTGTGCCACGACCTGGTCATCCAGAATGCTCTGTATACAGGAGACCAGGAAGCTGTACAGCGCATCTTCCCTAAAGGGGCCAGGACCAACAACAATACGATCATCGACCGCAAGGAGGGAACATTCGCTTGGGTGCCCAGCGAGGGGAAGTAAGACCATTCAGAACACAAGCTGGTGGCGGGGTTCTGTGTTGTAAACGTACACATATTCAAGCACAAGAATAGAAATGTTAGTTGAAAAGTCCTTTTAATTAATAACGACTTTTCTCTCATTACCAACTATGTCCCATATACTAAAAGATAGTTTAGTATTACATAAGGCCTGAGACTAAATGATTTGTCTCTAGATGGCGTCCACATCAAGCGATAATTGTATAATTACTCACCGAGTAACCAGCTGCTCGAACACGGTGGATAACAATGATCTGAAGGAGAACCGGACAAACCAAAAACTATAATCTTCGTTTTGTGCATTTGAAAAGAGCTTGAAGATATATCTACCTATATATTATAATATACCCCTAATAATATACTATATATAAAACTAACGATATATAGGGACATAATATCATTATAATATAGTAATTTAAGTATAGTACTATGACACTAAACACACACAAAAAGAGCGTGCATATATGAAATGGGCATTATACAATAAAGCTATATATAAACACCGATATTATACTGTCCTATGAAATATACTTTTTTAAAAATAAAAACGAAAGGTATTCCTTTGGATGGATGGAGATTTACAACTGTCACAGTCGCTATACTGCTCAAGTGGGGTAATGAGAGACTGTGTCACATGTGTTCTGAGTGATCATTTGCTCCCGCGCCCCTGGCACAGGATTCTGGGCCATCATAAATATCATATAACACTGTGCCTTCCTGAAATAGCCCCCTCAGGATAAGCAGACTTCACATGAGCCCGACAAGCATTTAACGGGATAACGAAAAGGAACATACCAACCACCGATTAACTGCAACAATACCAAAAAATCATCAACCAAGCAGTGGTTTAAAGTTGTTGCTCCACTTGACAGAGGGGTCTACTTTGCATATATATGGATTTTTTGAGGCACCAAGCAAAGAACTACCGCAACGATGTCATAGCTACAGCACAAGCCACTGGCCCTGTTCTTCAATTCTGGAACTGTCTCCTCGTGGGAGATGACCTCAACCTCATCAGCATCATGGATGAGCCTGAGTTTAGCTACCTTATCGATGCTGTCTATGACACTAGCAACGTCGATGAGTGGAAGAACTTTAGATTCAACTACAGAGGGCTGAGTAGGTTCTAGACTCCTTGGAATTCTGCTATGTGTGATGGATCAGTTCTAGTGTGGGTCATTTTGAATCCAACAGAGAAGACTATGGACATCTTTTGCAAGGTTTAAACCTGATCGATCATACATGATCAGTGGGTATTCGTCTCAGTCATGGCAGATTTTTATTTACAAGCATGCCAAACCTTTCTTTACCAGCCACCCATGTACACAGTAGCCAGGACAGCCTGCACAACAGCCACACTTCTAGGCCAGAGGTGAGTGACCAGACATGCCTGTGATCCCTCTGCAGGGCTGTGGTCGTTGACCTACGAGCAGGAGCTGACCACCCCGCTCCACATCACAGCTGGGCGGGGCTTCACCGAATGCCTGCGGCACCTGCTGCTGAGGGGGGCCAGTGTGGACCTGTCCCCTGGGGGAATCACAGCCCTCCACGAGGCCTGTCAGAGCTGCCAACCCGAGTGTGTCAAGCTGCTACTGTCCTACGGAGCCAACGCCAATGCGGTGAGCGAGGATGGGCTCCTCCCATTGCACATGTGCACCAGCCTTGAGTCTCTTGAGTAAGTGCTCGTTTGGATACGCATTGTTTTAATGTATATTGAACTGCACATAATGATGCTTGGTACGTTTAACTCCTGCTGTTTGAGTATTAGGACTGCTGTACTGGACAATTCATTGTTGAATTGATTTAACTGTATTATCCAGGTGTGCCAAAAACCTCCTCCAGTTTGGTGCTGCTATCAATGGGCGGACCCTAGATGAGTATGACACACCCTTACACGTGGCAGCCAAGAACGGCCTGCTGGGACACACGGAGCTGTACCTGCGTTACGGCGCGGCGCTAGATAAGAAGAACGACGAGGGCAAGACGCCACTGAACTCGGCCTGCTCTCACCCTCAGGAGCCACAGAACCTGGAGCGGTATCTCCAGGTGTGCCAGCTGCTGCTGGAGGCTGGGTCTGACCTCCACGCCGTGGACCAGGACAAGCAGTCTCCACTCCACATGGCCTGTAAGAATGTCAACCCGGAGGTGGTGGACCTACTGCTGGCCCGCGGTGCCTTGGTCAATGAAATGGACTACGGAGGGCAAGCTCCCATGCACAACATCCTCAAGGTGGTGTGCTACAAGATCTCCCACAAGCCAGAGAGTGTGGTGCGCTCGCTGCTCAATCATGGATCCATACGGGTGTGGCCAGGAGCCTTGCCCAAGGTGAGTGCTTTAATGCCTGTGGAATACTTGTTCACTGTTCAAACCAGTGAAGTCAACTATTTCACACTGACTTTGCATGCCGTTTATGTGCCCTCAATTAAGTATTTGAGGGTTTTCGGTAGGTGTGCATTTACCAGTGATTAATCAACCTGGTAACAAACAGCCAGTGATACAAGCACAGCACACTGTACAGAAGTGAATGTGCTGACTAAATTAAACTCAGATTCATTATGCTGCTTATTTTCATGTATTGCAATGCATTCTCTGTGGGAAATAAACTCTTTGACTATTCTCTGAACCCGTGTGCTCATGACAAAATGCCAGACTCCTAATTAGGCAAGTGTTAATAGGAGATTAATTTGCACTAATTGCATAATTTCCAGTTAAACCCCTGGAGGTTAAACCGAGCTGTTCATTTAATTTGTAACTTAATTCAAGAGTTTAATTACTTTGTGTACTATGGCATTGAAGCCTTCCAACTTCAACATGATGTGAACTGTCAGATTGTAAATCGACTGCATCTTTCAGGTTTTAAAGTACTGTTGTGGCTCCCCACGTACCATAGAGGCGCTCATAAACGCATACACCCGCATCAAAGTCACAGATGACTGGGTGGAGGCTGTTCCCCCTGAGGTGTTTAAGGTGAGTATCTAGGTAACTATCCAACCCTAAAATAGAGACATTTTAGATTTAATTGAAACTGTAGTCCTCATAATAACTCCTTCAACTACTATCAGTCATAACCGTTGGAGATATGGTTACTAACATGGAATCTTGACGGTTCCTTCAGCCCAGTACATTTTTCTGGTTAGGGTTATTACATTTTTGAACTTCAATCACAAGCAGTAATTTATGTCACTGCTGTTGTCTTTCCCTAGGAGCACCAAGAGTTCTATGAGTCTCTGTTTTCCTTGTCCCAGAGCCCTCGCTCCCTTCAGCACCTGGCACGCTGGAAGCTGAGAAACTTCCTTGATGGTCGTTTGCTTAAAGTGGTCCCTAAACTAAACCTTCCCACCTTCCTCAAGAACTACCTGCTCTTGGAGTTCAGAGATTATGTCCACTGAGAAAGACAGCCCATGATAAACTACATCAGAAATGAGCTCACTTGTTTTGTATGGAACCAGTTCTTTTAAACTCTGTTTTCCTGAATGCTAACTGTTCAAATCAGATCAAGGCTCTTTTGAAGATAACAGCGTTAATTT
Source organism: Plecoglossus altivelis (assembly GCA_036571765.1). NCBI lineage: Eukaryota > Metazoa > Chordata > Actinopteri > Osmeriformes > Plecoglossidae > Plecoglossus > Plecoglossus altivelis. The sequence continues at coordinate 90,225 of BROE01000001.1, forward strand.
CAACAAAGAAATGTAGAACCAATTTGTACCACAGGGCGGTGCTGTGGTCTGACAAATTACGTGTTAACTATAATTTCCCAGATGATGATGATTGAATGGATGTTTGTGATTTTGTATTTATTAAAATGAAAAACACATATGTAATGCCATTGTAATTGTTGTGTGCAATGTGCAGGTGGTTTGATTAAATGGTAATAGGCCATGTATTACAGCCTAAACTAAGTTTTTACAGTTTGTTTTGAGAGGACTGTCTTGGAAAGACTTGGAAAGACAGGAACCTTTCAAAGATGTACGCCTAATTGTGTCATTATAAGTTTATTTATATACTTAAAACATGCGTTTTCATTTTCCAATAGTCTTTTGATGAAAAAACAACAATCAACCTGGAAATTCTGTAAATTCAACACAACGTTTACCCAGCCTTCATTTCTATTGTTTTGATTGAATGTACTTTTTTGACCTTTTAATTTGAGAAATACTAGATCTAATAATATGATCGTAAATAGTAGCATTTGGATGGAAATTAATTGTCTAGGCGTTAAATAATTCCATCAAAGAGCAAACGAGGATGTATACGTTACAGTCGCAAAACAACAATGGCTCATCACCACAAATAGCCTATAATATTGAAAGGCTGTGTAATCACATGCAATGTTTTATTAGGCTATTCTTTATAGTCACAGTTCAATTTTGCTTTAAACTTTAAAAGGCTTAGCTAGTTTTGTGCTGTGCCATATGTACGGCATACGTGACTGTATAGTCAGCATAAGGCTTTCAATACTAACTACCCCTTCGGAGAAGAATGGTGAACCTGTTACAAAAGCTTGTGACACGGAGAGAATACGCTGATTTGGGTAATGAACCTGTCACACTTTGGTGAACGATATTTTCCGTTTCTGCGGCAACAACAAACCATATCAAATGTATTTATTGGCAACATTTATTAACAAACTTCAGAAATACCAAGCCTTGGAAAATGTCACAAATATTAAAACTTCACAAACTCCACAAAAAAGTCAGTGCCTGTAGTTAAAATTTAAAAACAATTACAATGTAGCACCTCACTTCCCCATAAACAACCAAAAAAGGCTATTAGGCAAACCAGCACTTACTACCCTATTTAGCCAATAATAAAGCATATTGTAAAACACAATTCAATATTATACATACCTAACATAATACACCTATTATACCTATATATATATATATATATACTATATATCTATAACTATATACATTACCACACCCATCCACCCACACACCCCCACCCCACCACCACACCCCCACCACACCCCAACACACACACTCTCTCTCTGTCTCTCGCACACACACACATCCAAATGTGTCCCCCCCACCCCCCCACACAACCACCCGCACCAACCCCACACATCTATTACCATATTATACATACTACATATATAACGAAGAAGAAAGGAAAACAACAATATGACCAGGTTGAAAGTAGCCATAATAAAACTATGTTTTTACCTTTATATTTCACATAATACATATACATACAATACATATTATAATATATATATAAAAACAATTTAACTTTATTATAAGTAATGTCCTGCGTCTATCTTTCACCCATCAAATACTATATACCATACATATATCTCCAGCTATAATACACACATAATACATAACCATATACTCCATACACCATATATAGAATAAGAGACGCGAAGTCCCCGAGAGAGAGAACAGAGAGAGAGAGCACAGATGCACCAGAGAAGAGACACAGACCGAACAGAGAGAGGAGGACCACACCGATGAGAGAGAGAGACACCCGAGAGCAGAGAGCAGAGAGCTTGACGACAAGCAGCAACTACACAGCGAGCAGATTCATTTCATATATACACCATATCTACATACTATAATATATATACCCCATTACACCACACCTAACTACATATATTAATATAGATGAAATATACAGGACATTAGTTAAAATACAAATTCAATTGTTGAGCACAGGTTCACTATCCATTGTGGGTTAGGGTTAAGATGTAGCTTGCTTTCCATTCTAAAAAGATAGTCCACTCCGAAAAGATGCGGGCGAGAGCGAAAGAACTGCGGAGAGAAAACCATCTATGCTGTTTTCCGATAGATCAAAGAGGGGTGCTGCTGAATGGAGTCATTTGCAATTATACCGATGCACAATTCAGCATCTCGCCCCGGTCTCCATTGCTATCACGTAGTCCGGTCTCCAGGTCTAACTCATCGATCTCAATCTCTTCATCGCAAATCAGCACGGCAGTTGGCGAGGTGTCCGCCGACCCGCCACCAAGGGGCCACCCCCCCCCAGGGGGGGGGACAACACCCCCCGTTTTTCAATAGAGGCAAATCATCATCAGGGTGGATTGGCATTTAAACGGTAAAATGATCTCTGATTAAATCAACACCTAAAGAAAGGAGAAAAGTGTTTTCCTTTCGTTGTTTTGATGTGAATCATGAAAAAATGAAACACGTTGGGGCAATGTGCCAGTCTAAATAAGATCAATTGTATTTTGTAAAGGGGCATTTCTAGCTATGTCAGATTCCGGATTTGTAAATGCCTTACATTGAAAGTCACTCAAACTGACTATTGAAAGCTGCTCAGATTCGGTTAGCCGTTGACCTCACCTAAATGACCATTATCCTAATCTAATTTTGCCAGAATATATCTCTCCAGGGAATAATTGTTGCCGCACTTTTCACGAAGGCCAAATTCATTGTTTTAACCCAGGGGAGTTGCAAAGCTTTTCTCTCTCAGAAGAGGACAAACATCTGCCTCTCCTCCCTCTCGACTCCGTCCCAACATTTCCACAAAAGCATCGTTGTTTTATGTCGTCCCTCGAATCCAAAGTAATTACTTATCATCAATCAAAATTAATAATAGCTGATTGGGTTGGTGTGGTCAACGATTATAGAAGGGGAAGGGCTGAGGCAGTCTCTCACACCGCTTCTAGTCATGTGGACTGGCCAAATGGGGTGGAGGGTTGGGGGACCCATCTATTTGGTATCCACTGAGAAACTACCGCCTCTCAAGGCGGCCAAAAAGTCAGAAACTGAATAAGGAAATGAAGCGTAATTTGAGGAAGATGGATGAGTCCCCAGGGAAACACCCCCTTTCATTACATTTGTATTGCAGGCGACAAGCGATGGTCTCTCTCTCTCTCTCTCTCTCTCTCTCTCTCTCTCTCTCACACACACACACACACACACACACACACACACACACACACACACACGCACAGAACGGGGGGCGCTAAGAGAGAGGAAAGTAGGGAGAGGTAGACGGGAGAGCTTGTGTGTTTATGCCTCAGTGTGTGACAAATAGGGAGAGGGAGTGGGCACCAAACAAGACAGCGTCAACTCTCAGTAAGCTGAGGAGCTTTCGGACTAGCTTCCCAGTGCATAGGATAATACCACAGAGGAAGTACAACTTGACTTGATTTGTCGAAGCAATTTATTGAGGGAAAGGACGCCTGACAATTTTCGACGTAAAAGACTACAATTGCATAAAAATGCAGAGACCGGGCGGCCAAGGGACGGCGTTTTCTATCGATTCATTAATAGGAACTCCTCAACCTCGGCCGGGACACCTGCTCTATACGGGTTATCCCATGTTCATGCCATACAGACCCTTAGTGATTCCGCAAGCATTATCTCACGCACCTTTGCCGTCTGGCATACCTCCTCTAGCTCCGTTGGCATCTTTCGCTGGACGTCTCACCAACACTTTCTGCGCGAGCTTGGGACAGGGGATGCCATCTATGGTTGCACTCACGACAACACTGCCAAGTTTTTCGGATCCGCCAGACAGTTTCTATCCACCCCAAGAACTGCCCGGACCTCGATTAAGTGCTGATCCAGGAACAAGGAGGCAAGAAAGCCCCCACTCAGAGGAACTACATGCGAGAGAGAAGGGCTCAGACCTGCTCAATTTCTCTGAAACTTTTCAAACAATTTCAGGTAAGTTTTACTCCTCTGTCCGACATCATTATATGCACTTTAAGGAGACCTGTCCACCCGTGGAATAATAGTAATATAATATATTTGTTTTGTGTCTGACTTTTATTTGCCTTCTTGGATAACTGTCCAGAGGGTGTGGAAATACATTTAATCAATGACAAGTTTACTGTGTTTCACAGACTTGATTTTTGAATTCTGACATGAATCATACCGCTCTTAAATGTACGTTCAGTTTTATCCATAAGTGCGTAATAAATGTAGGCCATTTTAAAATTTAAAATACTACTGTTGGACGTCATTCAATCAATCTTTAAGTTTCATAAGCCATAAAACAGGCTCTAATATAATTTAGGCCTATTTATTTCGGGGATTGACAAATGGAATGACACCATAGAACTAGACCATCTTTATGTTTTAAATGTATGGCTTAAAAACTGATTAGTCTACCGGTTCACTTCTGTGTCCATAACAAAGTATTTTTTATTTTACAGGTGAGACTAAGTTGTACAGCTCAGACGATGAGAAGCTGGACATGAAATCAGCAGATGCTGTGTTGAGTGATAGGGACGACAGCTCCGCCGACAGCGAAAACGAGAGTTTCTCAGACGGGAACAATTGCGGTTCTTTATCCCAGAAAAACAAACTCAAACCTGGGTCACAGGAGCCCCTACCACCTGGAAACTCGGCGGGAAAGAGTCGAAGGAGACGGACAGCTTTTACAAGTGAACAGTTACTTGAACTTGAGAAGGAATTTCATTGTAAAAAATACCTTTCACTCACTGAACGTTCTCAAATCGCCCATGCACTTAAACTGAGTGAGGTCCAGGTCAAGATTTGGTTTCAGAACCGTAGGGCGAAGTGGAAAAGGATCAAAGCCGGAAACGTAAATAACAGGTCGGGAGAACCTGTGAGAAATCCCAAAATTGTTGTACCCATTCCAGTGCACGTCAACAGGTTTGCCGTGAGGAGTCAACATCAACAAATAGAGCAAGGGAGCAGGCCATGAACTATTCTAATAGCCTGAAGGGGAAATTACATTTGGTTTAGTCAAGTTCCTAGACGGTTTGTTGAATGCATGAAGCGCAAAACAGGATTAATTTGGACTGTATCAAGTTACACTTTTGCATCACCAAATGTTCTATAAGATCGTATTGATGACCAAGTTTACTGGCAGAGGAATCAATTTGTCATATAACCCAAGCTTGGGTTTTTATTTATTGGTTTGTAAATCTGTAAATATGATTACGTGTCAAGTGACACTCATGGGCACTATGAAATAACGTTGATTTTTAAAGTATTTATATGTAGGGCCTAAATGTTATGTTACTTATTGCATGTGCTTTACTCACTTAGTAAAGCTATTCTGACTTGTATTTGGTACGTTTTGTTGGTTACATTTTGCATGTACCGTACACAGTTAATTTCGATAGGAAATGTAGGAACTGTAGCCCACTCACCAGCTGTTAGTGGATTTTTTTTCAAAGGAAACAAGTAACCGAACAAAGTAATATTGTAAAGTATATTGACGTAATAAATTCATTTTATATCGAAAAAATACATCTGTAAGCACACGTATTGCTATTTAATTTCCCAATATGTATTTGTTGTTGTCACTGCATTTGTTTGATTTTGTTCAACAACAAAAAAGAGACTAACTGCAGCTATACAAATCATAACAAAAAACAGTATAGGCCACTATGGGTTTATGTAAGGCTAAAAATGATTAGCATTATTATGTATAATAATGCCACCATTGTATGAATAAAAATGTGAATAGGAGCAATAACATCACCAATGAATATGAAACGCTATAATAAAAAGCCGTTTATTGCCACAAGTCACAATACCATAAAATAGGTCTGATACACAATCAGTTGAATGACAAACTAGGGCTTTGATTCGGTTTGAAATTAGACGAGATGTTAAACGATATGTCAAATTTTTAGCTACGTCTCAAATATTGAAAGTGTATTTTTATAACACGATTGTACAGTTTATTTATAGAAAATAAAGTAAATCAATGATTATCATCATGGGCCTATAAACTCACGTATCGCTTGGCCTAATTTTCACCCAAAAAATGAATAGACATTCAAGTGGATTGGTCATTTTGAATAGGCATAAAAACCATTGCACTTATGCCTGTCTAGCAGCTCTTTGTCCTTTATGATACAAATGAAGATTTTCACAAAGCAGTCGAGAAAGAAAAGGTGAGAAAAACACTTTTTTGTTAATCGCAGCAGAAGTCATTTGTCTCTCTTTATGAGGCAGTGTTGTCTCAAGGTGGAGTGATGGATCCCCATTAGAATGGTCATATCCAACACATTATAATGAACTTCACAATCAATCACTGTTAAGAAAGAGACTAGGGAGCTACACTGTGTGTATGTGTGTGCGTGTGCAATCGGTTGTGGAGGTGGTTTTACGTGCAGAGTGATCAAGCAAAAAATGGCCTTTATAAAACTGTTGACATGATGTTGCTGTCTGGGTAGATATTTGTTCATATGCTATGTTTCACTCCTGGGATGCCAACAGAGATTGTTAGGGTAGGACTATGCTACCAAAACGGTGGCAGTTAATTGAAAACCTCTGCAACAATTTATAGGTCGACCTAAATATTATCCTTGTTTGGATATGCAAAATTATCAAGTGCCACGCTTGAGTCAATCAATTAACTAATTATCAACACCTGCAAAATGTGGTAGGAAGAAGGCCAAGCGAAAAAGGAATTCCATTTACAGAAACGGAGCCCTCACGTCAATCTACTTTAATTTAATTGTTACGATTTAATATTAATAATACTAATAATATTATTGCGCATACAGATCAAAGTTTCCCTTTCAGATAGTAATTTATACAATATGTGTCTTATTGTGCAAAGCGCTTAAGGGGATCGAGTTAGTGCTGGAGTAGGAACACCAACGACACTGCTTAAACACTTCTTCATCCGGTAATTGAACTCTGGATGCTAACATTGAAATCAATTGATACATTTATAGTCTTACTTTCAGTTTTTTATAGTCGTTCCTGTGGTTACGCGTAAGTTAATGTGTAGATCTTCGACAGTTTATGACACGTCAGTGCCATTGCTAAACGTGTGCAGTGGACTACAGTGCCTAAAACTGGGCTAAAGTAGCGCGGCAAAGCATTCATCACCTCCACAACTTTATCAATTCGGATGATGAAAAACACTGACCGCACTATTACTCTCAACACTTCAGAGTTCATGCGTTAAGCGTCTGCGCAGGAGTTTTCACTTTGAAATACATGGGGCACCTGTTGATGTGAGACAATTTGGCCATAGGTAGGGCATGAGAGAAATGTGACACTATGAAAGGATAATCTTTCAGTATATATTTTTGACTCAAATTCTTTATAGGGTTTGTACTTACCTAAGATGATTGAGGACACAATTGACCGCTGCACAACTTCAGCTGTCGTCTTGTCAGCAGCCCGCGAAGGCAGGCCTCGTGGATGTTCGTCAATCGTCACTACTCATCATTGATCTCCGTCACCATAACGTGGATAAAATAATGGTTATATTTTATTAAAATAACCTTACTCAACGTTACGACAGCACATTTCTTTCCAACTAATTAACTAAGATAAACATTTAGGCCAAAATAAAATTCGGTCAACTCGTTTCATAATAATTAAAAATACCAACGAAAAGACAACATAAAAACACAAGTGCAGTATGAAGTTACACATTTGTGTCTGCCTCATGCATCAACATTGTCACACTTACATGAGGAGTTATGGATTGATGGTCTTGTGAGCCAGTGGTCCCTGACTTTACTAAAACCTGATGACAAGTTCATGACATACTGCTTCAGTATAATAGCTATTTCAGTCTCTGAGATTACATGCAACCAAGAGTAACAGAACCAGTTAAGAAATGGGCTTTGTTGAACTTTATTGTGATTCTGTCTGACACCATATTACAAATAATCTTGTGTTGTGCTGTCATATTATTCATGTTATTTCTCGACTCAGTCTTGGAGCAGTGTAGGCTATCCATTAATTCAACGTGGTACTGAAACCATATATATTGACACATAAGGCGTATTTTCTGAATCAATCCTCCTCTCGTTCTACCCAGCATGCCAGCCTCCCCAGCAGGGCAGAGCTCATGTGTGATGATGCTGGAGGCCTGACTTCGTGGGAGGGTCTGCTGGACTTTCAGGCTACAGTGATGTATGGGTAGATGTATCAAATCACACAAGATAAACAAGCGATGAGTTTCATCAGGGCCATCATAGCTTTAATTTGGCTGCCTAATGAGTCAGATCTAGTGGCGGAGATAAGAGTTGTCAGAGGCCTGGCTCTAATGAATTTCTTGCCACTTGTAATCAAGGTTGCCTGTCTGAGGGGGGATGATTAATGGAACCCTGGAGGATTCCCTCGGCCCTCAGCCTTTATTACAGCTAATGCATTCTCAGGCAAATTAACAGAGAAAAGCGTACAAGCCGAGAGGGGAGAGAGAAATAGGGGGAGACTGAGTGAGGGAAAGAGAAAGAGAGAGAATGAGTGAGACAGAGAGACAGAGTGTGTGAGAGAGGAAGAGGAAGAAAGCAGGGAGAGAAAAAAACTGAAGCAAGGGCTTCAATGGAAGCACAGAAGGAAAGACAGGACCAAGTAGTAGATAGAGGGAGGGAGAGAATGTGGCTGATAAAGAAATGCCGCGCGAGAGGGGTGCTGAGAAAAGGGAGTGCGAGAGGGATGCTGAGAGAAGAGAGCGAGGGAGGGGAGCAAGTGAGGGGAGCAGGCCAGACGTTCAAGGGTGTGAGAGACACAGAGAGGGAGGGAGAGGTGAGGGGAGGGGAGGAGAGAGGAGAAAGATGTGCTGAGAGATCCACTGATTAGTGAGAGGTTCAAGAATGTGGAAATAAGTGTGGAGACAAGGATCCAGCACTGGGTCAGTAGGGGTCGGGTGGAATACGAATGCCTGCTAGGCCACTGCTCACATCTGATGGAGGGGAAATTGATAAATGGATATTTAGGGCATGTCAGGAGGAAGCTTTGAAAAGTCAACAAGTTTTCCTGTCTTTTCAGTTGTCTACCATGTAAAAACAAGTTTGTGGATCTGTAGAGACATCATGAGGTCCATCCGTAGCGTTCAGCTTCCAAACTGACTGGAACTGCATGGCTTAACTTGCTGGTGTCACAGAGTAACATGTCGATGGCATCATTTCAATCACTGATGAGTAACATGTACATTTCACGCATAATTCTCAATAGGAGGGTACTGTCACTGTGTTGTTATATTACCTGATGATTTATGTATTGGAGGACTGAGTTGTATATTTAGGACCAGTTTCACAGACATGGATTAAGTTTTAGTCCTTGACTAAAAACATTTTCAATGGAGATCTTGATTAAAATTTTCTCTTACTTCAGAACAAGGCCTAATCCATGTCTTGGAAACTGAACCTTTGTGACATGGACTATAAAACACCTTGAAACGGAACACATAAATGTTGGTGTGTCTTAAGGAAGGAAGAAGACAAGACACTACAAATGGGCGGGTGAGAAGAAAGAAAACAGGGGGAGGAAGAGGGTGTATTCTGAGATCAGATTAACTGGAAGTAAGAGTGGATTAGAGTGGGGCTGACTCTTCTGGACAACCAGACCTTCTACTTTCCCCCTGCCGGCTCCAAACACCGAGGCTGCCTCTTTATCTTAATCCTCTTTCAGAGCCTGTTTGGGGGCCTTGCCTACAGGAAACGAAGGGGTAGCCCCCCTCACCACAGATACTGGCAGAGGAAGTGACACACCTGCTGTTGCATGTTTGAGAGACAGATTTATTTCCCCCCATCTCTCTCTTGGTGACAGAGGCAGATCAACGTGTCAGTACTGAGGTCAGACCTACCTTAACAGGTCATAGCAGTCACTACACAAGCCACAGATGCAGTCATGTGGAACTGAATGGGACTCATTTAAACTGAAGTATGTACAAAAAATATGTATATTTGACAGCGGCTTCAAAGTAAGAATAATAATATTACCTACTAACAATAGTAGGTAATATCAGCTATCGTAGCAAGTAGAAGATCAAGGAGTGAATATAAAGGCAGTTATTCACAAAATCCAGGAAGACTACAATATTTTACTGGAGTGTTTATTAATAAGTCAACAGTCAGCCAAGCGTCCAAGCACACAATGAGTAACTCTTTAGCTTTGCTTTGTTTCACGTTCAGAGCGTAAAGGAAAGAAAACAAATTCAATAGTAAAATCAAACAAACAAAAAACAATATTTACATACTGCATTATAAATATGTCAAATGTACATCATTATACACAAAGTACCTCAAATGTAGATACACATAAGTACTTAAAATGTGAGGAAAAACAAAGAAAACTTTTTTTAAATATCAAAAAAAGGTTTACAAGTCAAATGTGGTGAATGTCAACCTAAAACCATTTCAACGTATTTGTCTGGGTGCATGTCTGGTGGTCTACATCTTGCTTGCTTGTTGTGACCAGCCAGACTTGTCGTCTGTCTGTGGGTCCACAAAAATATCCCCAGTGGTACGTTGTTGCAGCTTCTGCAAATGAGCTTCTTAAGCTAATATTTACACTTACAGTATATCCTGTCTTTGGAGAGGGAATCACTTGCTTTCCATAAGGGTTCTAGTCGAGCAAGTTTCTTATATTTCTATTCCTTTCTATGTGAAATCGGATATAGATTGTTGTATTCCTACTGCATACTACAATATGAACTTGTCATCAGACGTACCTTGAAATGCTTTAGCAAACGAATTGACAAACATTGGTTCAACAGCCACCTGTACATTTTCTCACTGGATAGAAGGACAACTATATTGTACCATGATAGATTAAGGTTTGAGATCTACAAGCTCTGCTGACTTTTCAGTTTGAATTTGATTTGCTTGAATTTTGACCAATTGGAGAGAGTAAGTAAGGAAATTCAACGAAACTATGTAGACAATCAATGTACCAAATTAATACAAGGCTTTACTCTGTAAACTTAAACAGTGCTATTGTAAACTTGACATTTTATCTCTAAAAGGCAGAAGAAAATAAAGAACATTGTTGTGACACTTCAATATTCCTGTTATCCCACTCCCTTGCCTTGGTTTATAATGAGTACTGATATATACACACACGATGAATCAGAATGTAAAGTCATCTATGATGAGTACTGATATATACACACATAATGTATCTGAGTCATTTATACTTCATCCAGGACCCCTTCAGAGCTCAGTCTCAACACACAGATGCTTGTTTAGATGCCCTGAATTGGGAGCTGGGGGCAAGAGGGTTAGCATAAGTCACATTGTAAGAAATAAGAGGCAACCTTTCTTAAAATCCACAAGCTGAAGGAATAACTAATTTTTACAGGTGTGCACAACGTTTTGCTCTGTGATCTTCAAGCCAAACCACTGTAAGCAATGACCTTTTCTCCCATTAGTGTTTACAAAACAGGTTTCTGAACTCACACACACTTCCACGCACATATAGTACCACACTTTTCACAGCAACAACAGGAGAAGCCATTGTGTATAGACATCTCAAACCTTTGGCCATAGGAGGAGATCAGATATTCCTTAACGTGTGGTTGGAAAATGGTTAAAAGGTTTCTGTGTCAAACAATTATCAAAACACTTTAACCCGTTAGGAAATTACTTCAACAAAGATGTCATAATGACACAATTTCCCTCTTTCAATCAACCCTTTGAATGATTTTTGATTGAAGAGACATCTTTACAAAACCATTCAGCTTGATGGTCATAAAAAAGTATTCCTCTTTATTCCCTTATAATCATGGATGATTTGCAAGAGGATCATGATAAGGCTGGAAGAACAAATGACTTTTTTCTGCTCCCAAAACGCATTGTACAATCAGCTCTTTTATGTCAAATGATTTAATCTGTTTTCCTCTGAAGCAAAATATTTCAATCATTTTTTATATTCTTCTGGACCTGCTTGCCTCTTGGTAGAAATGGCATGTCAAGAGTTTGAGCCCTAATTGCAGGATCAAACTAATTTCTTTTAAATTCTTCATTTGTTTCTTGGTGCGTGCATGTGTGGTACCCTTCAGCTGATAGTTCCCAGTCCTTCTACATGAAAGCATGGAAGAGTGAAAGAATGGAGGTGCTCATTTAACTAAAGACAAAGAATGGTTTTGCTTCAAAAAGGGTACACATAAAATAAACATTCAAGCATTAAAAAATGCTTTTCGTAAGGATGCTGCATGACAATTGTTTGGTTGATGCCTAATCACAACATGCTTAAAGCTTATCATAATTGTTTGTGACAGACTCTGTGATGATAATTCCACAAAAAAATAATAATAATAAAATGGCCAACATTTGCCATCTAATAAAAGCATTCTGTCCATGGCTTCTGACTGACACAGTCTAGTTTACACAGTATGAGACGGTGGAGGGGGGAGGAGGGACACAGTATATGGAACCCAATGAATGTGTGTACGTGTGTGTGTGTACGTGTGACACTTGACAGCTTATCCTTCGGTCTCTACATGATGCTGACGCTGCGGTTAAGCTCGCATTGGGCGTTGTTGTTGACATTGGGGTTCCGGTGGCTCATGTTTGGTGTTGCAGCATTGGCCTGGCTGCCGGCATCGTTGGGGCAGCCGTGCTGGAGCAGGATGTCCGAGCACTCCTGGCTTCCTGCCCGTCGGGCGTAGGACAGTGGCGTCTGGCCGCGAGCGTCCCGGCTCTTGACCTCCACGCCATACTGTGGAAAGAGCCCCATGTGGTTAGTGTTGGGGTTAGCCCATGTGGAGTTGTGAATCCGAGTTGTGAACTGTCATTGTACCTGCCTACATACAGATTCTAACTACTTTTGTGGTCCCCGGTGAAAAAAAGCTTCCCTGTCCTGAAATATTTAAAAAGTGACATTCAAGTTAAACCACCCTTTAGTTCCCTCCCCATCCCAAATCAACTGTCACCCCATTCTATCCTGGGAAAAATGCCTGAAAATTGAACCCTCATCTCCCCTCATTCCCTCCTGCAGACTCACCCAGATGAGCAGTTGAGTGATGACCACATTGGCCATGGAGCAGGAGAGGTGCAGGGCGGTGCGGCCATCGCCATCTCCATACGTCTCATTCACCTCCTCTTTGGTGCCATGGGCCAGGAGCAGTACCACCAGCCTCAGGTCGTCCTCCACCACAGCCCGGAGCAGCTGCTGGCCCAGGGGCACGTCGGACTGGGGCAGCCCCATCAGGAACAACTTCTGCTCGTACTTAGCCCGGATCCAGCGCTCTTTCTCCTCCCTGGAAGAGGTAAAAACACAGACAGGTTAGACAGAGAGGCTGAGGGAGGATGGAGACATAGTCTCCAAGTCATCCAAGATAGAGGAGATGCAGTTTGCTCCACAAGGCAGAACCTGGGCCGTTTTAACATAATAGGTCATATTTAACTGGAATACTGTGGAGGGATTTCTCCCATTAGTCTTAATAGTTATTCTTCTGGTCCAAAAGCACTGGAGAATGAGCACCATTTTTCTCTGGCGATGAAGTGAGAGCAACCCTAGGTCCCTGATTGTCAGGCCATTGTTGAGATGAGGGAGCACTGAAGAGCCAGATGCCTCTCCTAGCGATTACCCCACCTCCCACTGATTACAGTCTGCAGCAGCAGGGTTAAAGTCTGGCCAGCTATCTAAAGGTTACACATTGTGAACAGAGCATGTCTGCAATGAACAATACGAGAGGGAAGGGGACATGCTGTTATCAGTGCTGTCAGTCGTCAGTCTGAACCAGTGGATTCCCACAAAAGGCTTCGTGTTTCGTGGGCCCAGGCCTTCCCAGGGGTGGCCAGGCCCGGAGCCCGATCGATGGGGCTGAATGGCAGCCAGAGAGAGATGCAGGGATGTAGGCCTCCTTCAACTGCAGCCAGATACAGAGAATAGAAGGGCTTTGCTCCACAGTCCGAATTCTATCACTCTATATCTTGACCTCTTGTTTTTTCTCTTCCTACAGAACAAACTGTCAAAAAATAAGAAAATATTCTAAATCAATACTTGAATGGTTGAGCATGCTCAGTGTGGTGCTGACCCTGCGACCCCATGGGCGACTTGATAAGGGGAGCAGAAAGGGCCTGTTGTTTGGATTTCTGGGTGAGTGACAGAGAGAAGAGGGCTGCTGCTGATAGGGGCCCAACGACTCCGCTGGGTAGAGTGACAAGGCTCCCTAGAGACCCTGCCAATGGGCTTGGGCACCAACGTCACTCACTATACCACTAACACCATCCACCAACAAGCACAGTCAACATGCTGCTTCACCTCATTCAATCAGTCAATTATGCTGAGAGAAAATAAACAGGGCTCAGTTCAGTGTATGTGGAAAATTTTAGTACGGAAATTTGCCGTCTGCCTTCTTTTTTTTGGTTGCTGTTATCATCGTAGATCGTTGGTGTGTTTTGCCTGCATGTTCCTCCTCAATATAACTTATTTAACAGAATAGGATCACAGCTGTGATGACAAGTAACAGTTGCCTCAGCCCTGATGCTTCTCATGATGACCTCATGATAGCAGGTGGCTGAGGACAGCAGTCTGCCCTTTTCAGACAGAGACTCACATGTGTCCTGCCAGACTCACGCCATACCAGAATCCATCTTACTCACACGTGTGCTCACACACACCTCCCTAGCACCAGCCTCAGTCACAGGGGTTAATCATCTGTCCAACAAGAGGCCAGACCTTGTCAGTACCAACCCAGAGTTTGATGAACTGCGCAGAGCCATTAGAAGCTCATCGGGCCACTTAGCCTCATTGAGAAAACAGTTACCTCCACCTTTTACTCTCCATCACTAATTAAAAGACGGGAGCATTTTCGGGGAGAGATAAAATTGTTGAGTATTGGCTTTTACACAGGTGTCCTTTTGAAGGTTTGCAGATTAGTTCAAATCTGTATGATCACCAGTGAGGACCAGTTGAATAGAAATGTGTATATTCAAATCTGAGGAAGGTTACCTTTCCCTTTTGTACGCTGTTCAAATTAATATTTTCTTTAGACTGCAGGGGTATAAGACTAACAATGTAGTCCTAATGATGCAGTGGCCAGTAGTTTTATGGTGAGCCTTCTATCAAACTCTAGTCTGTCATTATGTGTGGACAAGCCTGTTAAGAGATCAATGGAGCCCCAACTACTTGTGGATAGGGGGGTGATGCCCCCCCCCCCTCCTACTGTCCAAAAAAATGATTCACAACACATGAAAGTTGTTTTTTAAAATCCAAGATTTATCCAAAATGTGTGCACTTCTCTCCTTTGAAATGAACAACAAATGATACTATTTAAAATTGTTCCTAAAATTCACAGAGTAGTTGTCCAAAGTTGGCTTCAGGAAGGTAACTGCTGAATGTGCTTCTGTAACCAACGAACACAGCGAAGTGAAATGAGGCAAATGAGGCAGAAAGTGAGCACCAAAATAGGAAGCAAAAAGGTGGGAGCCATTAAGAAAATGTCAACGTCTGAGAAAGGAGCCTGAAGGACAGTTTGTTAGCCCCCACCAAGAGACCGGAGCCAAATACTACAGAAGAAGCCCACAGTACCCTGGTACTTCAGTTCCAAAATCAACCACACAACTATAAAGAGTTTTATGACGAAAAAAGATCAGTGGTTAGGCAGTGGTATCTCCAATTCCTCAACTGCTGCCACTTTAAAGGTAGAGTAGGAAACGAAGTGAAATGGTAATCCCGCCTCCGTCTTTTGTTTGGAATAGAAAAAAAACTATCCAAACAGAGGTAGGGTTTTAGGCAGGCAGGGAAAAACTGAGACCCTTGAAAAGGATACTTCCTCTCCCCAGGATGAAGAAAATAAAACCAGCTGATTTAGCATGTCAAAGCACAGGGAGAAAGAAGGGGGGTCTGAGGGGAGATAGAGAGGGAACTTTTTCAGCGGGGGGAAATTCAGGAAATCAAGCCGATTCTCTCCTGCCTGCCTGCCTGCCTGCCTGCCTGCCTGCCTGCCTGCCTGCCTGCCTGCCTGCCTGCCTGCCTGCCTGCCTGCCTGTAACACACACACACACACACAATATAACACCCTCACGGTTGCAGACAAATACACTCACATACCGCCTTCCCTGGCCTTGCACACATGCTTGCTCAAAATTCTTATGTCGCTCAGAGGACAGATAAGACTCAATGAAAACCATTGCCTTTGTCTCTGTGAACTATGAACATTTTGTTGGTTGCAGCATGAACTCCCAAGTCACCGGGAGCATAAGTGCATAACACAATAAAGACAGAAAGAGATAGGTAACAAATAAGTGAAAAATACTAATTCACATTTGTTCAAGTGCTGTCCATTCTAATCCAGGAAGCATCAATTACAGAAAATACTAAACAAATGCCTCCTTGTAATTCCATGGGCTTTCCAAGTCTGGAGTTGAGCAATGGATTCTGACCTTGACTTAATTAAGTGGCAAATGGCAGAATGATCCTCCTAAACCAAGCCCACAGAGTCAAGAACACATGACTGCATTTACATAAAGGGGAACAAACAAGGATAATTAGTCAAGCCTGAAAGACAAAAGGCAAATGGGGATTTATTGGACCAAAAAGAGTCTCCGTGGGAGTGGCTGGGCCTCTCTGTGGGAGTGACTGGACCGCTCTGTGGGAGTGGCTGGGTCATTCCGTGGGAGTGGCTAGTGGCTGGGCCTCTCTGTGGGAGTGACTGGGCCTCTCCATGGGAGTGGCTAGTGGCTGGGCGTCTCTGTTGGAGTAACTGGGCCTCTCTGTGGGAGTGGCTGGGTCTTTCCGTGGGAGTGGCTAGTGGCTGGGCCTCTCTGTGGGAGTGACTGGGCCTCTCTGTGGGAGTGGATAGAGGCTGGGCCTCTGTGGGAATGGCTGGGTCTCTCCGTGGGAGTGTCTAGTAGCTTGGCCTCTCTGTGGGAGTGGCCGGGCCTCTTTGTGGTAGTGGCCGAGCCTCTCTGTGGGAGTGGCTAGTGGCTGGGCCTCTCTGTGGAAGTGGCCGGGCCTCTCTGTGGGAGTGGCCAGCTTGAACAGCTTCCCAAGCAGCCAGCTTCTCCTCTCCATGTTGAAATGCTAGGAGCAAAGAAGACGACACAAAATGGAAGAGAGAAAGAGGAAAAAAGAAAACATACACACACACACACACACACACACAGGGAGAGAGAAACTGGGCCCCAGAGCGTCAAAGGTTGCTAGGGGTGAGCAATGAGCAAGCCACACATTAAAGGGCAACTGTTAAAGTGCTAAATAAGGCTCCCCATGGTCAACAGGGTACAGTTTCAAACCCTTATCCTGCGCTAGGGGTTACAACAACACAGCAATTGAGCCAGGAAACAACATTTCAGGGATAGACTGGAATGGTGGTGTTTTTTTCAGCCATGCCCATAGCGGGGTCTAGACCTAATCATTCCTACTGGAATCAAAAGGTTGTTTTGTGGAGTGGCCTCTCTTAAGAGGAGCCAATAGAGGAGCATCTGTGAGCCCCAGGCAGTGAGATGACTAGAATATATTGTGACATTAATGAGGTTGTCAGAGCCCCCATGATGGAGTGCCTGTGTTTTTGTGCCAGCAAGTCTTACACCCTTAAACGCTCTCACAGTTAACCCCTACTGCCCCTTTCCTCTACCACAAAGCTCCCAGACAATACCACACACACACACATATGCAGAGGATCGCACATGCTCCAAACAAATCCTTCAATGCAAAGTTGACTTTGCATTGATGCATCTGCTTTTTGGTGACGCGATGGTATGTTTCTGTTTGAGCCAGGGAATTCATCAAATGTCTAATATAGCAGAATTTAACACTCCCTAAATCTAATTGTGGCCTTGTCTACCTGGCCTTGAAACCAAGAGACATGTGTATAATTAGTGACCACAGCGTGTCCCTTTCTCGGGTGAGACTAATTACTGACCTGTGGGTTTCATTTAGAGAAGAGAGAAAGTGTGTGAGAGAGGGAGAGAGAGAGAGAAAAAATGGAGTCCTGGACGGGGGGTCCAAGCCATTTTTTGAGTAAATTAATTACCCCCACCTCCACCAGGGCTCCTGGCAAGGCCAGCTATTCTAAAGCCTCTTCAGAGAGTTGGCGCTCTCGCCCCTAAAACTGTGAGCAGCCAGCAAGTCTCCAGGCTTAGAGGTTTGGAAGTGAAAGCAGGTTGGGGGCTGGGGATGAGCTTGCCAGAGTCATTACACCCTGAGAACCCTTCGCTTTCTGCCAGTAACACGACCGTTGAACTGCCGAGGAGCCCGGCCACACCCCAAGCTCTCCGGGGAAGAAGGCGTTAAAGAGCAGGCCACGTCTGGAGAGGTTAGCAGTGTGATTCATTTTTATTACCGCTTGGGCCCTGCAGGCAGCGAGAGTGGCAAATTATTTCTGAAACAAAGTGGAGGGCTCTCATCAGAGCTATTACCTGGCTCCGGCCTGGGGCGCCGAGCCCACAGAGGGTGACAGTGAGAGGTCCGCGTCGGAGAGGGATAGCCATCCACATCTGTCCATGCTCCAGGACATTGCCCCAAATGAGAAGGTGTGTGTGTGAGGGTGAGTGCATGTGTGTATTTGGAAGTGTGTTTTCATCCTGTGTGCGCTTGTCTATCTTCGTCTTTGTGTGTGTGTGGTTTGGTCTGTGTCTTCTAAGTGTGTGTGTGTGTGTCTGAGAAACTAACTGAAGTCTGAGGTGAATATGAGCAGGTGGCTTCCCATGTACCAGTGATATGCAGAGTTTGTCTAACAGAAACGTGTCTGCTTCTGAGGTCAAGAGGTTGTTTTCAGAGGCCTCTTACAGTGGACATTTGAGATACATCGGTCCAGACTGAAACAGACTGAGTTATGACTTTGTCACGTTGCCTTGAATACAAAACCTGGTGAACACCTGCTGTGCAGTATAAGGAAACATTTGATATACACTATATTTACTCTGTGTATTCATTGTATATGAAGATGTCTGTGATCCAAATGCTCCTCTCATGTGGACCGCTCTGGTAGAAGGTCACATGATCCAAGCTAGTTCTAATAAACAAAGTAAACTCTTTTGAATTATTGTGCATCTTTCTGGCCACTGACTGACATCATCCTAACAACCCGTCAAAACAGTCTGCGCTATTTTCTCTCACGACCGTGCCAGACAATTAGAGAAGACATGCAAAACACCCCTACAGCCAGGTGCTAATGAAAGGAACAAGTCCACACCAAGCTGCTGACTTCAGACATCATTGGGACGCATCTCTCTCAGAGATTTAAGGGCGATCAGTCATTTTCGTCATGATGATTAATTGATGGACCCACTCCCTGACTGGCGTTCAAACACATGAATAACTTCAAACATACATTGACATTTATAAAATTTTAATTCAAAATATTAATATAATCTAAACTATTCCATCTTGAAACTATTAAAATGTTTAAGCAGAATATTTATTTAGCAAATGGTTTTATCCAGTGACGTAAAATAGTGTATATTGCATGTCTATTATGGAGCACCTGGGAATCATCATCACAACACCCAGCATGTTGTATTATCCCCATTCTGAATACTAGAAGCTAAACCAATCTTGTGGACGAATGCATCTTAAATAAAATTCTGAAAGACCTTCCCCCAAAAACAGAGGGTATAAAAACTAGTGTAGCAGTAGACATTTGATCAGTCGGCTGGGCCCCATGTTCAGGTAGTTACTGAGTCGTTTAGATTAGGTGTCACTAATGCTTAGCAGGCAGAGGACACGGCAGCTCATCTGCCTGGGTGCCATCACAAAGATGTTGCGCGTTAACACGGTCACACAGTTAAAAAAGTGGCTTTTTGGGAGGAGATGGGGCGGGGAAGGGCGGGCAGGGCAGGGTGGGGACAGAAAGTGGCGGGACACGGTGAGTCGCTCCCTCATATTTCCATGACATCAGATAAACCAGTGGATTCTCTGTCCCAGGATTGGTTGATGGGTGTAAGTAAAAGGAGGGGGGAAAGAATTAAGAAATGACACCCCCACCCCCCACCTCCCACCCAGGATGAGATCAGATTTTCCTGACAATGAAAAACATTAGGCCCCGGAGCGACTCAGAGAGGACTGACGGGGGTAAACAGAGGAATCAACATCAATTATCTTTCTTCAAGTCGATGCTGAGATGCTTTGGCCATTCGATACATAACTGTGGGCCATCACTCAATTGAGAAGGCATCTCCGTGGGCAGGCCAGAGAGACAGAGATAGGACGCCATCCTGTCGACAATCGACTCAAGTGTGTCTGCAGTCTACAAAACATTTGGAACCTTAATTTGACCTCATCTTCCAATCGTTCTCAATGGAAGGGTTGTGTTTTCGCTGAAGTGATAGCGGTTCAAAGTACATTTAGAACCTCAAACAACCCGACAGACCTAGTGTGTTCACGGTGTGTTTGGGTCTTTGACATTATGACCTGAACAGTGCTGTTCTTTGTCTTCTCTGACAGGCACAGCGAGCCCCCCACCTTCCCCACCCTCCCCACCCCTCAATGATGGATATGTGACAGGGCAGGCAAGGAGCCCTGGGACCTGGCCCCTGGGGTGGGAGGGCCAACACTACAATGGGCTGCTTAATTACATCCACCTCCTCATCCTAGGCCATTAGACGGGCAGGCTGGCTGGGCCTAACCTGTCAACCAGAGATAAACAACCTTAAACTGAAACATTTCTGTGCTGGGTTCTTATTGGTTCTACAGAAGTGGGGTACAAGTCAGTCTGAGAGACCATTCTGTCCACAACCTGGTTCAAAGTAAACTGTCAGACTGATTCAAAGTTGTTCTGGAGGTGCTTCCTGTATCCTGCAAATGCACTGGACTATTTCAGCAGTGATGCGTTGATGAAATTTGAGAAAGTTCTGGTTAATTGGTAGAATGTAGGGCTGGTGGGGCTGTCATACGAAGGGGTTTGGGTTCCTGGTCTCCAGCACCAAAGTGACAATCATACCCTAAGTGACAGACTGTTTGGAGTGCAGCCTTTAACACCAAGGCTCCAAATAATGTAAAACTTGACACGCTGTGAATTATGGATCATAAGACAAGACAAACGATAGAAACAATGTGAGATGGGTTAAGACAAAGAGGGATAAATATTAAATAAATATCTATCAAAGGACAAGAGGCTAAACAAAAACAACTGCATACTATATTGCAAGGGTGAAGGTTTGCATGTTTTGGCAAAAAAGTAGGGGAGGAACAGATTTGATGTTTTCAAGTGTAGATCAGATGTATACTGAAGTGTCAAGTCTGATCAATAGCCCATGCTATACCACACTGTCAGATACAGACACAATAGAGGGGTGTGTGAACTGACCTGCTGCAGTCTGAGCCAGGCTTACTGTAGCCCTCCAGAGCCCCCTCCCACACGCTGTTGGCCATGGCGTTCCCGATAGCCGTCATCACCATGCTGAGCTCCAAGGGCCAGTCGTCGAGGTCCAGCGAGCGTACACGGGACAGGTGAGTCCCCAGGTTCCTGTGGATCCCTGAGCACTCGATGCAGATCAGTGCCCCTAGGTTTAGACTTGCCCAGTCTGGGTCTGGCAACATGGGACAGGAAGTGGATTCAGACAAATAGAACAGCTATCTTTAAGGTTACATTTTTTTTATTAAAAAAAATGCATGTTTATGCTTTATTGGACAATTTTAAGTGAAATGTGGCTTTACAGGGAGAGGGAGGGGAAGACATGCAGGAAAAGGGCCCGGGATGGATTTGAACCCATCCTGCTGCTGTAAGGCCTCAGCCAATGTGGTACGCTCCCTTATCCAGTGGACCACCACAAATCCCACACCCAGGACTGGCTTGAGACAACCCCTCAGTGTGTTTCTGATCCATGAGGTGTTTCAGATTGTGTGGAGCCTGGTTTGGAGGGCAGTACTCACTGGGCGCATCACAGTCCACACAGAAGCTATTCCCTCTCACGTTGCGTACAGACTGCATGGCCACTGCGTCGCTCTGGCTGCCCAGCCGGGACTGTGGGGAGATTGCAGAGACAGGAAGTCTCAGAGACAGGAGGTTTCAGAGACAGGAGGTCACAGAAAAGTGAGAAAGACCGACAGAAAAAAAGAGTGGTTGGGAGGGAAGCAGTGAGGGAGGAATTAAAAAATGAGGTGTTGTCTCTGTAGCGCGCTGACACGGCCTGTGTTCTTATCTAGGATGGATAGGATTGGTCATGCTTAAAAAGAGATCCTCCACAATGTGCTGAATATGGTAGACAAGACAGCCTCCCACGTGTGATGGCTCACAGACAGTCCAAGAGACAGAAGAGGAGAGGGGGTGAGGGTAGAGAGAGGCTGGACAGCTGTCTGTGTGACAACATGAGCCTCTACTGGATGCTGAGGGGGATGGCACACTGAGGTTAGCACTGTAACAGTATGGCTGTGTTTCAACCGAGCAAGTTTATAGTTGGAAGTCATGTCATATAGATGTGTCGTATATCTCACACAGGACACACTAAACACTGAGGTGAACCAACTGGAAGGGCACCCACCTTGTTCTTCATGCTTTCACAGGACTGCAGGCTGGCGAAGATCTGGCTCTCGATGGCCTGGACCCAAAGCTCTCGCTCCTCAAACGTGGACGCCTCAAAGTGCCACATCTGGCTGGTCAACGACACGATGACAAACTCAAATGATTCCTCTTGCTCTGCAACAGAACGACACAAACTAGCCATTGATGCTCAGGATACCATACAGTGGATGGACAAGTAAAAAGGTGTGTGACGAGAATTGTAATTCTTTAAATGTCTGGGCTATTTTCAGGCAATGCGCAAAACTGCAGGCAGATGGCCAAGAGCTGTGGAATTGTTTTTTATGTCTTTGATTTGTAATTGATAGTTGGGGCATGGATGTCCTGTTAAAGAATGATGAGGGCAATCCTACTCAAAACTGATTGTGCACCCTTGAAAATAATGACCAGTGCTAAAATGCACTTAACATAACTGGCTGTTACAAACAACCACATCATTTATACATCCTGTGCATTTATTCTGCCTGTTTTTCTGTTTGTGTCCAATTTGCTTTGTGCCTTTTCCATGAATCCTGTTTATTTCACCTAATTAGCAGCACATCTGTAAGATATTAAGTATGGGGTATCTGAAGTGTAATATACTGCTGCTGATGAAGCAGCCGTTATGGAAATGTCACCTGTCATATGGGCTGGGGGCTTGGACACGACATATGCTAAACCACGGCATCATAATACCTCCTCTGCGTAGAGGCAATTCATTAAGCCGATCCAGTACAATGTGAGTGATGTCAATCCTCTGTTCTCTGCCCATGCATGAACTCATTGCCAAACGATTTGTAATTACCTAATTATGGCTATGCAAATAGCGCTTGTCATTTGCATAAACCATGTTTCTAGGACTGTAGGCGAATATTCACAGGGGACAATGGTGATCTGCAACAGAGCACTCCGTACCTCTTCTAATGGTTTGAGTGTGTCTGGGACAAGTTTGGTACTAACTCTCATCAAAGATGGAGTCATCATTGTGTATTTCTTTAAAAACCTTGGGGAGAACAGGCATCTGTGAATGTGTGTCCCACACAAAAGGATCATGCCCAGTAACTAAACAGATGTAAATTCAATGACCAATTTCACTATAGAAACCTCTACTTGTTGTCGCTCAACACCATTGCATAACCTGGTCATCTTCATCAGAGATATAATCACAGCTGAATTTTTTTATAAAGTCTAGACAAGTCTCCTTGTCTGGAGAAATTACCAAGCTCTGACACAAGAGACATTGCTAGATGACAGACTCCTGACAGATAGCACAAATGGAGCAATCCTAACATGCAAGCGGAGGGCCATCACTGCAGGGGAGAGCTATAATCCAATTAGCCCTACACCAACTTTAATTATCTGATTTCGTTTGTGAGATCGACTTCAGGTCACAGAATCAATACAGGACTCGGAGGGTCTTAATTCAAACGTACAGGGCAAAGAGGGTTTATGGAAGCAGTTAAGAGTCAAGGTGCTCGAGACACAGAGCACGTGACATTTACAGTTGGTGGTCAGTACAGTTGCTTCAGTGCAAAAAAGCGAAACAGAGAACAGAATAATGTGGTCATTTTAAATACACATGGAAAACCTCTGAGATGGCCTTTGAAATCCCTTCAAAATGCTTCAATGTGTGTGTTTCCTTAGAGTCCAATGATGTTCCACTTGTGGTTTAATCTCTGAAAAACCTGAACAAAGCTAATTATTTCGTTGATTGACCAGGCAATAAATTGGAGGCATCAAAATGCTTTCATTATGGAGATTAAAAAAGCAACGAATGGCTGCCTTCTTAAACTGATGAGGGGAGAGGGGAAAAAACAACAAGTCTCCATGTATAATAGTACATGGTGGTGTATAATAGTAATAGTAGTAGTATGCTAGAAACAGTAGGAAGAGCGGGACAGTGACCCGAGTGTGATGGTAGTAGTGCCCTCTTATATCGTTGACCCAGCAGCAACATCATTAGAAGCAAATGCAGTATCGCATGTAGCTTTTTCATGCTGGAGAGGCAACCAGAGAGGCAATTCCATCTGTGTAAATCAGAGGAATCCTCTTTCCATGGCAAGTGATTATGAAGGTCGGCACATCCTCCTCCAAGACAAGGATATGTGCCGAGAACAATGTGCCGAGGTGTTCCTGCGATGGAATGGACAGCTGCCTATGATGGCCAGCTTTTAGCACCATTAGCTCTCCTGATGCTACCCAATGGGTCGGGTTAGCGCCATGCTAACTAGGGAGCAGGCAGCACATTAATAGACACAATCACATTAACATCAGCATTGACTCCCGCCACTGAATCATTCACCAGCTACACAATCCTTGTCCTAAATACTTGTCAATTAGAACTGGATTAAGATAGCTGCAGCCAGTGGGAGTATATGGAGAAATGCTACCTAAATGTTAAAAAGAGGGGCAGGGGGGAGGGGGGGGGGTCTGTGTAGAACAAGGCAAAGATGATTTGCTTTAACATGGCATAACAAAATTGAGATAAGAGTGTGATCTTGTGAAGAGAGAGATGTGTGAAGTGTAATAACTAACTGGATTCCATTGAAGACAAATACAGATATTCTTAAACTTTACTGAATGGAACTGATGATTAGAATTTTTTTTTAATAGTAACAGGGTTACTTAAAGACCAACGAAGTGGTTGAATATAGGCATATGACTGTTAATCACATGGGTGATGTGGATTAGAGTTGAGCCCATAGCCATAGCATTTAGTGGATAAGTCAGAAACAGATGAAGTTTGATCTTGAACTGGGTGTGCAGTGGCCTTAAAGGAAGGAGACATAGGGCAAACTTTCAGGAGGGAGTGATGAGGAGAACAGTGAGGCAAGGGCAGACACAGGCTGCAACACTTTGTTCTTAGTGGTTGTGAACACATTAGAATGTTCAGCTGCCTCGCAAACGCTTATAAATATAAACGTGCATAAAAAAGCTACCTTGTAAGACATCATAAAGTACACCCGCTCTCATCAGGATGGCCCTTGATCCAGAAATGTGGCATTATTTAAACAACTACAAACACCCACATTTAACTAACAAATCTGCAAACTCATGGGTTATTGTTAAACTGTACTATGACAGTCTCCATGGAGCATCGTAGAGCAAGACCCAGCAGGATGATGGTGGTCCTGCCCTGCTCTAGTGAGTGACAGCAGGGGCTCCAGCAGGGAGCTGAAGCCCAGATCGGGGCTTCTAGTCTAGGGTTTAAGGCGGAGGGCCATGGCGCCATCTCCAGTGCCCAGCCAGCCAGTCTCTCCTCCATGTGAACTTTATAACCTTCAAACTGCACCAGCAGGCAATCAAGAAGCCAGTGTGTGTGTGTGTGTGTGTGTGTGTGTGTGTGTGTATGTGTGTGTACAACAGAGTCTGGATGAACTGATGACACTGCACCACAACACTTTGTTTTGGTAGGAACCACACAGCGCCTTGCTGCTGTGGGTTGTGTGGGTGCTTGCGTCAGGTGGTCACTTAAACAAGTGCTTCCTGTTCCTGTAAATGAATGAGCAGTTCGGAAGAACAGGCCAAGGCGGTGCCATCTGTAAATGTCACAGCGGCTGCTTGCTCATTTTACACATCATTAAAGCCAATATTCCTAACCTGTATCAGAGCAATCAGGAGCAGGCCATTACTGGGACAGGGGCCTCAAGGGGGTGTGTGCGTGGGGGGAGGTTGGGAGGCACAAGCAACCTCCAAGAAGTGAGCACGGAGATAGAGAACACTCTGTTTCTCTTTGACACACACACTCGCACACGGAAACAAGGAAGGTGCTTCACACACACAGTCTACTCATACATAGTCCACACATGCACACAGTCCACACACACACACAGTACACACACACACACACACACACACACAGTGATCAACAACCTGATGATGATGATGATGAAGGAAAAAACCCAGAACAAACACAAAATCCTAATAGGAGTCACACTTAGCGATACAGCAACAGGAAAACACGGTCAATTATATGCCTATCTGTGGGCAGTGTGCATGGAGCCCAAATGAGAATCTTGTTATTCTGTTGTCTCCCTGCAAAGCGCCATGTTGAGAAGCCAAGGAGAGCCATTATATGAACAGAGGCTCCAGGGACAGCTTTGGGAAATGAGACAGAGTCTGGGAGTGACAAAACAAAGTATTGAGATAAACACCCACCATTAACACAGGCAGTTAAACCTCCATTTTCTAATCCCCAGCTGTACTCCAGCGGATGTTAACCATTACCTCACTGAGGTAGAGAGTGCTACAGGAGGGCCTCTAATACTGGGTTACCTGCTATCTGTCAGGGGATTAGACTTGGAGCGACAGTGGGCAGGAACATGTCAGCTCATGTATTAGTATTACTATGAGTAAACTGTTTTGAGATATCAAGACCGTGGCAACCTAACATCAATCAAGAATGTTACCCATCCACACCTAAATCTCCCACAGCAAAAACATCCTGCTAAAAGAAATATCTTCATTTCCCAAGCCATTTCAGTCTTCACTCTCTTCAGTCTAAATCCTCCAACTAATTCTCCACTTCTACCATCGTCTGCTCCCACATAACATGCTATCCTACTAAAAACAAATAAAAACTTGATACACCTTGCACCCCAAAAAGAAGATCCAGGAATGGCGTTCCCTGACAGCCTGCATTAATCAATGGGAGCTCCCCTTGAACACAACTCTTTATCAGCCATCGATTTTCCTGTGGGTTTTAAGGAGAGCGGTGCGTTGAGAGAACTCATTGCCAGGGCGGCTGCTGGGAAACACATTAAGAGGCTGTCAGTTGGCCCGCTATGCATCCTGCATCACTCTTTAAGCACATGAGAAGTTCATTACACTGCACAGCTCTGACAGCGAGCAGGTTATCGGGGCTTGGGTCTGCGTTGCCATGAAAGCGCACGATGGCAGTCGACACGGCGAAACCTCCATGATGCCTATCAACATCACGTCTCTTACAGCGCCAAGGGAAAAGCTCCTCAGTGCACAGCTGCCACTTTCTCTGAGGGAAGCGGTCCTTGTAAAATGTCTCCACAACTTGGTTTCAGTTACAGAGGCAGTTACATGTATGTCTATCTGGTGTTATAGATGTTTCTCAGCGTCTCCTACATTTCTGTGACATACAACATTTAGCTTAATGAATCTTGTTCGTCTGGTCTGATTTCTAGGCATTAGTGCAACAAATTCACCATTATCTTGTCTAACATATCCCATGTTGACTAAAACGATTGCTCACCTAAAAACGCACACAGCTCCTTTGATTTATGATGCTTCAGAACTACTCAAATTCAATTTTGGCCTGCATTCCAGGGCTCTGATTGCCCATAAATGAGATAAACTGATCGCAATTTATTCAAGGATCCCTTTTCTCCTCCTCCTCTCCTTCTTTGAAGACACAGAACTTGCGTCTTACAGCAGACTGACTCCCATATTTAAGCAATATGTCTGTATTCCTGAGGCATCCAGCAGAACAGACAAGCTGATGCTAATAGAAAATATCAAGGGGGGAAAGAGAGGGGGGGGGGTAGGAGAGAAAAAGAAAGCATGAAAAACAATGTGTTTCCTTGATGGAAAAGAAAACTTTGAAATCTACCTATTCCACACAGATGCAGTGACACATGCTGGGAACCACATCTGAAGGCTAGGTATTGTAGCCAATTCCCTTAAATCAGGTTACTCTCAATTATCCAAGAGCAATCTGGAGGGGCTAATGTTCACTAGCAATCCCTTCCATACGCTGTGACTGTTCACAAAATAGTCTCTAATGTCCATCATCCGTCACACAACAGCCCCGGCACATTAAAACACAAGGGAACAAGGACCAAAATAATCTTGGGAATATCCAAGATTATTATTATTATTCTATAAAATCCGCACACTGTGTGTTTGAAGAAAGCAACCAAAAGATTAATTCAATGTCCAAGAGATGCTGTCAGAGCCTCACGCTGAAAGTGCAATGATTATAAATACCACACCTCGTCACCAAACGCCTGAGCCAATGTTAGATGCGACCAATTAATCATGTTGATTGATTGATCCCCACTCCGGTGACATTGGTTTGATGGCCTCTGAGAGACTACTTTGTGTTTTCACAATGCTGTCCAATGAAAGCGCTCCATTCATCATCAGGCCTACATAATCCCTCTTAATTGGTCAGAGGGTTGAAAGGCCCTCCCCATGCTGAAAGGATCACAGCTTCTTTGGCTCACACGACGGCACCGTCAGGGACAAAATGTAGGTAGTGAAGTGACGTATTGTCAAGTATGGACCCATACTTGAAATTAACCCTCTGCATTTAACCCATCCAAGTGCACACAAAGCAGTGAGTAGTGGGCAACCACATGCACACACAGTGAACATACACCTGGAGCAGTGGGAAGCTATTGCTCCGGCGCCCGGGAAGCAATTGGAGTTTGGTGCCTTGCTCAAGGGCACCTCAGTCATGGTATTGAAGGCAGAGAGAGTGCTGTTTGTTCACCATACCCACCTTCAATTCCTGCCGGTGCGAGAATTGAACCAACAACTTGCAGGTTACAAGCCTGACTCCCTAACCATTAGGCCACGACTTCCCCACAAAGACCACAAATACGACCACAAATACACCAAACTATACTCAAGGACAGACACTATTGGGATTACAACTGACTGTCAGACATGACCATGGAAGGAGACTCTGATTAGGTGGCGAGAGAGGCCCTCACCTTCATTGCTCGTCAATGGCCCGTCTGGCTTCGTAGCGCCTGTGCTCTTTTTCCGCCTGTGTTTCTTGCGGTTGGCGTGTGGCGAAGGAGGCGGTTCCAGCTTGGGGCTGGTGGCACTGGACACCCCAGCACTGCCTGCAGAGGCATCAACCAACCCGTTGGCTGGATTACAGAGAGACACATACAGGGAGACAGACAGACAGATAAATGGACACATGCAGTCTGTAAGCATGGAGGAAAAACCAATAAAGTAGTACACCTATAACTAGATAAAACATCAGCATAATGTCATGTAGAGGATGTCTGTTGAATACACAAGAATCCAAATATTCAGATTCAGAGTTTCAAATTAGAAAAACACAGTAAGGTCTCTGAATAACAACTCCCTTAGAACCAATATAAATACACCACCAAGATGTACACACCCTGTGGGTGATAACAGATGCACACAGAGTAACACATTAGATTGAGAAAATGTGTGTGAGGGTGTGTGTGTGTCTGGGGGGGTCACACTCAGGTAGCGATGACTTGAGACAGTGGATGAGGAACAGGTACACGATGTGCTCAGCTAACAAATGGTTGGTAAGGCTAGCCCCCGGCTAGAGGGAAGGTGGGGGGAGGAGGTGGAGGCGATGGAGGAGGAGATGGAGGGAGGATGGAGGGAGAAGGTGTAGGGGATAGAGGGAGGATAGAGGGGGAGATGGAGGGAGGATGGAGAGAGTAGGTGGAGGGGATGGAGGTGGTGAAGGGAGGAGGTGGAGCAGATGGAAGGAGGAGATGGAGGATGGAGGGAGTATATGGAGGGAATGGAGGGAGGAGGTGGAGGGAGGATGGAGTGAGGAGGTGTAGGGGATGGAGGGAGGACGGAGGGAGGAAATGGACGGGATGGAGAAGGTGGAGGGAAGATTTACGGTTGTCAGCTTGCCATCTTTCTGCCTTCCTGACATTTTACATCACTTTTCCCCCCTTGGTTCTTTTTTTCTCCCTCCCCCCGCAGATGTCATTACGGATCTGGGAGAAAAGAGGGCCGGGGGGCCGGGGGCCCCGAGAATGGAGGGATGAAGGGCCAGTGGATGGGGCCCCATATTTCTCTCCACATCCGACCACGTGTGGTGCTGCCATCGCCCCTCCATTGTCGCCCATCAAAAGCTCATTGTAGTGTGGCAATCGCCATTCATTTCCCTGTGCAGCATGCTGGCCCCAGGGGCATAGAGCCTGGACAAGGGGGCTCACGGATTATTGCTGTTGTTGTTGCCAGTCGCGCATTCTATAATGTGGTAGCTGTGCCATTAGCTAGTGCGCAACATTAGGCCTAATTTGGTCATTACCTTTAGGGAGATGGGCTGTTGAGGATGAGTGGGACTAACCCAGCAGGAGGTTGAAGATGTTCAAGTGGATGGAGACTAGAGATCCTTAAAGAGCCCCCGGCTGGCTGCTTTAAGCATGGCCAAGAATATACTGGAAGAGCCAATGGAATAGGCCGGAATTGCACTGACACAGACTCACACATTAAGAACCACATTGGGGAGCTTTGATGCGTGTCTCTACTAATTGAATTTGTACACCTTTAAGAGCAATAGCATGGTGGGTGTTGAAGTAAATCTCTGTCTATATCTACAGGTTAAAGGTTAATTGGTAAGATGAGAGGAAAACATGATTTCATGATTTGAGCTTACATTTTGACCTAACTCTTGTATTAATGACATTTGAATTCTTTCTCCATTTCACATCCCACCAGGCATAAAGAAAACACACTGTGACGTTAAAACCAAATAGGATTTTTGATCACAACAAGTTGTGTAAAGGGCCTGATCAATAAAGCTTAAGCGAGTCTGGGGCTGCCAACATGGCTTAGGTTGCCGCTCAGAGGGAGTTGTGGGGGTGGAGGGGAGGGACAGGGTGCAGGCCACCGATGTGCATGTGGAACCTGGTGTGTCGACGGCTTCTGTTTCAATTTCCCTGCCTTGCCCTACAACAGCTCCCCAGAGACAAGTCATTAGCTGGCGCAGACAGCTGGGGGCACAGGGGTCCCTTATAACCCCCCAGCCCCTCCCCTTCCCCAGGATCTGTCCCAGCCAGGCATGGCTCCTTATGGTGGAGGACTGGTGACAACTCCAGAACGGACGTCCATGGTTTGTTTACCGTCCACCGGGAGGGAAAGGGGTGGAGGTGGGGGGGGGGGGGGGGGGGGGGGGGGGGGGGGGGGCAGCTGGTATCATACACATGTCTAATTATCCATTTCTGCCCTCGGTGTTGTGGAAGAATGATCCCTTGGGATCAACTATCACTTCAACACGATGGCTTGACCAGCTCTTTGTCTGTTGCACAGAGCTCTTTTTAAGTACTACCACCTTGGCAAATAACACAAAGAGACTTGATTCAGAGCGTTAACATCATTGATTACAGCCAGTCCTAAACATTAATAAGTAACAACAACCGACTCACTCAAACTTACTCATACTCCATCTCATGTATGCCAGCTTCTCAGAGATGTTCTTCCCTTCTCCACAGCCCCTGTCTCAGGGTTGGGTTACAGCAGTTACAATGCTGAGGCCTGGTCCCCGGGTGTGGTCGCTAGTCTCTCACAGGTCTGGTCTCCAGCTAGTCTCTCACAGGTCTGGTCTCTCACAGGTCTGGTCTCCAGCTAGTCTCTCACAGGTCTGGTCTCTAACTAGTCGCTCACAGGTCTAGTCTCTAGTCTCTCAGCTACTCTCTTAGATGGAGGTGTGTGAGAGAACTGAGTGTTCAATATGTCATTATTAACCTGCGCTTACTGCCGTCTAAGGCCCTCTGGGAGCGGGTGGAACAAGGGGGTCTCTCTCTCTCTCCCATTCAGCTGAGAACAGGCTCTCCTGGGCAACAGGCTAGGTATCGGGCTAACCTGTGATTACAGAGCATTACGCTCCCGTCGTGCAAATGACAGTTTAAACATGTCTCATGATGAAGACTGTGGGCGAGACAAAGAGGGGGCTGGCCCCGGTAACAGCTTCTTGGCCCTGCCATCGACTCCATGAAAATGAATGAGAACCAGAGAGGGAGATAAGAGAGGGAGAGAGAGAAAGAGGAAGAGAGAAAGAGGGGGAGTGATTTCTTTACCACTGTAATTCAAGTAGCTCCGGGTGCGGAGTACTGTGATTTGGCCAGGCCCCTTGACACGGCAGCACTGCCTGTCCTCAATCAAAAGCAACGGCTGCAATTAATGGCAAAAATTAGAAACAATCACCGCCTCCCCCTTATTATCCTCAATTAGACTGCACTAATCAAGGCCTGATCACGCTCTGCTGCTCTCACCAAACTAAATGTCAAACTTCATTATGGCCCGCCACAGAAATCAAACTCCTCACATGCTCTCCACTCACGGCAGGAGGGCAGAGAAGGCTCCAGAAATGCGACTCGGAGCCAAAGGGGGAAGGCTATCTGTGTGCTCCACTACCTTACCTCCAAAGCCAACACCAGCTAGCCTACACAGAAACAAGGTTAACACACAAGGACAGCAAAGTGCCATGGAGATAACAGCTAGGCTGTAAGGCACGGATGCAGTTATTGACGTACACTGCGACAAAACTTTTACTTGGGAGGTCATTCTTTGACTGTCATGTACCTACAGTCATTGCCGGGCATGTCACATTGCTTGGGTAACTTCTCACTTTCTTGTTTTTAATTCAGGAGTAAAGATTGAAAC
This sequence comes from Plecoglossus altivelis, assembly GCA_036571765.1. Classification (NCBI taxonomy): domain Eukaryota; kingdom Metazoa; phylum Chordata; class Actinopteri; order Osmeriformes; family Plecoglossidae; genus Plecoglossus; species Plecoglossus altivelis. The sequence continues at coordinate 123,010 of BROE01000001.1, forward strand.
TTGCCAGGGAGAGCTACTGTACGTATCTTAACAAGTAGGAGAGGCCCTAGATTAAGAAAGGGTGTTTTATGAATGCGAGCAACAGACAAAATGGGTCGGCAATTTAATCAAAAAAGCTGCGTTCAATATTCAAGAGATGTAGCACTCCTGCATCTGTCTTATTTCAGTAGGTTTACAAATGAGAACATCCTTTAAATAATATGGAGATGGTTACCTGCCTAAGACACATTCGTTCTTGAGGATGTCATCAATCTGCTGGGGATTTTATTTTGCGTCTCTAAATCGCATTTTATGTTAGCATGCAACCTTCACCAAGGATAATGAAGTGATTGGGCTTGGTTGACGTCTATTCAAATGCTAAAAGATGAGCTTCCCTCAAGGTGTCCCATCCTCTACTGATGACAGGAGGCCCCATTAGGAAGTAAGAGAAGAGGTCACATTACACGCAGGTATTATCCTACCTGAGTCACTAGTCACACCACATCACAGCGCCAGTCACCAGGTTCTCCACTAAATCTGTCTGGAGCCTCCATTTATATGTAGAAAATGTAAATGGCAGAGATCCTCAAAAGCATTCAAGTATGATTTTTTATGTCTATATTCTTTTTAGTGTTGTAGCATTTTGGGCCTGTTCACATAGTTCTCTATGATTTTGCCTAACAAAGAACTGGTGGCATATCTATCACTGGGCAAACAGTTCTATAATATTGCCCTCAGCTCATTTGAGCTAATTTGTGGTTACCTTAAAGAGCAGCATGGAAATAAATGAAATAAATGAAATACTAGCGGAAATTGTTGATCTGTAGTCTAGATGATGGTTAATGAGATATGATAAAATGAAGAATTGTCAGTTTACCAAACAAGGACATTCATTTTTTTGTAGTTGCTGTTTACAGACACCATAACCTGCTCCTCCTGGATGGCTGTGTCTGGCTGTGTCTGTCTGGCCGTGTCTGAGTGCAAGCTCAGCACTGTTAAAGTCTGGTCAGTAGCTTCACTTAGTTAAACTTAAATCTGATTCTGTTCAGCACTGGTTCTGTCCAGCACTAATTCTCTCCAGCACAATCTGACGCACACACCAAATATAAATATGCAGGTGACACACACTAGCATATACCACATGAAACACATTCACAAGCTCGCTCTCTCTCTCTCTCTCTCTCTCTCTCTCTCTCTCTCTCTCTCTCTCTCTCGCGCACTCGCTCTCTCTCTCGCTCTCTCTCGCTCTCTCTCGCGCTCGCTCTCACACACACACACACTCCTCTATCTCTCTTTCTCTCACACACGCTCATTTATTTGAGGACCCCACGAATCTAAGTAATTCTGCTTTGGGCGTGCTACTGATGGGAGCGAGGGGTAGGGGGTGATGGAAATGCCTGCGTCCAGGCAGAATTGATCGTTTGGCAGTTCCAAATGAGAGACGTGCTTGTCTGCCGAACCACGAGGGCCGTACCGTTGGACTCCAGCAGCGCTCGTAAAGAGCGCTCTTTAAACTGCCAGGGCCCCTGGGAACCCACAGGAGGGGGGAGACGCCGGCGCGCTAATGAGAACTACCAGAGTGCAAACATGCATGGAAATGACTGTTATTCTGTTGATGTGCATTTAAGTGCTTTTTTACTGCCAACCACAAAGAGAGGGAAATAACTGGTGATGAATGGTGCCCTCGAAAAGCATTCATTTTCCTATTCGGGAAGAGAGTGCGAGATGGATAGAGAAAGAGAGAGAGTGAGTTAGAGATAGATTAGAGAGAGAGGAGTTACAAAAAAGAAGAAAGCAAGAGAGAGAGAGAAGTTAAAGGGAAACAGAGAGAGAGATGAGTGAAAGAGAGAGAGAGAAGTTATAGAAAAAAGAGAGACTTAAAGAGAAAGAGAGAAAAGCATGGCAAATGTATTATTTGACTTCACTCAAGTGCGTTGACAAGGAGCATTGTGATGGGGAGAGAGGGAGGGAGAGTGGATGGATGAATCTAGCAAAGGAGAGTATGGATGGCAGAATACCTTCCACCCCCTTTTCCATCTCCCAGCACTGTCCTCAAACCTCAGTCAGACAACAGAAGATGAAAAGGTCAGGGCCATCAGTGACCCTGATTACCTCATTATGAAAATGAGCTTTGTTCCAGCCCACCAACTGTAGAAGAACAAGACGAGGGTCTGTACCCCTCTAGAGTACAAGGCTCTTTTGTTAACAACACCATCTCAAGATCTAGCCTGTCACCTCCACTGTGTTTACTTAGTTTGGCTTCACCAGGGTGGACAGAGATGCTTCAAATGGAGGAGACATTTTAGGGAGAAAACGTCCTATTGAAGAAAAGAAAGAAAAGAGGAGAAGAGATGAGAATATGCCGAAGAGGATGACGGGGTCAACTCACCAGTCCCTGAGCTAGTGCTGGCGTTGATGGAGACCTCATTCCACTGGTCAGCACTGGACACGGAAAAGGAGCGCTGGTGCATGCCATCCTTACTGCCCCCAAAGCTAGCCAGGCCGCCCCCCAATGACACCCCTGACTGGAGAGATGTGCTGCTGCTGGAGTGAGGGGCACCTGAGGGAGAGAGACATGAAAAGGGGGAGGTAGAGAGAGAGAGGGAGCGACAGAAAGAGAGAGAGACAGATGGAGAAAGAAAAGAGAGAGGATGAGACATTTAAAAATTAAGTCATGCATCATAATCTTGAGCACCTTCCTAGAACCAGACATTGTACAGGTTGACAGAAACACATGTGACACCATTGCATGGGCGGTGAGGGATTTAAACATGATTCAACTATGCTAGCTAAACACTAGCACGACACGGAATAAACCAAATAGGCTAGCTGGCTAGCACTCTGGGAAATATTTTAAGGAAACAACACATTAATATCGACAGAATATTCCTAAAATGTATTCTTGGTATCCTGCTACATGTGTGGGGAAATGGTGGCATAGTTGTACAATGTTCCTTCCACCCTAGAGCGCGCATCTATGTGATACATATGTAGAACACCACACACACATCTTCTCTCCCTCTGCCTCTAATTAGCCCTTAATTAACAAGATACACTCTGAACGCTAATTATCTCGCCTCATCCCTCTGACTGCCACATCCATCTCTCCCGGCATCAGCGGGCGCTCTCTCCCCGACTTCCAATCAGGCAAGCCACGGAAGCCCGCTTCTCTTTACTAATTCATGGGCTAGGCTGCACTGTGTGAGGTCTCTCCCTTCAACTCCTGTCTTGCCATACAGCGTCACCAAACTACTCCACAGTTCCAGCTACAGCTCTGCTCCAAGGAGAGGAAAAAACAACCAATATTGCCTCGCCTGAAAGACATCAGCTCAATATAACATTTTAGTATTTTATGTTGTTATCATTCTATAACGTACCGTGTATATATCTTTTTTACAACTTTGTCGTCTGAAATAAAGGATTCAAGAATAAGAGAAGTAGCTACATCACATCTGGGAGTGGAACATTATTGATGAGACATTATTGAGCAGCTTTTAAAGATAACCATTTACAATCTCTACGTTCTTCCAGATACGACTAATAATAGCTGATAATGTGACTGATAGCTAATAATTAATCAGACGTCTAATACAATTAAATTTGCTCAGGTATTTTTTTTAACTGACAAGTTAAAAGCCAAAGATCTTGTTTTGGTAAAAGAAATGAAAACCTTGATTTATATAATTGTAAGATACAATGATGTATTTAAGACTGATTAACATCATACATCAAGACCTTTTATTTCATAATTACAAAGAGCTGGAGAATATCTATTTCTGATTTGGGTAACAATAACTCTGATGGTGTGCCGTGCGTAAAGCAAACTAAACAGCGCAGGCCCTTGTTAGGATAATACGTCCTACTCATTTGCGGGAGTAATAAGTGTATCAAATTCACATAATCATGTCTAATTAGTATCAGTAATTATCTTGTTGGGCCCGGGAATATTAATCTTAGGGTCCCACAGGGGAGAGAGCAGAATCGCAGCGCGAGCTGAGACAGAGCGCAAGGAAACCATGCTGGTTTGTGCTGGCTAAATTAGCATGTTTAAATCAGAGCAGAGGATGGTGAGGCGGTGAGAGAGTGAAACAAAAAAACAACAAAATAAGAGTGCAAAGTAAGGATGAGAAAAAGGAACCAGATTTGAGAACTTCCTAAAAAGCCTCCCCAATGTTTAAATACTACTTGGGACAGACTGTTATCGATCGGCCATGACCTGATCAATACTTGCAACTTGACATAAAAAATGTCAAGTCAAACAGAGTCAATCCTTTTTAAATGGACACTATGTATTTCTGATATTTACTTCATTAATCAATACTACTGCAAGCATACTTGCTGAGACGGATTTCATTTGAAATACATGCTCATTTCTGAGCATTACACAATGCACTTTAATATATCAGTGATTTTCCAGGGAAAAGACACTAACTTGCTATGAAGTTTGACTCTTGGCCCTCAAAAGATACAAAAATAATAATCTGAAAAAACATAAACCCTGCTTGGATTCATGTTAAAAATTCAACAATCATCTCTAATTGTCAAATTTGATGCTAATGATTAATGAATTAAACATGGCTCTATCAATTAGTCCTCATGGACCACTCCTGCATAAAGGGGAGGATAATGTAATTATACCGGTGCAATAATCAGCTTGTGGCATCCGAAGAAAGAGCACTGCTCCCCACAGCCCTGGCTAACTACTCTGACTATGTCCGTGCACTCAATTTCTCAGAACTGTTTACAATATGCTGTTCACATCTAAATGCCTAGAGGCTTTCCTCAGAGTGTAACATGTCTGTGTTCATTTATTAAGAGTCCATCTCCACTCATTCATTCTCCACTGATAATGTCTTAGAAAATGTTTGTAGGTGGAGGTTAAAAACAGCCACATTGGTAAAACAATCATACCCCAGTTACCATCATTGCAATAATGGTCAAGTTATTAAGGGGGATATTGCCAGAGAAATATTATTATTGCTCCAAGTTCCCCCAAAATCTTTACGCTTGTCTATTCCAATTCAAAAGGTGACACCACCGACATGTCAAATGACCCAAAATACAAACTTTGAGAAAATAACCATATGCAACATCCAGAAGCGATGATGAGCTACATGAAGGTGTAGTATGTTTAGCGAGCATGTGTGGCCTGGGTGCTATGTAGAGGCGATGGATTAGTGTAGCGCTGAGCAGCCTAGGCCAGTCTCTTGCATCTGTGTGCCGGGCATCAGGAGGCTGATGAGCCGTAGCGATGCCTGACCCCTCGCTTGAGTTGTTGTCATTATGTACAAGTAGGGAGATAATGAAGCATTCATGCTAATGTGGGGGGAGAAGCACATATCATCTGACACTGCGGCCGTGTAATTCAACATCATCACTTAGGCCATCCGTACTGCCCCAGCAACATGCAAACTCCCATGTCTACACACACACCGCCTAACACACAGTCACACACACACCTCCTAACACACAATCACACAAACCTCCTAACACAATCTTGCACACCTCCTAACAGACATTCATTCAAATACATTTCATAACATACATTCACACACCTACGCCCCCTCCGTGTTGTTTGACTTCCAAGCTCCGCTTACACACTATTTCAATGCACACCCACGCAGGGACAGATGTAAAAATTCTTGCCCTACCCACAGGACGGGACACACCTGCCCTACACACAGCACAGGGGCACAACTGCCCTACACACAAGACAAGGGGTACACCGGCCCTACACACAAGACAAGGGGTACACCTGCCCTACACACAGGACAGGGGGCACACTTGCGGGGTACAACTGCCCTACACATGGGAGGCTAGGTATAAAAGCAATAGTGCCGAGATAAGCTCCCGGTGTTCAGAGAGTTGGTGGTGTTCAGGGAGCTGGTGGCCCCATAGTGGTGTGCAGAACTGAACAGGAGGCTGATTCAGACTGGCAGAGCAGTACCCCCCACCCCGCCCTTCTTGGATCCCTCTCATCCACAAGATTGATTAAAACTGATGGGGCCCATTAATACTTTGATACGATGTATCTGTCGCCAGTGACACGGCGGGATGCAACGTTAACGGGGGAGGGGGAAAGGATCATATTTAAAATGGTTCCGCTCAAAAACCGACGGAAACGAATTAAACGTGGGCACTGCACGGCACACTCGTTGGACACATGCCTTCACTAATTTACTATCTCTCTTGTTCTTCTACTCCCTCCTTTCTCTCCCTCTTTATTTCTCCTTTCGTACGCTCCATCTCTTGTCCCCCCTGTGATTATAAAGGTCTTCACATCCAAGTAGTGAATGAATTACCAAACGCAAAGACAGGGTTTGTGATTCAGGCACCATGAATGAAAAATTACCCCTTTGTTCCCTTCATCAATTGCATGTCTAATGAAATCAAACTCCCGATAGGATAATCAGGTGAGGGTCCTCAAACAGGAGAGAGGTCTGTTTGTGATTTGTAACCTTTCTCTTTCCTAAGTGAAGATAAACGCAAATCTCTCCCGTATTGTTCCCTGACACAAACATCTCCAGAGTGTCACAAGCTGTCCGTATCCATGAGCAAGCCATACAACACCAGCAAGCAACTGACACACACAGGAACATCAGGGTTATTCCAATTACAAAACAGAGAATTCCTGTTGTTGTTGTTGGTGGTGGGGGTTCCCCCCACCCCCTTCCAAACTCCAAGCCTGGTGTGGCCTCCTTTCCATACATCTGTCCCCCTGCAGGTCTGAAGGCTCTCCTCTAACCCGTTGAAGGTCAATTGTTATTGGGTTGGACGGAACAGCCCTGTCCGCCTGTCGACGCCCTGGTAAACTGCTTCTTCTGTCCGTGATGTACACTAATCAAGCCATGTGAACCTAGAAACATGGGCCCAGGTCTAGCAGGGACTAAACGCTCTTCCATGACACCTCATTATCGTGGTGCTGTATGCTAAACCAATCAGCAGTGGCGTAAGAGATTGTTCTGTGGCCGATGAAGGAAACCCCCTCCCTCTGGTGATTAACGCGCTAATTATTATTCATTACTTTTAATCCTGACCCCTGAATCCAATCTCAGGCCTCACCTCCCTGAGTCTGCCAGGGCAGTACCCTTGCATGGTCACTCAGCCGGCCAGTCATTCAGCTGGACTGTCACTCAGCCAGTCAGCCAGTCTGTCTGCCATCTAGCTAGCTAGCCAGTCAGTCATCGAGCCAACCAGCCAGCCAGCCAGGCTGATAAGCAGCAAGGCTTACCCTAACCCTCTCTATCACTGTCTGAATAGGAAGGTGACAGCCTGGACACATGACATGCCCTCGGTGTAACTGTCACATTTCAACCTTGGTTTTAACCAATAAAGCAAGGTTGATTGAGACAGAGATTTACAAACCTATCATTTGACTGTCTATTCAGTGTTCTGGCTTGTCAATTGTGATATTTAAATTCAACCATAAGTAAAATTCTCTAGTCATTTGAGAAACTAATAATCTGCACAAAAACACTAATCTAGCCATCACTGCTTGTACAGTGATGGCCCCCCTCCTCCCCGCCTCCCACCCTGGTGTAAAGACAAGGGCCCGGCTCTAACCAGTGGCTCCTACACCCAGCTGAAGTATGCTGCGGTCCCTGGTGAGCCCATTGGTCTTGGGGCTGGCGGTGGGGGCCACAGGGACCACCGCCCTGGGGGGCCGCTTTCCTGGAACCTTCACCGTAGTCCTCAGAAGGTCAATCTCCTTCCCATGTATGTTCTGCATGTAGTCCTGCAACACAAACACACCAATAATGCACCCACACCTTCCAAAGGCCCCCCATGGACAGTATACAGAGCAGTGACACCAGCATATTGGACATTGGACGTGACTGCATGACCCACATACGAAAGACCCATTATTTGCATCCCCTAATCAGAGGGCACACCTAATCACCTAATTACAGACAGGTAGTCTTAAGACCACTGATAGCTTATGATAGATGATGGCACCAGACATCATCATAGCCATCATACAGAAACACGGCAATGTGCGATTGGCTTAAAGAATGCACAACATCAAAACACGACACCAAAAAACCACTCTCGTTCCCTTTTCTCCTCTAAATTGGCCGTTTTCTTTGGATTAAAGAGCTGGCCACCCCAAATGGGGTAAGCCAAGGTGAAAATCATTGGGCTCAGCAGAAAGTGCCAGAGGCCTGCTCTACCACCTCCCTGCCCGGCCTCCACAGTCTTCTCTCCAGCTTCTCTCTTTTATTACCCTGCCATAAAGCACTCATTTCTTCACAAGCCTCCTCGCTAATTACCCAGTGAGCGCACTCATTTCATTTTATTGCAGGAATTAACAGCCAGATCGAAGCGTGCAAAGCTATTAAGATGTGTGATTAAGCCACATTCAATTAGTTTCTACAAACAATTTAATTGATGTAGCAGATAGAATTAACAGAAGGTGATTGTGTGGATGGCTTGGCTGACTGTGGAATTAAAGGGATTCTCCCTCCCTCTTCCTCTCCCTCTCTCTTTGCCCCCTACCCTGTCTGACTCCCTCCCTCCCTCTTCCTCTTGCTCTCTCTTTTTGCCCTCTCCCCTGTCTGACTCCCCCTCGCTCTCCCATCTCCTTTTCTTGCTTTGGCACACAAGATCGTGGTGAGCAGCTGCTAATATTCCAGTCCCTCTTTCCTGTCTCACCTCTACCCCTTACCTCTGCCCCTAGTAGACAACACTTCAAAGCTGCTCTGGTGACCTGAAACAGCTCTGACCATCCTGGAGGCACAACAGATGTCTTGCATGTAACATATCTCACCCCTGTACAATTACCAGCAGCAGGTGAATAAACGTGTTCAGTGTCTAGTCAGTGGACAAACCTGTAAACCTAGTCAGGTTTACAGGTTTGTAAACCTGTAAACCTATAAAGACTGCTTTGTTTGTTTGACTGTAAGGATAACGCTGTGACAGTGACGTCGAGTCCTGGTTTGCAGCTCGAGAGAAACACTCTGGCTTCCCAGAAAGATGTGTTGCTCATGCCCTGCGAACACCAGCGAGTGTACTGTCAGTGTGGCCTTGAGACCCTCACAGTGACTTCTTTACCCAAGACACCCATGGCAAGATGATCCTGAGCGTTTGAATGTGTGAGAGGATGAAGGGCGGGAGAGGGGGAATTAGGGTGTGGGAGGAGGGGTGGGGGGAGGAAGGGTCCTGAGCTGTCCGCCGGCAGCAGAGTGTTTAAGAGGCATTAGCGTCCCAGCGGGGCTGTGACAGAGATGGATGTGGTGGCCCGGTCAGGCCCTGCCGTCACGCAGTGAGCGCCATTATAAATACAAGCCAGCATGGAGCTGGGACGGCAGCAAGGGGAGCGCAGCACAGCCGCCAACATGTCTCCATTAACCCAGCGCCGGTGCCGGGCGCCACAGGGTGGGCAGAAATGACCACAATGCCCAGCAACACCTCCCTCTCAATCTCATTTTCTCAGGCGCTAACTCTTAATTAGCTCATTAACTCACTAGCTCACTAACTTGGATACAGTAGAAGCTAACTTGTTAACCTAGATGCCATTTGCTCTGATGTAATATTATTGTTCGGACTGGCTGTCAGGTATCTAACAAAAGCTCAAATTGTAGAGAACCATATTTCTCTCTGGAAGAAGAAATACTAATTTTCTGCTTCTGAGTCATATTGTCATACACATATTACCAGTGTTAGGGTGACTACTTTGCTATAACCCACCAGACACACATGCACACACACACACACATACACACACAAACACGTACACAGAGACCCACACACAGATACATTCACACTCACCCACACATGCACACACACTCACTCACACAGACACACACTACAGTCATGGTCTCCATCCCAGGCGAGACAGATACATGTGTTTTAGGGTGTACTCACATGTAAACTGGGGTGGTAGGTCAGGAGGCCGTTGTCACACAGGGTGACGTATTTCTTTTTCCACTCCTTGTTCAGGGACTTCCCACTCCGTTTAAGCAAGATGCCCTGGAGGAGAGACAGGAAGATGCCCTGAGGTGAGAACATCTCCCTGGGGTAGCTACTCACCGCTCTTCCTGGATTGTGGGTACCAAATTTAAAGAAGCTGAGTCAAACGTGACAATACTGGCTTTCTATGGTGACTTCCGGTCCCACACTCTAACAGATTCCACTTCTGATTACTGTCCAGGTGACCTTGTAGCTGCAGTCTCACTACCCCTGGTTAGGTCTTATATACTGGAGTGAAGCATACAACAAATATCTATGTAAATCTTTACCAGCTGCGAAGCTTCATCATAAGCAACATGACAGAGCTATCTGTTACCCCTGGAGAATTCATTGATGAAGTGATTGTATATATCTTCTTATGAAGTGGGGGTGAAGCATGGTTCTGTCAAACATATGGCTTTTTGTGCCGTCTTATTCCACAGTAAGAGCCAGACAGAACCATTCCTTAAGTCTTTCTAGTCAGAGCAGGGATCTAGCTTGCTAGCCCTCCCTCTGTGCTGCATCCTCACTGTGAACTGACCTCTGGAGGACCTTCTCATCTAGGATTAGGACGTGTGATCTGCACCAGGCTCACTGCTCTGTCCTGCCTTATCTTCTGGGGCCTCTTCGACTCTTCACTCCCTCCCTTATCTGCTCAGTGAATCCACAGAAAACAATGCTGCTTCTCGGCTGGAGGTGGCCAGGGAGGGGAGGGGGGCTCTGAGGCTAAGGACTGGGGAGGGCCACGGTTAATTAGAGGATTAAGAGGGGAATGTTTGTGCTTTTGCAGCCAAGGCCTGTGTGTGTGTGACAGAGGGAGGAGAGAGAAAGAACAGTGTGTGTGTATGTGTCGATGAAGAAAATTTGCATGAGGTACCAGATAAAGTGAATGTAAAAGCCAGACGGATGGCTGTATTTGTGCTGTAAATGACAGTCAAGTAGGTGTGTGTTGTTCAGGAATGTTAATAGGACCCTCAAATGTTTTCCTAGCCTGGCCTGTCCAGCAGGGCTCGAATCCTGATTACCACATCAGGCAAGAGCTGACCCTTGGTGACCTGGGCACCAGGCTGTTAGCTCACAATCATCTTCATACTGTAAAATTGGGAACAAGACTGTGATCACTGGCCTTCAAACTAGGGTGCACATGGGGTACACTTTTGTAGCTCAGGTGATTGAAATAAAGAAAAACGTATTTACAGTGTGTATAAAGACATGTTCTTCTTAAGATTGACAACTTTGTAACAACCTTCCCCTGCAGTATTTGTAAGTTTAGCTGCACTACAGTATTACAGAGTAATAATGATATTATTACTACGGGTTTTATTCAAGGTTGACTGTCTGAAACAGAAGATTATGTGAAATATTTATGTTGTACAAATATTGTTCATGATTTAGTCAATAAGAAAGATGTTAGCACATTTTTAACAGCCCTGTGATCACTTGAAGCAAATTATATTGTCCTGGGGCCTATGGTGACTGCATAATGCATGTTCTACAAGCAAATATGTTTCTCATCTCCTGTGCGTATTGAAGCCTTCATGAATCTATAAATTCGATCAGAGAGGACGTACATAAATTAATCACCGCTTTGAGGGAGATCAATACCATCCCTGGGGAATAAATGCTTTCTCTGCAATGGCTTCAAAGAAATACGTTGCAAGTTACTTGAATAAGCACCATTTATTGGTCCAATTTTTAATATATTGAGGCCATATGTTAACTGCTGCAGCAATACGTCTTCTTCTTATTAGACCAATTAGCAAGCAAGCAAACTGCTTTTGCATACATGTTTTAGTTAAAAGTCAAGAGGAATTATGTTATGCAGTTACGCAAGCCCACCTCTCTCCTGCTGCTTTCTGCTACCCACAACACACACACACACACACAACCATGAAGACCATGTTCAGCCTGTGTGACATAAAGAAGCAGGCTCGTGGTCAGACACACACTCTGTGTCCAGACAATCATCATATCTCCACAGAGGAGATAAGTGTCTTTCCCTCCATTGTCTTGCTTCTTGAAAAAAGAAGCTGCATCCTGCCAAGGCAGCTGAATGATGGGCCGGCCTTTTTTGTCTGCCCAGAGCAGAGCAGGAGGAGGACAGTGGGGTTTGTGGAGGGGAGAGGAGGGGGGCAGAGGGCCAGGAAGAAAAGCCCAGTGTGGACAGTCCCCCCTCTTCCTCCCCACCCCCCACCCTGGCAGTGAGTATATTGTAGTTCCTTCTTTATCATTTTTAACAGAGGAGGTGGGGGGTTTGGAAGGAGGGGCAGGCAGTGTGTAATTTGCCCAATGGGTGGGTAATTAAGCTCACATTGGCTCTTTGATCTTCCTGAATGTGCATCTGACTGGTCAGATCATCCGCTGCTCTGCCTCCTCTACCAACCCCAACACACACAGCAGGATCCCCTCCCCCTTCCTACCCCAAGTCTTAAAGCTTCTCTTATCTCTTGTTCAAGAACAGCCCCTCAGCTGAAAAGGCTGGCTAGAATGAGAGATTTCTAAGTATGTTTTGTTTGTTTATTTGGGAGGAGTGACCTCCTTGTCACCTGGCTGTGAGGGTCCATTCCAATCAAGAAGCTTATGATGGTCAGTTGTTAGGACAGTTACCCCCAATGCTAGGGGGGGGGGGTTATATTTTCTCCCACTATCCCTGATCATAATCGTCACCTCTAGACCTGACAGGTCACACTTGGCAGGTCTTGATGGGGGACAGGTTTTTACAATATCAATCTTGTTCCTTAATAGTAATCAGTTATTCAAAATGGACATTTTCACTATATGAAACACATACCAGATCACAAGGATTAAGAGTGTATTAACGTAAAATTTACGTAAGCCTTTCTCAGAACCTTTTCTGGGGAGTGGGTTACATGACCTTGATTAGACCTGGGCTCTGAATTTCACCTTGTTATTTGATGCTAGAAGGCTGATGAGTTGAGTCTAGGATAGAGGGGCAGAGAGGGCTAGAACACTTGACCTTGGTTTACTTAACTCAACTGGCCAAATTACACCATGTAGAACCACAGTCAGCATTGTCTCAATTCTATTTGCCCAATGTTTCTACCTGTGAAAATGGCTTCTCTTTGATTCAGGACTTAGAATGATCAAATGTCATACACAAAAAATACAACCCACATTTGAAAAGTTAAACAGACCTGTTGTAGTTACTGGAATGTTGAGCAGTTTTCAAAGGTTTTGTGAATTTGATAATAATTTGATAAGTTCCATTATATCTAAATCATTAGAACCTTGCATCTAAATTGCCTTTGCAGAGCTCCTCATACAAATATTTGGAAGTAAATTCTCAGCCACTTTCAATTTTTATCTCGATTCCAATTGGTTGTCTGCATACTTCTAGCGCTATATTATAGCACCACCTAGTGGTAGGAAAGGGTCTTTTCTCATCTGGAGTTAGACATCTATCAATTGCTCGCAAACATATACGTAGAGTATCACTGGATATCCTAGTCTTTCAGGCACTCAATGCACATTAGACCATTCAAAGTAAGAATGGTGTGTGTGGAGAGATACTCACCTGTTTGATTGGTATAGCTCTGCCACTGCCTATGTTGTCCGTTTTACTGTCAGTGCTCCTGCCTTGATCGCTGGCTTTCCGTGACTGCAAGAAAACAAGAGGGTCAATTAACAACAATAACTTACCATGGTGACTAGGAGTGGGGAAGATGGACTGAGTGCAGAGTGAGTGTGTGTGAAGTGGGGCTCATTGTGACGGGCTCAGTGTTGTGAGTGTGTGTATGTGGGAGTATGTTCGGGTAGAGGAGTTGGTGTGGATACAAACGGTCGCAAAAGTAAAAAAAAAAAAAGAAAAGCTCAAAAAACAAACAAACAAGCAGACCAGCGGAAACGAAAACAGCAGTACACTGACGTGCAAGTTGAACTTAAAGACCAGACCAGGCCACGACTAGACACAGAGCACCATTTCAACACAGAAGAGACGACCACACATCGAGTCATGACTCAGCCCTGAAACCCATATGGAGATCCTTCCTTCTGTCCCAGGCCCAGACAGACCTTACTGGGCCCAAACAGACCCTACTGAGCCTGGAATGACTCTGTAGGATCCAAGCAAGACCCTCAACTTTTGCAAAGATAAACAGATAGCTTTACCAGTCAACCATCAAAGGGAAGAGAGTAAGGTTAGCAGGAGAAATTGGGAGAAAGAAAATTACTATCCAGGACACTGGATTTGATGTTGGATTTCTCCACATCTATAACCTATAAGGTCTTGTCTGAACAGGCTGTAAACATCGCTTTAGACCATTATGAGTTAGGGTTAGACGCTTTTACAAGGTTAGAAAAACATCAGTCAACAAATGTCAACCACACAAACATTTCAGGTTTTGGGGTTAGGCTGTGGAGGAAATAATGGTCAAAGAGTAAATGTTACATTTGGCAACATTTCACTGTATTCAACACAGTTCACCCCCAAACACAGAGCAGGAGATGAAGTACAGTGACTCTCACTCAAAGCGACAGACAGGACTGTAATGGTCTCACTCAGAACAGGATGAAAACAAGCCCAGTCGCCATGGAGAGAGGTAGAGTCTGACTTCAAGTAAACCAACTCTGGCTTATATTTTTCAACAATTCATTTTTTTATTATAGTTATTATTTTTTGTTTCTATACAGACACCATACAAATTAAGTCACAGGTTCACTTCCAAATATTTGACAGATTGAGCCAAACATTGCAGTTCCCACAAAATATAGGATGGACAATAAAGGCATTATTTCATATATATCATATATATGTTTATAATATACTTTTAATAGAGTACCATTGTAAATAAAATACAATACAAGATATACAGCAGTCTATAATTTGTCAATCCTTTCATGATAGAAAAGTGATTATGGAATGCTTCATAATCTTCATACCAACCCTAAATGGAAATAACTTAAATTCAAGTAAATAAATATAAATAATGAGGTGTGAATCCACAAAGAATTTTAAAAAAAGTTCAAAGTAAATCAAATTAATTGAAACTACATTCATACAAGTCGGTGCAAACCAATTCCACTCATTATTACGTTTGTTGAACCCCATATCACCCAGATAACCTACTTTGATTCTTATGAAGGCCTTCATAAAACTACCCAATATTACTCCTGATACGCTCCCATACCCACAACCATACCACATTATTAGTCAATTCAAGACTTTCTGTTAAAACAAAAAAAGAAAAAACTGACCAAAAAGTGATGAGATTTAAATGCAAATGCAATGTACTTGGCACCTGTAGTCCTTGAGTCCTTGTGTATGGCAGAAGGCAGTGACATGTGAGGGGCTTTCCTTTAATAGGGCGGAGAATAGGTCCAGCAGTGGCTTGACTGAACACACACTTGTTGTATGACTCGTGGGAAGGTAAGGACAAGGGCCGCAAGAGAGCAGGAGATGGTTATAGAGACCAGGAGGCGATTTTAGAGAGCAGCAGGGGATTATAGAGAGCAGGAGGGGGTTATAGCGGGAAGGGGGGGGGGGGGGGGGGGATTCGCCGGTCCAGCAGAGAAGAGTACCTACTTTCTGTCCCAGTCAGTGGGTCCATTAGACAGTCTGCTTTGAGTGTGTGCAATCAACTCCAGAAACATACTGGACTTCCAACATTAGGTAGCTTTAGCCTCACAGTTCTAGGGTTTCCATTAGTGCCCTCTTCTGACACGAGATGTTTGACCCATATGCTCAGAGACACACTAAAGTAGCAGGACAATTTCTCAAATGTCCTCTATCATTGAGGAGGCAAGAGATTGTGGGCAGGGTGTGAGCCGGGTGTGGGCAGTGGTGGGGGCATGGGTGTGAGCGGGGGGGAACTCATTTGAGGGGCGCAACGTTAACTTTTGTTATCACCCAGCTCTTCTAATTCGGAAGGAGTTGGAAAGCCCTTTTAGTTGAAGAAAGGTTGGAAAGAGTTGCACAAATCTGCAAATATTGAAAAAATATCAGATGGTTATTCTTTTTTTACCTTTTCTTTTTTTTTTTTGGTGGACATCAAGCAAAAACTGAGGGACTGCATGACAGGCAGACAGGCTTGATGAGGATGACATTTAGAAGATGTGACGTGGGGGGATATGCCAAGACGTTCCTATAAATTCCGCAATACTGTGCTTGTAAACACAAAAGGGACAAACAGCCTAAAACACCTCAAAAAATATTGTTGAGGTTAGTTACCATGGAAGCACTAGGAAAAGCTTGTGTATTTGACTGACACCTAGTGGCCATTGACAGTTACGATAGACATCAGAAATGATCATGGCTTGTGAGACTGACTCGAGGAGATGAAGACAAAGCAACATCTTTTAGAGTAAAGCTTTTAAGACCTTTGAAAATAAAAATAACCCTAAAATGAATTAAAACGTTACAAGAAGAGAGGAATTTGACCAGCAGTTGTACCAGTAGTAACGGTTACACACAAGAAATCCTATTGGGATCTATGTCATGGGACATCATTAACCATGAACTCTCTACATAAAGGTCAAATCTGTTGACGCAATTATCAGAAAATAACATATCAAATAAAAAGCTGCCTTCTAAAATGGTCCTATGCACCTCTGAACTAATTAGGTTAGGTAGTGCTGGAAATAATGCCGCTATAATACTAAACTATGGTGAGGTTTTAAAAATCCTTTTAGCTTCAAAGTGTTTAGAATCAGAGTGTGTATGCACATCTAGAAATAATCCATTGCTTCTTTAGAACTGTCAAAACATAATCTTGGAAAACAAGCTAATGAGACACCATCAATGGTGTTGCAGAATCTAAATTAATCCGACATCAATGATATTAAGGCGTATTCTCCATTTTACATAATTAATACCGCAGAAGTGGATATAAATGGTCATTAATGTTGACTAGCAAACAATGTGTTTCCAGTCAAAACTTTTGAAGAAGTACTATATGGTATATGTGAATAATTGGTATATGTTCAGGGAGTCATCCGAGCTAAGATTGATAAAAGGCAAGGCAAGATTTAGTCCTTACAGTGGATCTTTCACATAGCAAACTTTCGAAAATAACGGCAAAACAAAACATTGCATCACTTCCTCTCCTAGGCCACCATACATTGCCCGCCAACACCCCCTCTCTCAGCCGCCCCCCCCCCCCCGACACGCTTCGGCTCCCCACACACCCCTCACTAACCCCCACACACCCCTCCACGCCCCCCGACCCCTCTCGTTGCTCCTCAGAAGGTCATGGATGAGCTGAAATTCCCTCTCGGCCTGCCACTCTGGCACCCACACAGGATAGGTGGCGTGCTTCGGCACCTCCATGACGCGGACAGGCAGAGGCTCATTTCTCTGGTGGACAGGGTTAGTCACTACCTAGCAGGGGGGATGGAGAGAACAAGGGGAGCTATCACACAGCCTCAACTGCTCTGACGCTGCCAGTGAGGCAGCCAGTCAGCCAGCCGGCTAGCCAGCCCTAGGGAAAGGGTAGACAGGGAGAGGAGGCCTGGGGTAGGAAGGTAGAGCTTAATGGGAGAGAGAGAGAGAGAGAGAGAGAGAGAGAGAGAGAGAGAGTGAGAGAGAGAGAGAGAGAGAGATGATGATGAGGAGAAGAGGCTGTGTTAAAGGAGATGAGAAGAGGAGGCTGTGGTAGAGAAGTTGAGGAGAGGAGGTTGTGTTAGAGGGGATGAGGAGAGGAGGCTGTTTTACAGGGGATGAAGAGAGCAGGCTGTATTAGAGGAGATGAGTTGAGAACAGAGTAAATTAGTACATGGGTATCAAAGGTTTAGCAAAGGTTAGGGCAGGAGCAGTTCACAGGTTTAAGGGGGGAAAGGGGGCGACTGGCAGGGACCATCACATACTGGTGGAGGACTAACTAGGGCCATGAGAGGCAGGATGGAGAGAAGGGGAGCAGAGCAAGCGTTGGTCGATCTGATGGTTAGTTATTTTAAGGGTAATCTGGGATTTGGGGGGAAAATTGAGCATGTGTTATGAAGTGGTGACAGTCTACATCCTGGCCCTAACTTTTGTTCATTGTAGTTAGGTAGGGATTGTGGGGAGGGTCATCTCATTCCTTCTCTCAAGAGTGAGGTCACTGTAAAGAAAGGATCTAGTAAAGATAAGAGGGGGGGGGGGGGGTCGAAGATTTTGATTAAGTGAAAGGATCCAGGGAATGGTGTTACAGATGAGTTGATCGTTTACTTAACCGACTGGAAAGTAACACAGACAGTAAACAAGATAGAGGATTAAGAAAAACAAGATATTTTCTCTTATTTCCACAGTGCTAAGCTTTGATATTTGCTTTGGAAAAAGTAAGGACATGAAGCATTTTGGGGGGTTTTCTCTGTGGGTCAAATACAACCCAGGTGGAAACAAACGTATTGTTATCATAATTGTTCTCATTTGTCCATCATGTTTGTTTGTATGAAGTGAAGCCAGGCGTTTGTGCCTGCGTTGGGGACATCGAAAGGGTGGCTTAAGTGGACAGTGACCTGCCTGTCTCCCCCTGGAGGACACTGTGTGTCTGGCAGGGCTCTAGTAGTGTGAATGGGTGTTGCTCTGCATCAGCTGCCGCATACTTACTGTGAAGATGTTGGAGCGCCTCTTGGATTGCTTGCGGATAGGTGTGGGTGTGTTGGAGGCTGCAATGGTCTCGATGCGCATCTCTCGCTGGCTGATGCTGGGAGTGGAGGGCACGGACGAGGAGTAATCGTTAAACACCCCCCCGCCATTAGCCGCCTTCCCAGGGGGAGAAGAGGGGAGGAGAGGAGGGGTAAGGAGGGAAGAGGAGGGGAGAGGAGAAGAGAGGAGAGGAGGGGAAGCGAGAGGGGAGGAGGGGAGAGGGGAGGAGGGCAGGTCAGGTCAGGGCAGGGCAGGGGAGAGAGGAGAGGGGAGAGGAGGGATGAACGGAAAGGAGAAAAGAGAGAAAGAATGAGAACGAGAACAAGAGTGAATTTTCACAAAACAAAAATCCACAGCGTGACAAGTCAGACCATAAAGACAAGGACACTATTGTTCCATGTACAGGTTAACAGAAAATCTAGATACCTGAACACATTTCTCGTGTGTGACACAGCTGGTCTACTGGGTGTGCACATTCCAGTTTCGCTATTTCATTTAATCTAAACACCAGTTTAGATCATGAAGTTTATATTTCATCATTACTGACCCTAAAGCATATCTCTACCCTTGTGGTCTAAATAGAGCTAGCCCAGCCCAGCCCACCCCAGCCCAAGACCTCCCCTCGTTTAGAGAAACCCAGTCAAGGCCTCACCCCGTTTAGAGGAACCCGATCCAAGGCCACACCCCATTTAGAGGAACGCAATCCAAAGCATCACCCCGTTTAGAGGAACCCAATCCAAGGCCACATCCCATTTAGAGGAACCCAATCCAAGGCCTCACCTGGTTGATGTGCACAGAGGGGATGGAAGCAGAAGGGACTGATGAGTGACTGGGAGAGTTGGGTAGGGACTTGCATGGGCCAATAGACAGCTGTTGTTTTTTCCTCAGGGCCACCACCTTCTGGGCCACTGTGTAGAGGGAATAAAAGACATCATCGTTAAGTGAAACCCAACTCCTCAACTGGGTAAATCTCACATCAACACACCAGTGGAGAACTGGTTCATTAGTGCATTATCTAAACAGCCACATGGTGATTTGTTTTCCAACTGGGTAAACAGAGACATTCGGGAAGGAGGCCCAATACCAGTCTCTGTAGAGACCCTGCCTCCAAGTTTTGCGGAAATAAATAATAACGCGAGACGATGTCGCCCAAAACGAGCCGTCTGTCCTATGAGATGTGGAGCGTAGTGCTAATCAAATGAGCCTGTCACCGTTCCTGGGGGGAGATAAAGTGGTGGGGGGGATCATTGCCTATGTAGACAGAGTGTCGCTCTAGAAACAGGGGCACGAGGGGGGGGGGTGAGTTCAAGTTGGGTTGACAGTGGGGAGAGTACTGACAGAGAAAGAGTGAGAGATAAAGACACACAGAAACAGACTGAGAATGAGAGAGAGAGAGAGAGAGAGAGAGAGAGAATGAGAATGAGTGGGAATGAGAATGAGAGAAAGAATGAGAGAGAGAGAGAGAGAGAGAGAATGAGAGAAAGAGAGAAGGAGAAAGAGAGAGACAGAGACAGAGAGAGAAAGAGAGAAAGAGAGAAAGAGAGAGAGAGACGGGATGGCAGGCAGGCAGGGACAGAGAGAGCAAGCATCCTCCAGATAGAAAACACTCATATCTTTTAATTATTTCAAATGGAGCTTGAGGAAGTAATTAAAGAAGGGGGGACAAAAAGGTTGAGCAACAACAGAGGATGAGAGGCAACGTGAGAATGCTGATGTCGACTGGGTTATGAATTCACAAGTTTTGTAAAGAGTTGATGAAATGTTTGAGCGTTCAAAAACCCAAAAGTGTTTAAAAAGAAAGAACTTTAAGTGGTGCTTCCTGTAGGGTAAGCAAACATTTATTTGTAACCCAGAGCTGGCATGAGCTCTCTATTTATTTACTTGAGTTTGTTTGTCATAAACACTTCAGCCTCAGTATGTTCTGATCAATTTAGAGAAAGCTTCCTAGCTCTAAATTCTCACAGATTTTTTCAATGTCTCGGAGAAGCCTTGACTCTGGCTACCTCAGATTTAACATCCTGCAACATCTTGTCAAACAGCACAGTTCCAGTGGTTGGCTCTCCAGCCTAGTCTATGATACACTCGGTCCCCTTGAGCCCTCTCACCATCCTGGAAGACTCTCTCCACGTTCAGCCCATACGTGGAGCAAGTCTCATAGTAAGTGGAGCGCTTCAGGTCATTAGACAGCTTTCTGGCCCGCGAGTCGTCGATTACTCTAGGATTGGCAGCACTGATGGCATCTGGAAAATATGCATGGATATTCATCCAATCAGACTCTCTACCTTATAACATGTCGCAATAATTCTGCATGGAAAACTAATGCAATGTTCAAGACCGAGGCTCATCTTGGCTTCCGATGGCATTTTCAGAGCTAAGGTCACCTTGTGTCCCAACCAGGACCATGGGGACCTCTGCTGTGTTCCTGTAGCTGGACAGACGCAGGAAGTAGTTGTAAACCGTCTGGAAGCTGATCTCATCCTCCAGGCTGAAGACAAACACCACAGCATCCACCCAGGCAGCAAACTGGAGATACAACAATTGGTTGGAACAATAACTTTGGGTTATCTCCTCTATTGTCTGAACCCAGTAAAATCACGTCTTTCTGATGGGGTCACAGTAAAAGGACAATTCTTTCTAATATTCAGCAGAATTTGCAGGAATTGTCTGAGAAAGGCAGGGTCCCAGGATTTGAACATTAATAATTGAGCAATTGCATGTTCCGTTAAAGAAACCCATTAATAATACAACCTTAACGAACTGCAAATTAAATAAATAACAACCCTAAAATTACATTCGGAGTCTGGATATAAACATGTAAAACAAAACACTTGGACAATATCTGGCAGAAGAATGACTAAAGATTCCATATTTGGTCAAGGGGGGGCAGCATTGCCACAGCGATACTTAAATCGACCTGACACCTACTGTGTTGGTCACGCAGAAACCCACTTGTCTTCAGTTCTCCAGCGCGTAGGTGCATGTGTTTACCAGCATGCTACGTGAAACTTATCTTTACAGGTGAAACGATGTGGTCAGGGTCCCTCAAAAAATGAAGGACATAGTCGTTACGAAACGTTGCGTGTGGCTATGAAGAGCGATCCCAGCAATAATCCGTCCCGTTTCTTTTTTATTACTCTGTGTTGTCCAGCAATGAACACACCATCCCATTTCCTCCGCCGAGTGAACGAGCAGCGTCCAAGTCATAGCTTTGCTCAGCCTCCAGCGAATTGGAATGCAATGAAGGCCTTTAACTATACTTCGCTAATTACACAGGCATCTGATGACTAAGCTCAAACCGTCTCCCTTCCGTCATCTAGGGGATAATTAGTGTAATACTATCATAACTCAGCGCTGGCAGTGTGGCCATGTATCAATGACTGTTCTGTGACTGGCACTGAGGGGAGGCCGTAGTGTCAGACAGTTTTTGCTCAATCTGCCTCCTCTGGAACCGTACTGAACAGGAACAACACAGTGTGTCTATAATCAGTGGACCGATGTGGACCCTCAAATGCACATTTGTGAATTGGGAGGAGAGAAGGGACGGGTGTCGGTAGAAACACAGACTCATCCATATACAATGAGTCTGTCTAGGCTGAAACCTGAAAGCTACTTTGTTACTTAGGATACCGGTTCGGGGCTCTGCTAAATTGGGCACTGAGATTGTATACACAGCAAAGAAACTATGAACTACATCTATCCTCATACACATTCCTACAATAGCAGCATCCAGATTCGACTGAATTTGAATATTCGCTCCTTGCAAGCGGGTGGGTGTGGCGCTGGGATTGGCATAGACTTCATTGTTGTGCTAGCTGTTTTCTAATCGATAGTTTCGTTTTGACTGTTTACAGACTTTGTTTCTTGTCCACAAATACCCAAACAGAAATGCATAAAATAGTATTAGTTTATTGGGTAGGCAGCTTGTTTGTCAAACTCTCGTTAATAGCCATCCGACAGGCCATGCTGTCTTGTGGGGCATGTCACATGATGTCCATAGAAAATGTATAGGAAGTGGCACTTGTCTCGCTAATTTTGGCTCAGTTCATGCTCAGTGGATCGGCACATTCAGGCTTGAGGTGGGACCAACTGGCCGAGCAGACTGGGTGAGTGTGGTGTACACACCTGTAGCTCCGGGGGTCCACCCTCATCTCTGATCAGGAGAAGGTAGCTCTGTCCGTCCACCACTATTTCCTTCTTGAAACGTCCGCCTGAAGAGGAAGGAAGGAGAAGCCAAGGATGAGCTGGGGAACAAACATTTGGTAGACACCAATATTATTACACAGTTTACACAGTATTAGTATGTGTTGTGTGTAAGACAAATAGGTAAGTGTGAACCCATCTGCTTAGCCTTGCTAGCAAAGGACTGGTACAGTAATACATCTGCGTAATGGCTGCAAATAGTCACAGCCTTGACTCTGAGAATGAACTGTGCACAGTCTTTAGATAAACGTTTAGATAAAAGAAATTACAAAATTTGCTAAGATCTGGCACCTGAGCCAAATCTCAGATTCAACCCGCTGACTGCGTCTGGACGAAAGGAACCATATGCTGGAGGAAACGGAGTCATGGAGCCAATTACGGGGGAGGGAAATTGCCATTTTGCATGTCTAATGCAGAGCTGCCAGGGGAACCTGCTCTGTAACACTACTGTCAGAGTAGAACCCCCTTCCTAACAAACATCAGCTTGACCAGGAGAACACTGTCTACATCAAACACTCCACTATATTATACGGCGTGTTTGCAGCACATTTAGCATGGTGCTTACATTAGCTTCAGTGTGCGGCCGAATCTAGCTTAGCCCACTCTGTGACTTGATAAGGGTTTGCAAAATGGTTGAGGCCCTCAGACAGAGATAGAGAGAATGGGAGTAGCAAATAATACTGTCGTTATCCTAAACAATCTTGAGTTTATGTCCGCAGGACAGTGGAAATAAAGGAGCAACTATAGAGTCAGTTTTTCCCCCTTTCTGTCTTTTTATCGTCTAACTTTTTAATTCATTGCCTCCAGCAAAACTGGCGGCACGTAATACAACGACGAAAGGGAGTACCTCTAAATTGGATTTTGCCTGTCATAGGGATGGTTAAAGATCCTGCAGAGATAAAAACCTTAAAATGAGTTGGGATGGGAGGAGTCATCCCTGGCAATGAAAACATGAGATTTTGAATAGAGAAATGAGCGTCAGGCAATTGCGCTTGAAGCAATTTTCCAGCAATATGAAATAATGTAGGACTGCGAACTACAGTAGCTACATAAATGTTGTTATAATCCATGTCAAATGAATATGGGTGAAGTACTGTAGTCTGAGCACACAAATTTGTGCTGACAATTCTGTCCAAGTCACACACTTATCAGTCCAAGAACTCATACTTTTACACCATATGAGAGGGTGAGGTCAGACTGTTGAATAGGGGGCCGTGGTAGTATCCAGTAAGAATTTGATCTCTTTTCACACAGCGTTTAACAGGGGCCACATTTAAATGGTCCTGCAGTGTTTCTGGGGTGGGTCCCAGGGCCAATTTTTACCTTGTGCTACTCGTGCTCTTGGGCTACTCACCCTTTGTCTTGCTACAAACACTTGGCCAACAATTTGTTCTACCAGATAGTCCCAATAGCTCACCTTGGGTGGTAATACAGCCAGGGAGAGAAAAAAGAGAGAGAAAGACAGTAGGGAGATCCATCGACAGAGGCTTGGCCAGCTTTCTCCTATTGAAGAATCAGAGCTGGGGGATTCAAGATAATTGAGATGACAACATTGCCATATGTCTGGGCATCCCCCACTCAGAGTTACTTAGTGATGCATCACAGAGTAGTGATGATGTCGCCTCCAAACACTTGTTTTACTCCAAACACTGAGATTACAGGGTCTGAATACGAAGTATTTGCAATGTACTGTAATAACATAGCCTGTTCTATATGTTACTATAAGGTCTGCAGCTAAATAGTTGAATAGCATGTGGGTGGTAGTATTCATTTGGGTTACATAAGTCTTTTGGCTGTGAGCCTCTTCCAGAGTCAAGCTCTGAACTGTCTCCTGAAAATCATCTATCTGTACCGTTGGACCCCCCAAAACAGAGACCTGGGCTAATTAAGGACTTGATATTATTATACAGCTCAAACAAGATATGTATTTGCTTAATCACTTTGTCCAGACACGGGAGCAAAATAAAACAAGTTGTCTATTTGCTGAAGTCATTGTCCAGCTTGATCAAAGAAGAAATCTGGGATTTGCGCTATGAGGTGGGCTTGTATAGCTAGCGCCAAGACTCAGACCTTGACACAGAGCCACAATCCATCGGAGCTCCATCCACTGTTGCCATGGAAACACACTCCGGTATGTTTTCAGATATCACGGGAATGGCACACAAACCAAATCTGGCCAAACAGAATGAGACAAAACAGTCACGCTGAACCCCTGAAGCCAGGCACTGCAGCTGTTCGCTGGCAGCGGAAGTTTGTCATCAAATCTATCTTATGTCTTTGATAAAAACCAGACAAGAATCAGGCCTTCAGGAAAGTCTTGTCTACTGCCATTACTGGAAGAGTTATGCTATATCATTCACAGTGACTTCCAAGCCATCTGTAGAAAATGCAGCAACAAAAGGCCTGTTTCCTTAATTAAACTGACAAGACTCAGGTTCTGCTTCCCAGCCTCTTTCTCATTGATTTCTCAAGGACTAATTAAGCTATAAGGATTTTTTCCCCTCAGTGGTGCAAAATGCCAGGAACTTGTTATGTGCTCCATGTGTCATACTTGCAATAATTACACCAAAAAGTTCTTCATTGTAACCCCGGGAGTCACAAACATCTAAGAGATTTAAAGAGCATTTACGTTCGAGTCCAACCAAGATCAAACTCATCACCACGCTGCTGATAAGGAAAACTGAGTACTCAAACATCTCAGGAGATTCGGCTTTCAAACGGTGTCATGGACTACCTCAGAACTCCCATGGTGGCAAATGTTTTGAGGTCTGAAACCAAAATCTCTTCTCAGAAATTAAGGTTTTGGTAGGATTTGATTTTTAAGCCAAAATATTAGTGTTAGCTTCATGCGTCTGGAATAAGAATTCTACCCAACCTCTGTGACTGCTGAGGCTTTGCTCCAGCACTGTTTTTGCAGTGGGGAGAAAGAAAACCGCTAAACGGATGGAAAGCCAATTATCTCTCTGCCATCTCTCTTCCACATTCGGAAATTTGGAGATTATCCGACAGTCTCCTGTTATAGAACAACAAAACAAACAGAACCCCTCAACATCAAAGGAATGCCACTAAAACGGTGCTGCATTCATATTTCACCAGTCCAGTCTGCATGTAATACTTAATAACATACTCCATTCAACATATCGTTACGTTACAACTTTTGCATGGTTGGATTCTGTGTACCTTTTTCTGGATATTTATTACCAAGATAAACCAACCTGCCACAACGAAAACCAACTGGGGGGTTCCTTGCCAGTATTTCACTAGAGATTGACATCAATTTGTGGTTGACAGCCACACATATGTATAACAGCAGTTTTGAGATGTATGTTCAAGTAGAGTTGATGAGCATTTAGAAGTGATGTAGCACCTTCAGGGGACTCCTCTTGCACATATGTTCCTGTCAGGTACCGGTGGACCAAGGCCGACTTCCCACTGGACAGGTTTCCCACGATACCCTGCAAAAACAAAACACACCACATGGCCACTTAGCTGCATTTGGAACACAGGGAAATAGAGGTCAAAGTCATACATTTCCTTCCCTCGACTTTGTCACACAGGGGAGGTTTAAAGATGAAAGAAATAGTGCTCAGTCTGAAATTAAGTGGTCAGACTCAAGGCAGATCGAGACTGTATGTGTCCGTCGTGTAAACACAACCAAAAAAGTTAAAAAACCTTTAGCAGGTGTCAGAATGAATAACCTGACCAAGATTGTACTGACACATGTTACAAGTAAGCATAAACATGTAAAATGTGGACTGCTAAACATTCGGTCTATTTCCTCCAAATCGCTTTTAGTTAATGAGTTAATTAGTGATAATAACATGAAAACCAACTGGGGGGTTCCTTGCCAGTATTTCACTAGAGATTGACATCAATTTGTGGTTGACAGCCACACATATGTATAACAGCAGTTTTGAGATGTATGTTCAAGTAGAGTTGATGAGCATTTAGAAGTGATGTAGCACCTTCAGGGGACTCCTCTTGCACATATGTTCCTGTCAGGTACCGGTGGACCAAGGCCGACTTCCCACTGGACAGGTTTCCCACGATACCCTGCAAAAACAAAACACACCACATGGCCACTTAGCTGCATTTGGAACACAGGGAAATAGAGGTCAAAGTCATACATTTCCTTCCCTCGACTTTGTCACACAGGGGAGGTTTAAAGATGAAAGAAATAGTGCTCAGTCTGAAATTAAGTGGTCAGACTCAAGGCAGATCGAGACTGTATGTGTCCGTCGTGTAAACACAACCAAAAAAGTAAAAAAAACCTTTAGCAGGTGTCAGAATGAATAACTTGACCAAGATTGTACCAACACATGTTACAAGTAAGCATAAACATGTAAAATGTGGACTGCTAAACATTCGGTCTATTTCCTCCAAATCGCTTTTAGTTAATGAGTTAATTAGAGATAATAACATAAAAACCAACTGGGGGGTTCCTTGCCAGTATTTCACTAGAGATTGACATCAATTTGTGGTTGACAGCCACACATATGTATAACAGCAGTTTTGAGATGTATGTTCAAGTAGAGTTGATGAGCATTTAGAAGTGATGTAGCACCTTCAGGGGACTCCTCTTGCACATATGTTCCTGTCAGGTACCGGTGGACCAAGGCCGACTTCCCACTGGACAGGTTTCCCACGATACCCTGCAAAAACAAAACACACCACATGGCCACTTAGCTGCATTTGGAACACAGGGAAATAGAGGTCAAAGTCATACATTTCCTTCCCTCGACTTTGTCACACAGGGGAGGTTTAAAGATGAAAGAAATAGTGCTCAGTCTTGAAATTAAGTGGTCAGACTTAAGGCAGATTGAGACTGTATGTGTCCGTCGTGTAAACACAACCAAAAAAGTTAAAAAACCTTTAGCAGGTGTCAAAATGAATAATCTGACCAAGATTGTACCGACACATATTACAAGTAAGCATAAACATGAAAAATGTGGACTGCTAAACATTAGGTATATTTCCTCCAAATCGCTTTTAGTTAATGAGTTAATTAGTGATAATAACATAGATCTCCTAGCCTTAACTGAAACCTGGCTTCAACAAGGTGACTATGCAAGACTGAACGAGTCCACCCCTCCCAGTCATGTTAGCTTTCAGATGGCCAGAAGCAATGGCCGAGGTGGCGGTGTGGCAGCAATCTCACACACAAGTTTACACTTGAGCCCTAAAACTGACGGTGTGTTTTGCTCATTTTAAAGCCTTGCCCTATCATTCACCTGCCCAAATTGGAGAAATCTGAATGCAGCTTTTTTCATGGTGATCTATCGGCCTCCAGGTCCTTATTTAGAGTTTTTGGCGGAGTTTTCTGGATTTTTGTCAAGTCTGGTGTTGGACTGGGAAAGAATTATACTGGTCGGAGACTTTAACATTCACACAGAGACTAGCAATTGTCTCAGTAATACCTTCAGCGCTTTATTGGATAGCATTGGCTTCACTCAGAGTGTAAAGGAACCAAACCATAGTCACAAGCACACTCTAGATATTGTTTTAACATATGGAATGGAGGTAAGTGATTTAACTGTAATTTAACTGGACAATAATCCAGTATTGTCAGACCATTTCCTGATTACGTTTCAGTTCACTCTTAGAGATCATCCAGCCACTCAGATTAAAACTATAATGAAAAGGACAATATCTGAAAAATCTATTTCTAAGTTCAAAGAAATAATAGAGCCAATATTCAGTAACAAGTCATGCGATCCTGCTGAGAACAGCCCTAGTTCCAGTGTAAGTGATCAGTATGTTGACACAATGATGTACTCTCTAAAGTCTGCTCTTGATATTGCAGCACCCTTAAGAGAGAAGATCATTAGGCCAAAGCGCGCCTCTCCATGATACAATGAAGAGCTGCGCTCACATAAACAAATTGTTAGACAATTGCAGAGACCTTTCCGCCGCTTCCACACGGAAGACTCCTTAAGTGCATGGAAAACCTGCCTTCTGTCCTATAAGCAAGCTCTGCGTAAGGCCCAAGACCAGATATTATGTTCTAATTTAATTAATAAACAAAAAAAACACAGGCTTTTTGTTCAGTACGTAGCCAGACCTGACAAACAATCACAGTAGCATTGATCCTCGAATCCCAGCTGCTCTCAGCCTCTGGTGATTTCTTCATTTGTTCCAAAAAACAAAATCACAACAATCAGAGATAAATTAAATGTGGCCCATCGGTTACTCTGGACGGTTTCACTGCTGTTGATCAGGCAGAGATAACTTCGGCCATCATGTCCTCAAAAACATCCACTTGTATTTTATACCCAATCCCAAGTAGACTCCACAAAGAAATCCTCCCCTTAATCATAGGCTCTATTCTTACGATCATAAATACTTCGCTCGAAATTGGTTATGTCCCACAGTCCTTCAAGTATGCAGTTATTAAGCCACTACTGAGAAAAAACAAATCTTGACCCGGACCTACTGGCCAATTATAGACCTATTTCAAATCTTCCTTTTGTGTCCAAAATCCTTGAAAGGGTTGTAGTTAAGCAGCTCTCTCACCACCTTAAGGACAACCATTTGTTTGAGGTTTTTCAGTCTGGGTTAAGAGCCCATCACAGCACGGAAACTGCATTAGTTAAAGTCACAAACGACTTATTATTAGCTGCTGACAATGGAATGGTCTCTATCCTGGTTCTGCTGGACCTCAGACTGCGTTTGACACTCTCGACCACACAATCTTACTGCAGAGGTTGGAATGTGACGTAGGTGTCAGATGGACAGTCCTCAGCTGGTTTAAATCCTATTTATCGGATAGGTACCAGTTTTTTAATGTAAACCAAAGCTCTTCCCCTTGATCTAAAGTAACCTACGGTGTCAAGCAGGGTTCAGTACTTGGTCAAATTCTGTTTACGCTCTATATACTGCCTTTAGGTAACATTATAAGAAAGCATGGCATTAACTTCCACTGATATGCGGATGACACACAGCTATACTTATCAATGAGACCTGATCAGACATATCAGTTAGACATACTTAGTGCCTGAATGAAGGATATAAAAATCTGGATAACCCTTAACCATCTACTTCTTAACCCTGAAAAAACCGAGGCCATTGTACTAGGCCCGAAACGTCTGCGAGACTCTTTATCCGACCACATGGTGTCACTGGACACTATAAGTGTAGCCCCCAGTTCGGCAGTAAGAAACCTTGGCGTCCTAATGGACCAAGAACTATCCTTTAAAGCACATATGAACCAGGCCTGCAAAACTACTACTACTTTCATCTGCGTAATAAAGCTAAATTAGAAAGATCTTGACTAAAAGTGATTCTGAAAAACTCATCCATGCATCCGTTACATCTAGACTAAACTACTGTAACGCCCTGCTCACAGCGTGTACTAAAAGCTCGAAAAAGAGCTTTCAGTTGGTTCAAAACCCAGCAGCACGACTACTAACAGAAACCAAAAGAAGAGACCACAACACACCGGTGTTAGAGTCTCTAACACCGGTGTGATGTGGTCTCTTCTTTTGGTTCCATCCCACCGGTGTTAGAGTCTCTTAACTGGCTCCCTGTTGAATTTAAAATCAAATTTAAAATCCTAATCCTCACATATAAGTCCATAATGGCATGGCCCCTCACTATCTCAAAGATGTTGTAGTACCCTATCATCCAGCCAGAGCACTTCACTCCGAAAGCGCTGGACTATTGGTGGTCCCTCGAGGGTCTCCAAAGAGCACAGTAGACTGTAGGCGAGCATTTAGCTACGAAGCTCCTGTGTTATGGAATCAGCTCCCTGTTCATGTTAAAGAGCCGACACAGTTCTCTTATATTTAAGACAGCTTAAACACATTATCTTCGAAAATAGCTTATTGGGCAGGCATTAGTTAATATCTCAGTTCACTATAGTCTGTTCATCGCTATTCACAGGTTTCGATCCCTCCGAGGTGGCCTCTGTCCTGGATGCTGCCAAGGCGATGACTCCACCCTACACGCCTCGCCCCGCCTAGCGACCTGACCTGTGGACCCGGGTGCTCCTAAACTGTCGGAGGAATGCTTCCTACAACAGACGAACTGCTTTACTCAGACCACTTCGTCGAATAGCACGAACTCTCCTCGTCACTAAATGATCGTAGATGACCCCTCTCTTCCTCCTGAGTGGTTCTTTCTTTACAGTCCGTCTGCATATGGATGCACGCCAGTCTTGGACCATCTACAGCCTGTCTGTCCGTGGGAGTTGTATCTTTCCTTCACTGTGGTTCTCCCAGAGGTTTCTACTTTTTCTCACAAGGTTTTTTGTAGTTTTTCCTTGCCGAGAAGAAGGGTCTAAGGACAGGGGATGTTCCGGGACAGTCGTCCGTTTGCTAAAATCATATGTACATTTTTACAATGTGGTTTTCTGTTTATTAACCAATGATGGAATCCTTGTAGCCCTTCGAGGCAACTGTTGTGATTTTGGGCGTTACAAAAATAAATTGAATCTTGAAGTTTCATACATGTAACTGTTTCAGCCTTCTCCCCAGTGTGTGCCCAGCCACAGTTATGTATTATATAGTCATCCCATATCTGTGTTGGGGTGTGATTCCATCCATGTCTGTTGGAAAAACAGAGAGGCGCTTGGCCACACCCCTCGCGGCTGACTCATACCCGCCACCCCATTCTCCACCCGCTCAAAAGCATGCCCCTCCACCCAGCTTAAGCAGGGCTGGTACATGTAAGAGTGAGGTGGATGTTTTAAGTTACAGAG
Source organism: Plecoglossus altivelis (assembly GCA_036571765.1). Classification (NCBI taxonomy): domain Eukaryota; kingdom Metazoa; phylum Chordata; class Actinopteri; order Osmeriformes; family Plecoglossidae; genus Plecoglossus; species Plecoglossus altivelis. The sequence continues at coordinate 154,416 of BROE01000001.1, forward strand.
AGCAGCGGTGAACTACTCCTTATACTTGGGTAAAGATATGGTTAATGTCACGGCTTAACTTTAGTAACTGTAGCGTAAAGGTTGTTGTAAGTGGAGGGGAGGAATTAAGGCAACTGAGAAAGGGATGAGGCATGCGTCCAGAAGTGTTCTGATTTAGAGAGTTGTACAAACTAAATTACTGAGTGACGAATCAGAAGTACTAAGATGCTTTCAGGGTAGGTCAAGGCTTCTGGTTGCCTGCTGAGTTTGTGGCCACATAAGGATTACTTGCTGACTGCATCACTTGTCTCAGAATATGAGATAGGCAGGTAATTTGCAGTATAAGTTCCAGCTTCTGAGTTCTTCAAAGAATCTGGCCTAATATGCATGTGCAAGTTAAACATTTTCTGACGACCAAGAAAGGCAGTCTTTGGAAAGTCTGCAAAAGTCGCTTATGAGAGAGACTCCCTAAAGAGAAAGCATTTGTCATAGATCCAGTGTATTTCCAATTATATCTATTGTTGGGAGAAAGAGGAAATATGAAGGGTCAATTCTGTCTTTGCTGCTCAGTCCAGATAACAAACTCCCTCTGTGCGAGTAGGACAGCAATTAACACCTGGGCTACATGAAAGGAAATGACAGCTTACAGTTTGTCTGAAAGAGTAAAAACTAGGAGCCTGTATCTCTGTCAAACAAAGAGGAGGTATATTCATTTAAGATCCCGTGATGCAACACCACAGTAGAATGCTGAACCTATGTAGCTCAAATGCCTGTATTTGTCAACAAAATAACCAACTATGGATATGGCCGTATTGACGTGAGATATTTTTTTTAGGTGTGATGTGATTCATGTGAGGTATTCTCAGATGCTGTCTGTCAAGAGGCTGGCAGTGGTTAGACCTTCTGCACTGGCATGGATGGGATCCCGGACGTGTCACCAGTCTAGCCCAAAACTGTCACTCATCTCTAAGGCCTGCTGCAAGCCATCCTGTTACTCCATGCCAACAAATCACCCTCCTCCTTGGCAGGGAAAATATCAGCCAATTTCTGTACTTGGTTCTCTCATGCCAAAAATCGAAAAGACAAACCCTCAGGTTTATATGCATGAGGCATTCAGTCCATTGACATTTAAATCAATCCAATGCTAAATGTGAAGTTATCTCTGAGGAGGGGAAATCTGAATACTCACCACTTTGAGCTCTGGTACTGACCGGCTCAATGTCCATTCCTGGCTGTTGACAAAGGAATCTGAAAGAAACAGGAGAGAGAACAAACAGTATTACAGTCTGGTCATCCGAGGTCAAGCCATCTGTTTACGCCTTATCGGTGTCAAATATCTCAGTTGATTTTCTGATCAAGCACGGAGCCAACACGCACCCACTCTGACTCATTGGGGACATTGCTTTAAGTTTCTTTACCATGGAAGACTCCCTCATTCACAATTGTGGAGTCATTCATGGCAGTTTTTTAAGCAATAGTGCATTACAGCAATTTGATTCTTCAGTCTAGCCTTGAGGCAAGATTTGATGATGAACCGTCTATGGTTTCTTGAACTGATAGTCATAGATTATCAGGCCTGACCCGACAAGACAAAACATGATATCTGACAGGATAATCATGGCTCGAAGAGAAATTACAGCAAAAATAAATAGACACTTCATAAGAACAATTATAGGGGTGAAAGTCGATTGGTTCAAGATAACATTTGAACCCAAAGAACAGATAGCTGACCTTCAGAAAGGCTGCAATGTTGATGTGTCAGCATGAGTTTAAACACCCAGTCAACACAAAACTGTTCTTGCATCCAAGTCCTACCTCACACCATCAGCTCTCCTGATGATCTCACTAATGGAGACACCATCTCTGAGGAAGGGGGGGATGACACCCAGTCTCCAAGCAACAAGTTACAAAACCAGTTAGTCACCCCCTCCCTTTCTGTTGTCTACACCATAACAGTGATCACTTGAGGCACTGAGCATGGAGCCATTATTAAAATGAATATGACTGTTGTTGCCACAGAGCTCTGTCATCTCTACTAGCACAACAGTACATGGAATCAACAAAACACTGAAAAACCTGGGAACAATCTTAATACAACCATTTCACCTCCTGTTCCATGTCACCTTAACAAATTCACTAAGTGAACTGGACAGAAACCATTGACAGCATTCAACAACTTTCGTACACACAATCCAGACATGCTAATGAGATGTATATTTGATTACTGCAGAAGCTGAAACGAGGGAGGATGGTGATGGCTTTGGGAGAGGAATATCCCTGAGAGGGAGTTCTCCATCTTCCTCTTGGGAAGACTCTTTCTTACAAGCAAGCCAAGTTTTCAGACTGATTTTTGATACCTCTCCTTAAGCAAGTCAGAACATGAGCAGAGCCATGCAGTGTTCTCCAGCACTGCAGGTTGGACAGGGTGTGAGGGTGGGTGATGCTTACTACAGGCATGATGGAAGGTATATTTATGCTCTCATTGAGAAGAGTTTCTGCTGTTTAAATAATCCAATTTAAATACAAATCAAAATGCAATTTATACAGGAAGAAAATATTGGAAAATGTATAGAGAATCCTAGATGATGTAGGCATTGGCTAGTTTTGAATTTATGTTACTGATATCATGATGTAACAGACCACAGGATTGTTTCTTAATGGTACAAACGGACAGAAGGCCAAGAAATATAGAGGCTATCCAGGGCTCTCATTTCACAGTTGGGTCTCTATTGAGTTGACCACTTTGGCTTTATCCCATTGCCTCCAAAGTGTTTGGGTGGTGTATGGTCAGTGTTTCCAATGACCATACCAGTCAGTGTTTCCACTGACCATACTATACCAACCACTGACCATACATACCACTGACCACTGACCACTGTAATACTGACATACCACTGACCATACCAACAGCACCCATCATCTACCATCTTCCATGTGCAGAAAATAAAAAAGGACAAAAAAGTGCAGAAATTCTGTGCATTACACTTCACAGCCATGGATCCTTCCCCCAACAAGAAACCCACATTTTATCCAATAATGTGATATTTCCTTCACATCTTCAGTCAGTGTTCTGTGCACCATATGGCAGGCCCAGGCAGTATCAATCAGATACAGCAAGCATCTTCCACTGACAAAACAACTTGATGTTTGACGTCAATTATCGTCCAATGACAAAACAACTTGATGTTTATGAGGCATTCATGACATCAGCTGTTTAAACAGTGGACTAGAATGCCGATGGAAACAAAATTAGCACTGACCTCAGCCTTGCCCACAGAGGACACCAGAGCTTTTGTCTCTGAGAGGGCAAACTGGATGGCAGCCTTGTTTGTCGTGTTTTTCACCTCAGTGCTCATGTCCACTCGAATGACAGTTACAATTCTATCCTGGGGTGTGGAGGCATCATTAGCCCCCTCTTGAATTTGGGAGAAGGGAAATTCAAAAGGAGAAGAAAAGCCTTCTCTCTGGCTCCACTGCGTCTGCGTGCATGCACAGAATTGTGTAGGTGCTTGTGTTTGTCGGGGTGCACGCACAAGGGGTGTGTCCGTTCTAGAAGGAAAGAGAGCAACTTTGAGGTCTGGCCCTCCCCTTGTTTCTGAGGTCTGAGATCCGTTCCCACTGTCCAAACAATTACAAAGGGAGAATTTAGCCTGCAGAGTATTTTTGTATCCCTAATTTGTAAACCACATGGCATTCGCTGCTCACTGCGGTTCCCTCCCTCTTGGCCTATACTGTCACGGTCAGGCTCCCTTTTGGGGTGATCATTCTAAATCATTGCCTTATCTTGTAGTGCTATATAGGGTTACTCGGAAAAAATTGTTAACTGCATGTGACTCACGACTTGTTATGATCCGTCAAGCCCAGAGCAGCAGAATGTCATCTGTCTCTGTCTGGAGGATAAATGAAAAACAATAAGTGCTGAACCAGACTTAAGGTAGTCTGTGTCAACCAATCTATTCCATGAAGAGATGGTAGACTTAAAAGAATTTCAACTTTGTGCTGTCCGTAGCCTGGTATCGATCTCTTCCAAGGATAAAGATTGGACAACCATGTCTGACCAAACCTGTATTTGCCCTGAGGAACCCTAATTAGAGTTTAAGAAATGAAACATTTGTCTGGCCCCCAAACACTTTGCAGACATGGACAAACTAATAACAAACTCAGAGCAAGATCCTCAGAGGCTTCAGATCACACTTGAAACAGATCAGCCAAAATGTTTCTTCAGCCAATACAACGAAAACCAGGTCCTGCCCCAGCCTCTTGAATTGATTCGATTTCAAGCTTTTGATAACTTGATTTTGAGAGACCGTTTCTCAGAAGAGATGGGTAACAGTGGGCAGGTCTCAATTGCTACTGTAGCAGATGTCTCAAGTGGTCCTGCAGAGTGAAAAGAAAAATAATGTCTTTGAAGAGATTTTGCAGTGGCAGATTCTGAAGTCATATTAAATTATTAACACCACCGACTAAATTGGTCAACAACATATCCAACTCCCCCTTTGTCTCTCTCCCTCTTTCCTCATCTCTGTCTCCCTTTTTCCCACTCTCTCAGCAGGCGGGACAGAATTATCACAATGTTAAGGCATCTTCCCTTCATTAGGTAGGACGTGACACACTTTCTTTGTCACAATAGTAAACCTGATCAGTTGGAGGGAAGTTGGCTTGCTTCCAGAGACCCTACTGGGGGACGTGAAGAAGCAAATATATGTTTACATTACTCACTTTACATGCAATCTTTGGAAACGGGAGACACCAACAAAGTGCTGTTAACATTTAAAGACCAGAAAGTTTCCAGCTGTAATGCTGACATGCTGAATTATATCTTGGTTAATGCATGTTCAATCAGTCATAGGATGAAAGACTAGACTGACCAAACGAGATCAAACTGCTTGACACATGCCATAGACTTTTGACAAACTTGGAGGAACTGTATCCAGTCGAGGAGCGGCACGATGCTAGCTTGGCTACAATGTAACAGTTGCCGATGCTATTTTATCACCAAAACCCAACCCTTCTTGAACTTGTGGTATTCCACCTGTCTATCAGCCCAACAGCCTACATAGAAACTCCTGGTGGCTGGAGTGCACTGTTGACTACAGCTCAACTTGAATGCATTTCTCCAAAGGGGAATTTAAGTGTTCAGGTTACTCGGTTGTAGAATAAGTCAAACTAAAACTGTCTCACTTCTACCTGCACCCAACCCGGCCCTATTCTACACTTGAGAGAGCTCTCATCTGACCACACAATTCACTGCTTGTCCATACACTGGCCTGACACACAGAAACAGCTTTGTTCATCTCCAGGTGGGGGTGGGGAGGCAGGACACTTCAGTCCTGTTGTGAGTTTATACTCAAAACACCAGAAAACGCTAGAGAGACATACCCATCACTGATCCTATCCACAGTTGTCTGACACCAACAGCAATGCTAAAAATCTAAAAATAAAAAAAATTAACCACCAACCATAGTTGGTGATTTTAATTTGTAAAAATTCAGGTTTTCAAAAACGTGTGTGTGCGTGCGTGCATGCATGTGTGGACTTGCCTGTGTGTCTGTGTTTTTGCAGTGAGGGCACTAGAAGCCTGGGATTTACTTTGCAGCCAGCTTGTCAAACACTTTAGGCAGGTAGTAACAGGCACCTAGGCCCACCCTGGGCATTGAACAGCAGGCTTCAGTCAGCGTGATCGACACACCTACATTCCTACTACCTGACTCCACAGTGGAATACAATCGACAAATATCACTCAATGTACTCTTCCCACTGCACCAGGGTTGGCGTCCCTAAAATAATGTAGGTGACCTCCAGATAACCTGGTGGTCTATATCTGCTCAAAATTCCTTAATCCTGAAATAAGGTTCAACCATACTTAGTGTCTACCAACCCACAACAAACAAGAAAATGCATCTCTTGTAAGATATGCTGGAGAGGCAGATAAATCAAACAGCTAGTTTCCAAGTTATGGCTTCCTCCAGTGTGCTTCTCCTGGTAACCGAACACACCGCCACAGCACACTGCCATGGCTACCCAGAGCACCAACCTTCAAATGTGGTGCTTAAGACGTCTCCTGCTCCCCATCATTACAGCATGTTAGCCATCCTAATTTAGCCCTGCTAGCTGCCAAAAGCATCCCATTACTGGCTGCTTTAATGCCCCCACCTCAGTGCCTAAGCCTGTTTTCTCTGAGGCCAGCAGCATTACCAGCCTGCCCTCAGTCTCTGGATTACAGGCTACTGACTGAACAACGTTGTTTGACTGTCTCTCATCACACACACAAAAACACAATGCAAAGAATAGTCATTTTTGTGGACCGATTCATTTGCTCACTTTTGATGCAAGGTGGCTTTCTGTTATTTATTTGTCCCTGATTGAAGGCAGGAAACATTGCAACAGAAGATAACCAGACCAACAAAAGCAACTCCTTCTTTCCATCAAAAGACAAAGCTTTTGAACATCTTCCAAACCAACAAGTAAACGTGTTTTTCAATTGGTCCAAAAACCATGTAATTTGAACTATAAAAATAAAACTTTTTGGCTCAGTGGTCGAAGGGCTGAGCAGGGGCTGTGAGTCCTCACAAAAAAAAACATAAATCTCACAAGAATTCTTACCTTGACCTTTGTCGAAGTCAATGCCTGCCACTCTCTCTATAGCAACCGACTGGGGCTTTATATTCCTTGCCGGTGGATGTTTGCCAGTTTCTTTGCTCTGGGGCTGGACAGGCTCGCATGTGCCACTGGGTGGCTGCTCCTTTCTCCTGAAACGCTTGGCTATTAGCTGCCATACACTGGGCTCCACCTGGCTTGGTTTGACCAACAGTTTGGCTGGGTAGAGGGGCACCTCCATCACCTTGACCTTCCCTCTGCTCTGGTACTCAATGTACTGCGTCCCCGCGCCACCCTGCTGCTCACGTTCCCCCAAGGTCCTACCAGTCAGGTAGGAGAAGGGTCGCATAGCTGTCTGCTCCCCAGTACTGTGAGTCCTGGAGCGTCCTTCAGCTCCCCCATCCGGTCCCTCCAACCTGGTGGCTGGACGACTCCTCCTGATACGCAGGCTGAGGCTCCGCCGTAGTGAGCTCAGGGTTCTCTTGGAGGCCCCCAGGTTGCTGAGGGGCTTGGCAGCCTCCATGTCCTTCTCCCTCTCCTTGTCCTGGGGAACTCTGCCAAACAGACGCCAGCGGAAGGCACCTTTGAACAGGCCCATCCCTTCAGCCACCGGGCAGTTGTCCAGCTCATCGTGAAGTCCCCTCTTCCCCAGCTCCAGCACTGTCATGCTAACGGGCCTGGGTCTACAGACCCTCTGGCAGAGCCCTTCAGCCCCCTGCTCAGGGACGGTGGGTCGCTGGGACACGACAGACTTGAGCCCGTCGACCGCTCGGAGCTCAGCCCTCCTGGTTCTGTTTTGCTGAGTGGGATCCAAACACCCAGCCCCCCTGGAGGCCTGATGTGGGCCAGACTCTGTCAAGGCTGGGTTGGGGCCTGTAAGCATGCACACACTCCTGGGCCTTCTCAACGGTCGTTCCTGATCACTTATTGAGTCTGGAGCTCCATACATGCTTACCGTTCTCCAGCTAGGTGGGCCTGTGTCCTGAGGTGGCCTGCGCAGTACGACCCGCGGCAGAGATCCATGGCCAAACGCCCTGCCATACTTCCCAGTAAGAGGGCTTGCAGTCTGGGAAGAAGGAGTCTCTGTAGGCACCTGAGTATGGTTCTCCGGAGCTGCTGTGGCCGCCTCTGTTCCAGCCTGTACCGTGTCCTCAATTGGCTGAGCTGTGGTAGCTGAAGGCTGTTGGAGAAACCGGTCAGTCTTGATTCTTTCTCCTTCCTCCTCCTCCTCCATTACAATCTCCTCCCTCCTCCTCATGGCTCTCCCTGTGCGGCTCAGGGAGGGCCACCTGCCAAACTCTCGCCTTGCCCTGCTCAGCTCCAGGCAGGTCTCCGCACCCTGGGCCTGGGCACCAGCTCGGTTGGTCTGTCCTGGCTGAAGGCCATCAACCTGACCCAGCCCTTGCTCTGGCTCTGGCCCATGCTCATCCCCAGGGCCTCCAGTCAAGATGACAGATATGTGGAACACGGTCTTCCCCTGCTGCTGGCCCATAGCCGCTCCCCGGAGGATAGCATCCTCTGTGTGATTGCTCAGCAATAGCATGACACCATATGCTCATCCAAAACACACACATGCGCTAACACAAAAACACTCGTTTCCCAGTGCTGTTTATTGCTGGTCTCTGAATTCTTGACCAGGCAACCTTCCAACCTCAGGCAAAATCCTTCACCTTTGACACATAGAAAAAAAAATTAAAACAAGCCAGAGCAAAGCCTCCATACCACCTCCATAACCTCCCCCTCAGTCTTCTACTCAGCAGCTTCTCGTTTTCCCTTCTCTACCCTCTACCTGTCCCGTGAGAACAGTTGAAACAACAGCCTTGCCGGTGTTTGCTTTTGAGCAAACCAACTTATGTTTGTCATAGCTGTGAAACCTGCACCAAATGAAAAACTGATACATTGTCCCTTCTCGGCAACTTAACAAGTTGTGAGCTATCCTTTTGTCGCCGGTGGTGCAGACAAACCCCTTAATCTCTGAGCCCTCTTTCTGCGGAGCGTGAGGGAGTGTGTCTGTTTGAACTTTTAGCAGCTTCCATATCCCCAGGATGCATGGAAAATAAGGAGTGGACTCCAGGGACCAGCTGGTGTTCCGCATACTCTCCCCAGAGGCTCTCCTAAGCTCCCCCTCTATCCACAGATTCAAATGTTCGTTATGAGCTCCAGGGATGAGGGAAGAGTAAGCTGAACATTACTGCCCTCGTCAACAGACTGGGATCCCAAACAAACTCTTATGAAACCAAACTTTGTGTCCCTGGGGCCTTATTCTATTTCTCTCTTTATCACACTATTCCTCTGTCTTTCTATCACTCTTTCACCATCAAGTTCTCTACTGCAACTCAACAAGCAAGAGGGAACACAAACTGAAAGGGGACCCTTTCCCCCCATTCTCACCACAAAGAGAGATACAGGACAGAGAGCTACAGAAAGAGAGGTAACCATGTGTGTGATTGTGAGTGTGAAAAGGGGTTAGGTACCAGCAACTGGCATTATTGTTGATTTAGCCATGGTTTAGCTTCCTCTTAAAAGCAGCACTAATCCAAGGCTCGACTAACAACAGACCACATGCGCTGCATACAAGTGGGGTGGATGGATTTGAAAAGGTAAGAACGGAGAGAAAATGTACCACCTGAAGACAGGCATTAAGAGTGATTGCGTGACTGTAACACGCTCACAGTGATGTCATTGAATCTGACAATACTTCATCATCATAGAAAAGTGTTGTCGAGACTACCAACCGCACACAGTTTCAGAATTCCAGGAATGGCTGAATGCCATAAACACAAGGATACTTTCCTTATACAGTGTGAAGTAGTGATTATGTAAAATGACACCCTCCATAATTACAAATTATGTTTCAGGACCATTCTTATGGGGGTACATTGACAATTTGCAAAAGACAGTTACTGAAATACACTGTACAGAGTAATCATGATTCAAATGATGTCCTAGTTTTATGCATAGTTCAAACTTGTTTCAAACAGATACTCGTCCAATTTATTTGAAGCCATTCTGAACAAGACATGCTGACTAAAAACCAGTTAGGTAAAGCCTAAACCCCAATTCTGAACACAGGACACCACTGTGGCGTGGTGTGTGGCATCAGTGTGTGACGCAGCTAGGAGCACTGCCCTCATGTGGCAGTGAAGTGCATTTCTCAAAAATTAACACAACACAGCTCCATAAGACACAAATAGAACTATCAATTGGACCACAATGACAACTGCTCAATGCGCAAATACCAAAAAAGTGGATGTAAGATAAAAATCTATTTGAAAAGAGCATCCATGAATGTCAAAAGAAGATCAAGGATCATCTTTATGATGTCATCAACATGGTAGGTAGCACCTTGAAAAGGCCCCAGTATGCCAGAGAAGTATGACAGAGGCGACAATGATTCAACTAGATCCCAATAAGAGAAATATGTAAGCCAGTTCTTGGTATAGAAGTGAAAGAGAGAATAGAAAATCGTCATACTTCTAGCTAGCCATGGCCTTTCTCACACTAAAGCACCTCTGTGGTCAAACAGCATCCAATAGTCCAGTTTACTGAAAGGCTGGAACATTTACAAGACATGACGAGGTGGTACCATCTGTAATAGTGTATATAGAAAGATACTTCATTAGCATTGGTAGTTAAATGCAAAGTTTAGGGAAGTGCCAAACGTGCTTTAGCTAGTGTTTAATCAAGTTAGTCTTTAAACAAGAATTCTGCTTCAGATCCCACAAAACCCTTGACAAAATCAGGTAACAACAGTGTAAGATTAGTACAGTACAGCATAGTGTAATAGTATAGTAAAGTTTATTTTAGTGTAGTTTAAATTCCAGCATGGCTCATAGGATGTTTATCTGTGCTACTGATAGTCATGATATACTCTTGTGTGCATGTGATGTGTGTATGTGGTGTATGTGTGTGTGTGGTGTGTTTTGTGTCGAGTGTGTGTGACTCAAGTTCATGTTGTACCTGAGTCCAGGTAGCAAGGTTTGGTTATGACTTGAGGCTCATCGTCGAGTAAGCAGTCATCCTCACTCCACTGAATGTGATGATGTCTGGTCCTCCTGTGACCCCTGAAGCAAAGCATAATGGTGCTGCTATGCTCTCAAAAAGTTCCCCTCAATATCTTTACATCCACTTCTCTTAAAACCTTTTCAAATTACCAAAAAAACGACCAACATTGCTTTCATTCTTCAGAGATGTTTTCCCTCCTCTGTAATTTCCTTGTAAATAGAACATTTGTTCTTCAACTTCCAGACCGGGAAATATATTTTGTTCTTAGATTCTATGCCAGTTCCATAGAAGTCCAAACAAATGTGTCCTAGATCGCACACTAACCTTGGGAGGAAGTGTGTCTCGGACAGTTCAGTCGTCAGGTGCGGTAAGGGGACGTTTCCTCCTTGTAATCCCCCATGGAGGAGTAGTCCAGGTTCTATCTAAGTGACACTGATAGGATTAGAACTAATCCACTGTCCCATGGCTGGAAGGCAGGCCCTGCAGAGGACACTGGTCGGTGATAGGATCTCTCTCCTGTTGCTGGGTGTTACAGAGAGCCTCAGTGTGTCCTTCTTTCCCTCAACACCTGTGCTGACTGGTACATACGTTGCCTCTAGCCCTCATCCCTGAAATACAGAACAGCAGTTGGAGAAGTAGATTTTTTCCCCCACTAAAAACTCTAAGATCTCTGATGAAAAACAGGCTTGGCTTGTTTGGTCTTCCAGAAGGAGGCTGGTGTCTGTCTGTGCTCTCTGTGGTGACTCGTCTGGGTGAGCTGTATGAGGGTCCATGTTTAAGGTTCAGAGATGGACTACTGAAGTCAGCCCTCTTTGATATGTACTGCCAAACTTTGAACACAGAGCAAAATGGCCTCCTTGTCAACATGAATATCATCTTTACCTGTTATTGCACTGGTAGTGTATTAGATAATGGTAAAAAAGTTAAAAAAAAACAAGTATAGAAAGTGTTTGAAAGAAAATCCAGTGACATAAGATAAAGTGGCATGATTTACATGATTATATACCGTTTCTGAGAACTGTTTAGACAGACATGCATTTCCGTACTGGTAATTACTCTTGAAAAACAACCCATACTCTGTTGGTGGAATCCCAGAGAATTTATATTTAAAGAGTCTTCATAGCACAGTTAGGGCTCAATTATATTATGACATTTCAGACATAAATTTATCTGAAACAATCTGGATTGAGAATGAGGAGAGACATTTGTATCTTCTATCTGTAGGGAAATAATGGTTACACTTAATTCAGAAATGTCTTATTAAGTAGTTTAAATAGAAAAACTCATTGCAGTTACATAATGAGTTGTCCTCTCTCTTTTGCAATGTTCACTCCACTGAATTCAATTAGGGTCAATATTATCCAACACTTCATTTTCACTTCCAAGGCAGATGCAATACATGTCTCTTCCAGAGGGGGGCAGTCACTCCACTCTTGCTTCAGCTACAACTTTGTCCAGATCCACAACTGGATAACTGTAGAGAGACTATTGTTCAAAGGACTGTTATGCAAGCACTAACATAGCAGTCCGTGTTGCGTCACCGAGGATGTGTCTAGATTGTAACCTCCCAAATCCACAATCGGCTTGAGATATCTGAAAATTTATGTGGTTTACACTGGAATGGTCGTGCAGATCACATCTCTGGTGGTTTAAGAGATTGGCCTATCAACTATTCTTCTCATTGACCTTGCCACAGGCCCTTGACCTTGCCAACACAAGTCTTAACAAAGGGTAAATCACGGGACTGTCCAACCCTTTTCCTGGAGAGATACCCTCCTGTCCAACCTCAGTTGTAACTAACCTGATTCTACTTGTTGTCCAGCTAACTATCAGAATGTGGAGGAATAGGGTCGGACCCAAAAGGGAAGCCTTGCTATATACAGACAAAAACCATGACAAGAACGATAAAAAACCAGCTTGAGGGCATTCACGCTATTTAGCAATGAGGGAGGCCGAGGGATGAGGGAGCATTTGGAGGCCGATGACCAGTGGAACTGTAGCAAGGGGTGAAGGAGGTGGAAGGCTATGGAATTTTAGTGAGACTGTGCCTGATGCTCTGAGCATAACCTGTAGACATCATTATGACTAAATCTCACAGTATGAGACTGAAAGTCACAATCAGTGAGGGCATATGTGACACCACAGGGCTACAAATAAATCAGATGGGGGCTTTGAGAGGGCATCATTAGTCTTTAAAGAGAGGTGACTTTCTCACAGGCTTTTCTCAGGCATCGCTCCCTGGTTTTGGGGTCCACGTAGATGTGGAATTTTCCGTCAAAATGACTGACAGTGTCAATCCCTTTTTTAGGGCCAATCCCTCAAAAGGATCTCCTGGAATGCCTGGATAATGGGACCCCTTTAACTCTAATAGCACAGGAGGTCAAAAGGTCAACCCTTAGCTGTTGCCAAACCAGTCAAGCAGCTCCTTCTGGAGCAAAATCAGTCCAATGAGATCACAGTGAGATGGAAAAGAAGTGTTTAAATGCTTCGTTTGAAATGTATGATCATGATCACCTCAAATTCTCTATTACCTCAAATATTTCATCTTAAATATATATAATAAGAACAATGCAAATGTGCTGATCAATACATTCCACCCCTTACCCCTTATTCCACCCCATTTGAGGCATTTTCCCAGCTGTGGGTCAATTTTACTTACAGCTCAGCAATATTTGGGTCTTTTGACAACAATGAATAACTATTGATACCCTGAATGAGTATCACTTACCTCACCTGGAGGCGAAGCATCAACTCAGATGAAAGTCAACAAATTAATTGAGAAGTAGTGTAATTTCATAAGCTACCCTTAGTTACAGGTCACACAAAAAGTACACAAGCACACACAAACACAACACATAACACACATATAACCCAGGTAGAGCTGCAGCCACTGCCCACACCCACACACTAATCATCAGCAACCAGAAATGTTCAGTCCCTGAACAAATACTAAATCGACAGATAACAATAGAGGTGTGGACCACTGATTGTGGCCCAACTACATTTAAAAAACTACAATTTCAACACTCCTATTGCATTCCTGTCCAGTCTGCATTTGATACAGAATGAATTTGGGCACATAAATAAGTCAAAGGAAATATAAACAGAGATAGAGAGAAGAGTCTACAGAGCAGAGGAAGTTTATGATAATTAGACTTGCAGTAGTGGTATCGAGCGTGGGAGTGGAGCTTTTTAAAATTCATCTGCACCAGCAACAAACGTACGTCAGAATTCCTCCGCCGCAGAGAAAATGATAGGTTTCAGGACGTCTGTGGGAGGCTGCTGGAGAGAGAAAATTCCAGACTATATCCTAGGAACGTGCTTGACCATACGTGCATTTGTGAGTGCATGCACTGCCCAGAAGGTGTCTTGCCTATGTGCTTTCCGCAAATTAACCCCAACACAAATCAGCTACTATCAGAGCTTGTTTTAAGGAGTGAATAAAATACATTTACATTTCAATCAACAGGGTGAGGTGAACAATCATGCTTACCCCTTCAAAAAGAGAGACAGTTCTGAACAGAAAGGCCAAAAACTCCTTCAAGCCTGGCGATGACAATAGGTGCATGAGTGTATGTTTGTGTGTGAGGTGTGCTTGGGTGAATGTGTGTGTGTGTGTGCGCATGTGTGAATGTGGGTAGGTGTGCCTACGTGTGTGTGTGTGTGTATATATATGGTGTGCAAACATGAATGTGCGTGTGTGCATGTCTGTACATATGGATATGTGCATGTCTGTACATATGGATACGTGCATGTGTGAACAAGGGTATGAGTGTGTGTGTTTGTACACATGCAGAGGATGACTAAAGCCTAGCCAGAAGAAGGAGCAGGTTCTTCGGATGCAGTTCTCACAGGCAGGTTTGCGTGGGCTGGTGGCACCCAGTCCTCCAAGCTCCACTACAACCCCTGCTACAAAGCGATTAAGAGGAGCTGGAGAGCCAGAGAGCGACAAGCCTCTAAAAGCTAATAGATAGGTGTGGGAATGAGAATGCATCTTCTGAATTCAAACCTTCACACAAACTGTTCAGGTTTTAACCCTGAGTAGACAAGAAATAATAATGATCCTCACAGCCCTGAAGTCTGTATAAGGTGACGAGTAGAAGCATCAGCTAAAGTCTGCTTAAGTAGAGGACAGGTAGGCTGTTTGGACAGAGGCATGGTTTTGACTACTACACAACAAATTAAAACATCAATACAAAGATTGAGCATGCGTTTTATGTCACATAATACATAGGAATTGGTTCCTGTTAAACAGGTGTGTGGTAGCCTTTGTTAGTGATTCATACTGGACTCAGGTATAAAATGAACGCCACACACACACAGACATACCACACACAGACACAACACATGCACACAGGAGTACATCATGACTATTAGTAGCACAGACCCTATGTGAACCAAAGTCATCCACGTTATACATCTGTTCATGGCTCGAAGGCTGTTATGACGACAACTATCGACAAAAGATGGATCCCATTCTCCCTTTCTCTCGGCTAGTGATGCTTCAAGCTTTAGAAATCACACATTCCTCTCTATTCTCTGACCACATATGCCGGTCTCTCTGCACTCTCGAACCACATGTATGTCTCTCTGCATTCTCTGACCATAGATGCCTGTCTCTCTCTATTTTTCTGACCACACATGTCTCTCTCTCTCTCTCTCTCTCTCTCTCTCTCTCTCTGTCTCTCTCTCTCTCTCTTTCTAAATTTTCTGACCACACATGCCTGTGTGGAAGAAATGGGAATTTCCTTTGTGCTTATATTAATCACTAACTGACAGAACCAGTCATTGGATACTAGTTAGTATGTTTCTCATGTTAGCCTGCTATTAATAAGAAGTAGATTGTGTTTATGTGTCAAGGTTAATAAAGGTTTGGGGTCAGGAGAAAGAGAATACCAACTATGATCTCTAATCAGAAAGTGGTCATGAGATGAGAGCTGTGAATCTCTTTGTCTGTGACTGTTGTAATGTCATTACTGCCTCAATGCCACTATCTTTGTTTACATTCTTGTGCCCTTTAAAAGATGGTTCTCCAGCCTACAGTGCAGTCTCTCTCTATTCTCTGACCACACATATCTGTCTCTCTCTATTCTCTGACCACAGATTCCTGTCTCTCTGCATTCTCTAACCATAGATGCCTGTCTCTATTCTGACCACAGATGCCTGGCTCTCTATTCTCTGACCACACGTCAGTCTCTCTGCATTCTCTGACCACACAAGCCTGTATCTCTGCATTCTCTGACTACCCGTCTGTCTGTCTCTATTCTCTGACCAATTGTCTGTCTCTCTGCGTTCTCTGACCACAGATTCCTGTCTCTCTGCATACTCTGAGCATAGATTCCTGTCTCTCTCTATTCTCTGATCACAGATGCTTCTCTCTCTTTATTCTCTGACCACAAATGCATGTCTCTATTCTCTGACCACATATGCCTGTCTTTCTGCATTCTCTGACCACACGTCTGTCTCTTTGCATTCTCTGACCACTGATGCCTGTCTCTCTGCATTCTCTGACCACTATTTTCAAGGCTTCCATGTAAACAAAAGAGAGGCCCCAGAATAGAAGAGCATGAAGGAAGGCTCCCATGTAATTTCTGTCTTTTGTCTCTGTTCCTATGATGCCCACGCGTGCTACGACAATGAGCTGGTAGCTTCATTGTGGGGCTGACAACGGCACTCAGACGCCTTGCAAGGAGCCAGGAAGGAGCCAATCATTCCTGCACGAGCATCGGCCCCCTTATCACTGACATGGGCTGCAGCTTAACACTGATGTAAGGTTAATCTTAACACTGGCTGGTTAAAACAATACTGCCATGTTGAAATGGAGAGCATTTGTGCAGGCTACTTTTAGAACATGCCAGTGAGAAGTAGTAAACAAGAACAAGAAAACAGATGGTTGATAACATGGAATTCAAATCATGCACAGATCAACATGGGTAGGATGTGGGAGGTTTGATTAGCAAATGCATCATGGCTACAAAGCACCTTGAATGTTGCAGTTTTGGACTTAGTTACAAGACTACATGTTTTAGTATTTTTGAAAGTGCAGCAACTGATCAGGTAAACTGAATGAATTCCACAGGTGACTGACAATTTAGAAACCCTTAACTGAGAGCCCGCTAATGACACTAGCATGGGCAGTTAGAAAGCATTACACGGTCCAGAGTGAGCAATGGCCACATCGCAGAGGACGACAGCTCAGTAAATATATAAATAACTTTGTATACAGCTAGTTCTTTAATGATATTTGAATATCAAAGAGACCAAATCAACAGATGTTTATTCCTTATATCACCACCACAGATGGCACATCTCAAATCTTTTCCATGCAGCTAAGCACGGCGCTACCGTAAAATTGAATAACCTCAAAATAATTTTCCTGTAAAAACCTAAGCATCCCTGGCCCCCTGAATGATTTGGCATTACTGTTCTGAAGGAGAACATGTCCCAATTCACACAGACACACAGGCTTACCTCCAGCTCAAAGCACAGCTGAGTGGTACTTAGGCTGGCAAGGCTGCTGAAAACATCTGTATCCACTCAGTTAGTGCGTGACAGCTCCATTGGTCACAATGTCCTCAAGGCCCAAAGCACCATCATGGCAGGCATTTTGAGTGGACCTGAACATCATAGAGCTTATGGGGCAGGCATACATCTGATTCTTCTCTGAAATTATTTCTCCCCGATATATGTAAAACAAATTGTACAACACAATGTGACATTGGCAAAAAGTCAGAGACCTCCAGGCAAAAAATAAGCATGATGATTTTGGATCTACAACAAGGCTCCACCTGCATGTTTTTGTTTGTTCCTCTTAATGTGACAGGTTAAACTAGTCTAAATAATTGTTCTGCAAATAATGGAAGCTGGGGCATTTGGGCATTATTGAAACTCTCCTTTTGAAAGGTGGTCATTTAAAATGGGCTTCTGAGAGACAAAGCGTAAACCAAATGACTATCTATAGAAAATTGAAATAACTGCATTGTAATATAGCAATCTCTCTTTTCATCACCATTTCTCAACTCCATCTGTGCCATCAGCAATTTTAGATTTTTTTATAATCAAATTCAGATGCTGATGTCAAAAAGACCTTGTCCTCTGTGAGTTGGGACAAAATGCTGATCGCAGTGGTTCTGGTCTGTTGAACAGTACCCTGCAGACTGTCAGCGCTGGTACCGCCTGAAACTCACACTTGGGATCCCAGCTAGGTGAACACAAGAGAAGCGCTGACCCAAGCAATGTCAGTGTATTCACCCGCTGTTAAAAATGAAATCTCCAACATAAATAGGCTGAATAGGTAACATTTAGAGATTCTTTACGTTGCCCAGAGTGGCGTTCCCAGGGACCCTGATGCCAGGCTTGGAGTGGGTGCTCACAGGCGAGCGCCTGGTGGCCGAGTCTTTGCCCATAGGACCCGGCCGGGTATAGCCCAAAAAGGCAACGTGGGATCACCTTCCAGCAGGCCCAGCACCCACAGGAAGGACCATAGGAGGCCGGTGCAGTGTGTTTTGGGCCGGCGGTCAGAGGCAGGTGCCTGGACGACCGAGGCCATGCACACAGTTTCTAGCGCTGGGTAAATGGAATGTCACCTCGCTGGCGGGGAGGGAGCCCGAGCTTGTGGGTGAGGTAGAGCGTTACCGGCTAGATATAGTCAGCCTCGCCTCCACGCACAGCCTGAGTTCCGGATCCATTATCCTCGAGAGAGGCTAGACTCTACATTTCTCTTGCGTTGCTTGCGGGGAGAGGCGGCAGGCTGGCATGGGCTTGCTCATAGCCCCGTGTTGGTGTTTACCCCAGTAAACGAGAGGGTCGCATCCCTGCACCTTCAAGCCAGGGACATGTCTCTCACTGTTGTATTGGCCTATGGGCCGAATAGCAGTGCAGAGTACCCCTTCTTGGGGTCCCTGGGAGGGGTACTGGACAGTGCACTGACCAAGGACTCCATTGCTCTGTTGGGGGACTTCAACGCTTACGTGGGCAATGACAGTGACACCTGGAGAGGTGTGATTGGGAATAACGCCCCCCCCCAATCTGAACCCGAGCAGTGTTTTGTTATTGGACTTCTGTGCTAGTCATAGTTTGTCCATAACGAACACCATGTTCGAGCACAAGGGCGTCCATCACTGCACTTGGCACCAGGTTGCCCTAGGCCGAAGGTCTATGATCGACTTTGCTGCCGTGTCCTCTGACCTGTGGCCGCGTGTCTCGGACACTCGAGTAAGGAGGGAGGCGGAGCTGTCAACCGATGACCACCTGGTCGTGAGCTGGATCCGCTGGAGGAGGAGGAAGCTGGACAGACCTGGCAGGCACAAGCGTATCGTGGGGGTCTGTTGGGAATGTCTAGCAGAGCCCTCTCTCAGCAGGGTCTTCAACTCAAGTTCAAGTTCAAGTTCAAGTTGTGCTTTATTGTCATTCCGCTACATGCGGGTGCATACAGTGGAACGAAATGTCGTGCTTCACAGAGCCACGGTGCTACATAAGTACAGACATTCAACAGCACAGTCTAACAACAAACAATTTAAAATAAATATAACATTTTTCCTATACATAAACTAAACAGGATACAAACTATACAAACTGTACGAATACTTACCGATGTGCATGTGCATAGAGTATTGTACATGTGCGAAGAATAGATACATATTATTACAGAGTCTTTAGGTGCATTGTATGTGGCTGAACACGAGCGGCAGGGTGTCATCGACAATAGCTGGTGGGCCTGATGACTATGCAGTTTTTCTGATAGTCGGTGTTCGGTCTGTGCCAGAGAGGCTAGTTTGTTGACGCAATCTGAATGGAAATCAGATTTTGGGAGTCACACTCCCCCCCCTCACCTCCTCCCCCCCCCTCCGTACTCAAGGCCCCGGGATGGGGGCGTCACCGCGGCTGTGCTGGGTGGGCGGTACCACCACCGCTTTCTGCGGGTGAGTCACGCGACGCCCTGCGTCGGAGGGGTAGGGGAGGGGCCAGAGCAACGCCAGGGAGGCAGGAAGGAACATATATAGAACATCAAGTGGTTCATATATTATGGATGCCCCGGTGCCTAAACTACCTTAGTCCTCGGGTCCTCGGGCCAGGAATGTTTCCACGGAAACGGATCGGTTGTTTCTCGCAGGCTGAGGGGTTCTGACTTCAATCACCCCCACGCCCCACGCGCCCCCCCCGCTTCCACGCCCCCCAGTGTGCTTATAGTTTATTGTGTGGGTAGTGTCAGAGGGCCGGAGGCAGTTAGAGAGGCTACTCAAGCCTGGGGGAAGAAGCTAGTTGATTACAGTTCTGGGCACGAGACGGACGTCATTCTCTGATGCCTTCACGGGTCATCCGCAGTCTACCGTGATGGTCACACGCTGAGAGAAGGAGAGTTGTGAGGGGTGGGTTCGGAGGTCCTAACGGATAACAAATTTAATTGCGGGCTCGGCTTAGTGTCTTACAGGCAGCATTGGTGTTGTGAATGAAATTTTTAGGATGAGGGGAGAGGCGGGCACCCGAATTGACTCGCAGCTCTCGGTTGTCACTGTATGCGCTCTGGATTGGTCTTCAGCTGGGTCCCCTCGCCTGACACATGTGCAGTTCCCGTACCAGACAGTGATGCAGCTGGTCAGCACACTCTCAATGGTGCCCCTGTAGAATGTGAAACTCGCACCTCCGGGATAGTTTCTCACAGATCCCTGGGGGGGACTGGGGACATTGAGTCTAAGTGGACCATGTTCTCGGCCTCCATTGTCGATGCGACAGCCTGGAGCTGCGGTCGTAAGGTCCCTGGTGTCGCGGCGGCAATCCCCGAACCCGGTGGTGGACACCGGAAGTAAGGGATGCTGTAAAACTGAAGATGGAGTCCTATCGAGCCTGGTTGGCTTGTGGGACTCCTGAGACAGCTGACAGGTATCGGCAGGCCAAGCGTGCCGCGGCTCAGATGGTTGCGGAAGCAAAAACTTCAATCTGGGAGGAATTCGGGGAGGCCATGGAGAAGGACTACTGGAAGGCCTCTAGGAAATTCTGGCAAACCGTTCGCTGACTCAGGGGTGAGAGGCGGTGCTTCACTAACACCGTGTGTGGTGCGGGCGGGGAGCTGCTGACCTCAACTGGGGACGTTGTTGCGCGGTGGGAGGAATACTTTGAGGATTTTCTCAATCCTGCCATCACGTCTTCCAAGGAGGAAGCAGAAGGTGGGGACCCGGAGGCGGACTCATCAATCACCCAGGTGGCAAAGCCCCGGGGGTAGACGAGATCTGTCCTGAGTATCTTAAGTCTCTGGATGTTGTGGGGCTGTCGTGGCTGACACATCTCTTCAACATTGCGTGGCGGCTTGGGACAGTACGCCAGGGTACTAGAGAGGAGAATCCGACCGATAGTCGAACCTTGGATTCAGGAGGAGCTGTGTGGTTTTCGTCCTGGTCGCGGAACACTGGACCAGCTCTATACTCTTCATCAGGGGCCCTTTGCTCGGGGCCGTCCAGTCCCTGCATGACTGGAGCAGGAGCTGTGTTTGCATTGCCGGTAGTAAGTCTGACTTATTCCCGGTGCATGTTGGACTCCGCCAGGGCTGCCCTTTGGTTCTGTTCATTGTTTTAATGGACAGAATTTCTAGGCACAGCCTGAGGCCGGAGGGTGTCTGGTTCAGGGAGCACAGGATCTCATCTCTGCTATTCGCAAATGATGTTGCCCTGATGGCTCCATCGGACCGGGACCTACAGCATGCACTAGGGTGGTTTGCAGCCAAGTGTGAAGCGGCCAGGATGGGAATCAGCACCTCCAAATTCGAGGCCATTGTTCTCGACCAGAAAAAGGTGGCTACTCCCTTCGGGTGGGTGGGGAGTCCTTGCCTCAAGTGGAGGAGCTCAAGTATCTCAGGGTCTTGTTCACGAGCGAGGGAAGAACTGAACGTGAGATTGACAGGCGGATCGGTGCAGCGGCTGCAGTGATGCTGCAGTTCCTACTCTCACCTATGGTCATGAGCTTTGGGTAATGACCGAAAGGACAAGATCGCAGATACAAGTGGTTGAAATGAGTTTCCTCTGCAGGGTGGCCGGGCGCTTCCTTAAAGATAGCGTGAGGAGCTCAGTCACACAGGAGGAGCTCGGATTAGAGCTGCTGCTCCTCCATGTCGAGAGGAGCCATCTGAGGTGGCTTGGGCATCTGTTTCGAATGCCTACTGGACTCCTCACTCGGGAGGTGTTGTGGCCATGTCCCACCGGAAGGCGGCCCCGGGGAGACCCAGGACACGCTGAAGGGACTATGTCTCTCGGCTGTCCTGGGAACGCCTCGGGATCCCCCCGGAGGAGCTGGAGGAGGTGTCCGTGGAGAAGGAAGTCTGGGCCTCCCTGCTCAGACTGCTGCCCCCACAACCCGGCCCCGAATAAGTGGAAGAAAATGAATGGATGGTGGTAACATTTAACTGTGCGATTGGAGGCATTCAATGAGGAAAGTGAGAGAGCAGAAAGGAATAAACAGTTTGGATGTTCCTCCATTGGAACATTTAGAAAACTGGAGAGAACAAGACATGGGTGCATTTTTTTACTAAGAAAACAAGTTAATATCAACAAAATAACCAAGCAGTATATCACTCTTCCTTTCCCAGGGAACATATTCATCTAATAAAAAAATCAAGAGATATCACAGTGTTCACCGCAAAAAACACTTTGCAGTTAAACCTTCTGCAATCTGACCAGTTATTTGAATAGTTATCTTGAACTGGAGAGACATCTTCTCTTGGGTGTTGTCAGAATACAGACATCTTCAATTGGATGATGTCAGAATACAGATATCTCCTCTTGGGTGGTGTCAGAATAGAGACATCTCTTGGGTGGTCTCAGAATACAGAACATAGGTATATTCTGTTTATCTGATCTATACAGACAAATTCATGTAGAACCAGACAGTATGCCAAACAGAACAACACAGGCCACTAAAAGGTGGGTGCAGAGAGAGACAGCTGCCTGAGCAGACCCCCCTGGAGGATCCAAACTATCACAGACCAGGAGGACCATGGGATCGGAGCAATAACCATGCTCTGTTTATCCAGAATGATCTGAACTTTGGCTTCAGCAGGTTCCGCAGACTGGTGTTCATCAATATTACAGTGACATGTCCACCTTGATGTGTTAACTGAAAAATACATAGCTTCCTAAAGATGGTTGTGAGGTCATTCCAACTCTGTATATCTACAGCAAATGTAAGCAACTGGAGACTGTTGCTAGTGATGGCATGTGCTGGACCTGTATAGAGCCACTTGGTCAACCTAGAATACCTCATTGGGATTTGAAGTGTCATCTCCTCCCTCCCACACCTACTTTAGGGTCCAATCTCCAAATCCCTCGTAATGTCACCAAGTTATTTTTTATTTTACGCACATACACCCCCGCATACACACAAGCCCATACACTCCCTCACTCACACATCCACACACACACTGAACACACATCCACTGAACTCATCCTTCCTGGAGCAATCCATAGGGAGAAAGGAAAGCTAATGAGCAAAGAACTGAAGCTGGGCCACAAGAAAACCACCTTAGGTAGCAGAAATTAGATCAGAACTCTCTCTCCTTCAGGAGCTCTATATCTCTCTCCTTCCTCCTTGTGTCTTCCTTTCCCTTCCTCCCCCTCTCCAAACTGCTGAATACTGAATCAGGGAGGTCTTGGGAGGGGGAGGCTTGTTCTAGATCATTAAGTAGATTTACCACCTCAAGCCATAGAGATCCATTCATTTTTCCCCTCAAAAATATCGTTGATTTTTAACACACTGTTAACATTTAAGCAGTTGAGGTACAAGAGTGTATGAGCATGACACACATTTAACGCCAATAATAAAAAGACAAATTATGTAACAAAAAATAAGAACATAAAAGGAGAAAAAATAAAAATAAAATATACACAAGCTTCTCACAAGATTCTACTAGTTTTCACACAGCTTCTCCATTAAGCGTCACCCCATCAACTCCACCACGCTCAAGGAATGAAAAGAATGGATTCCATTCCAGTCCTCATATTTCTCGTATTTACCTCTCACAACATAAGTAATTCTTTCAATAGGCATGTTTATAGCCCTTTCTTTCACCCAACTACCTACCTTAGGTGCTTTAGTGTTCTTCCAATGTAGGGCGATTTAACGTTTTGCTTGTAACAAATGTCTATGAAAGAATAATCTCTACATTTTAGTGAAATGTGACAAGGATATATAAGTGTAATGAGAATAATTTTGCCGATAATGGGAAACTAATATTTTAATTCTATTTATCTTATCGTTAACCTCTTTCCAGAATTTCATTGTGTTCACACTCCCAAATACAGTGGTACAAAGTGGCTTTAAATTTGTTACATTTCAAACAGGTTGCAGGGATGTTTTCACTGTATTTTTGTAATGTAGTTGGAGAGACATAAGTACGCATAAACCACTTATATTGTTGCAATGTCAGTCTTTTATTTACTGTTTGAGCCCCCTTGAATGTCTCCATCCAATCATTCACATTTATAACCTAATTTATATCCGTACTCCATTCTCCTAGTTTATGATTTGAGGATTCTTGTGATCCTGAAATTATGATGTCATAAAGTAATGAAATTAAACCTGTGTCATAGCAATCATTTATCATGTCCCTCACCAAAAGAGTTCTGTTGGGAGGTAGAGATTCTTATTTGTAAGTATTTAAAGAAGTGTTTTTCAGGAATTTCAAAAAAATTAGCTATTTCCCTTAAAGGACATGAGCTGACTGAACAAGTATAAATCTGCAACTATCTTTATCCCTTTACCTGCCGAAACCTTACACCCTACATCAAGGCTCCCTAGTTTAAAACTCCAGTTGCCCCAGATGGGGCTAAAACAAGACAAGTTATTAGGAATTCGTAAGTACCTCTTGACTTCATACCAAACATTTATCATATTCATTACTATTGGGTTAAGGGTGTTTTTCTAAGGTTTTTGAGTGCAGATGAATAACAGGATAGTTTTAAGGACAGCTCACAAGAGACAGTAGTATATTCCATGTCCAAGACGAGGTACTTTGAGAAGAAAAATAGACCATAATAGTTCTAAGTTGAGTATCAGAATAGTACCACTGTAAATTAGGGCACTGAAGTCCTCCTCTATAGAAATAAAGAAGTGAGAGGCAGAGTCTAGGACGTCTGTTATTCAAAATTAAATTAATGAGCAACTTATTAACTGTTAGGAACAAGTGTTTTGGAGGTGGCAGGGGACTACTCTGAAATAAGTATACGTTTAGGCAAAACATTCATTTTCAAAATATTTATGTGTCCAATCAAGGGTAAAGATGACCATCTTTCAATGGAGTTAGAAATACCTTTGAAGAGGGTTAGTGATAGTTTGAAGAAACAATATTATTGGATTTTGAAACTACTTTAATGCCCAAATATGTAAACCAATCAATTCGATTAAATATGGTGGTACCATAGTTGGGCTGTTGTCCATCCCTCTCATTTAGCAACATTAGTATGCTTTTATTTTTAATTATTGATCTTGTACCCAGATCTCTTTCCAAATCTACTAATGGTCTCTAACAGGGCAGGAAGAGAGTCACTAAGATGTTTTAGAAAAAGAAGGACATCATCTGCAAATAGGGCAATTTTATGTTCTATTTGACCAACAGTAATACCAGTTATGCCCATATGTTCTATAACTGCTATTGTAAAGGGTTCTATGGAGTTTGCAAAGAGGAGGGGAGAGAGGTGAACCCTGCTGACACCCCCTGGATATATTGAAAGACTTGGACACCATATTATTTGTCAGAACCTCTTCTACTAAATTATTACAAAGAAACTTAACCCACTTGCAGAATCATTCCCCAAAACCAAACCTTGTCAAGAGGTTGAATAGATAGGGCCACTCCACTCTATCAAAGGCCTTCTCTGCATCTAGTGACAGGATGGCAATGTCTGGTTGGCCCTCCTGGGTATGAAGGATGCTGAGAAGCCTTCTCAAATTATGGAAACCCTGTCTGTGCTGAATTAATCCATATTGGTCCTCTCGTATTAGATTAGTCAAAAGAGCTTCCAATTTCCTTGCAATAATTTTACACAATATTTTCGTATCTGAGTTAAGGAGATTTATTGGACGTATGTTTTAACACCTTGTATTAGCTTTCCCTTGTTTTGGTAGTAGAGTGATTAAGGTTCCTCTCATTGATTCAAGGAGGAGACCCTCTTGGAACTCTTCCAACAACATATCTGGAAGGGGGGCTAGCAATTTATCTTTGAATTTCTCATGGATGTGGGGAGAGAGGAGGCCATCTGGGCTGGAGTTTTCTCTGCCGTCATTGCATCAGTTGCTGCCGATAGTTCTTGCGTTGTAAGCTCTTTTTCTACAGTGAGTAAAATAAGTATTTGAAGACCCTGCTATTTTGCAAGTTCTCCCTCTTGGAAATCATTGAGGGGTCTGAAATTGTTATCATAGCTGCATGTCCACTGTGAGAGACCATCTAAAAAATAAAATCCAGAAATCACAATATGATTTTTTAACAATTTGTTTGTATGATACAGCTGTAAATAAGTATTTGAACACCTGTCTATCAGCTAGAATTCTGACCCTCAAAGACCTGTTAGTCTGCCTTTAAAATTTTCACCTCCATTCCATTTATTATCCTAACTTAGATGCATCTGTTTGAGGTCGTTAACTGCATAAAGAGACCTGTCCACCCCATACAATCAATAAGAATCCAACTAACACCGCCAAGACCAAAGAGCTGTCCAAAGACACTAGAGACAAAATTGTATACCTCCACAAGGCTGGAAAGGGCTACGGGAAATTTTCCAAGCAGCTTGGTGAAAAAAGGTCCACTGTTGGAGCAATCATTAGAAAATGGAAGAAGCTAAACATGACAGTCAATCTCCCTCAGACTGAGGCTCCATGCAAGATCTCACCACGTGGGGTCTCATTGATCCTAAGAAAGGTGAGAAATCAGCCCAGAACTACACAGGAGGAGCTGGTCAATGACCTGAAAAGAGCTGGGACCACCGTTTCCAAGGTTACTGTTGGTAATACTCTAAGACGTCATGGTTTGAAATCATGCATGGCACATAAGGTTCCCCTGATTAAACCAGCACATGTCCAGGCCCGTCCTCAGTTTGCCAATGACCATTTGGATGATCCAGAGGAGTCATGGAAGAAAGTCCTGTGGTCAGATGAGACCAAAATATAACTTTTTGGTCATAATTCCACTAAACATGTTTGGAGGAAGAAGAATGATGAGTACCATCCCAAGAACACCATCCCTACTGTGAAGCATGGAGGTGGTAGCATCATGCTTTGGAGGTGTTTTTCTGCACGTGGGACAGGGTGACTGCACTGCATTAAGGGGAGGATGACCAGGGCCATGTATTGTGAGACTTTGGGGAACAACCTCCTTCCTTCAGTTAGAGCATTGAAGATTTGTCGAGGCTGGGTCTTCCAACATGACAATGACCCGAAGCACACAGCCAGGATAACCAAGGAGTGGCTCTGTAAGAAGCATATCAAGGTTCTGGCGTGGCCTAGCCAGTCCTCAGACCTAAAGCCAATAGAGAATATTTGGTGATCCTCAGCGACAGGCCAGAAATCTGATTGATCTAGAGAAGATCTGTGTAAAGTGGGACAAAATCGCTCCTGCAGTGTGTGGAAACATGGTGAACAACTACAGGAAACATTTGACCTCTGTAATTGCAGACAAAGGCTACTGTATAAAATATTAACATAGATTTTTCTCAGGTGTTCAAATACTTATTTGCAGCTGTATCATACAAATAAAGTTTTAAAAATCATGCATTGTGATTTCTGGATTTTTTTATTTTTAGATTGTTTCTCACAGTGGACATGCACCTACGATTACAATTTCAGACCCCTCTATGATTTCCAAGTGGGAGGACTTGCAATGATTCGGAGGGCACTCTGAACAATACAGTTTTTTATAATCTCTAAATGCTTCATTAATCTTAATTGGATCAACAATATTTCCAAATGGGCCATCAATTACGGTAATGGTTTGCTCAGCTTGTCTTTGTTTGACCTGCCATGCAAGTAGTTTTCCTGCTTTGTCTCCATGTTCATAAAAGTTCTGTTATAATTGTAATATTTTTGCAGCTTCTCTACTGGCTGACGATTCATTATAGTGTGTCCTGAGTAGTAGGAATTTATTATGGTCATCCACATTAACTACATTTACCTGATATAGGGTTATCTAATTGTTTAATTTTTAGTCTAGATTGTTTGGACTTTGAGCTACAAAATCCCATAATCTGACCTCCTATCAAAAGCTTTGAAAGCCTCCCATTTAATGCAAGCCAAGGTTTCAGATTTATTAGTCTCAAAATACATGTATATTTGATTACCTATGAATTGTATGAATGACAGGTCTTGAAGCCATTCTACTTGCGGGTGCCAAGAACGAGGAGGAACGTTAGCTATTTTGTCATTGGTGTATACCAATGATACTGCAGAATGGTCAGATATAACTAGAGCATGATTCTGACAACCTTTTATCTTGGGAAGATATTAAATAATAGTCAATACAGAAATGTGTTTGATATCTGCAAGAGAAACATGAGTAAGCTGTAGAGGTGGGGTTGAGGTGCCTCCAAATATCTAACAAATTTAATCTTTCATCTTCATCAGATGAACATGATTTCTTCTCCTCCGTGAAGTCCAGAAGGTCACATGGTACAGGGGAGCTAGTGGGTATCTTGCTAGTATCTCAAACAAAATGGATCTGCTGAACTCATTTCCACACTCAATACTGGTCTTCCTACCTCAGCCGCCTGTAAGCGTCTCTTCAGCTGTGCTGGACTGTTGTTTACTGCAAAGCGGGCAAGGATGAACTCTGCTAACTTTGAAAATCAATTGCTGTTCATACAGTAAGGATGAACACACAAATACACTGAATATATACAGAAGGGCAGGGAAACGTTAAAAAAAAAGTTTTGTTGTACGACTCATTTGTATTCAGGAAAAAGATGCTCTACTGAATCCAGTTCAGAGCCATATTCAGTGGTTGTATTGTTTAAAATGTTTAATGGGGTGATCTGTAATAAATGACTTGTATATTCCTAAATAGTTTGAATGTTTTTTATTCATCCATTAATTAATTAATGTTTTATTTTAATTGTATTAAATGTATTATTGCATTTTAATCTGTAAGGTGTTCCTTCAATTTAAAAACAATTTGAGATTGATATCCCCATATCTCTCTGCCCAAGTCTCAGAGAACAAGCTGCAGTGGTGTTAATCCTAAAGAAATGTTAAACCTTTGGGAAACTTACAGAAAAACCTACCTCTAAAAATGAATCTTTCCTCGAAACTTGGAGACAAAAAAGTCAGACCAATCTGAGCAAAAAGGAGGGCCAGTGTCTTTGATGCTGTTTCTTCATTCTGAGCAAACAGGAGGGCCAGTGTCTTTGATGCTGTTTCTTTGTGCTACAAATGACATAGCAAGGCTTCGCAAACTCCTTAATGCAATACTCATAAATGACCAGGCAGGCGTGAAAGGTAGCAAGCATAAGAAAGGTACGCTTTCCCATTGACCATAAATTAAATGCAATGGACACCGTGAGTAAAGATCAAAGAAGGTCCAATTGAAGCCGGCGTCCAAATTCATTCAAGAAGGCATGAACTTACGACATGTTACTCATTTAAGACCTTCTGTAGATGCCATCAAGTGTTAACGGAATCGTCAAACAGAATGTTCATGTTCTGGGATTAGAACGCATTCCCTCCACTTTATGAAAGGGCATCATTTATAAGGTCATACACAAAGTTTTACACAAGTAAAACCTTCCCTTTGAAAGTGATCACAGGCACACCTAATGATTGGCTATGAAAAACAGATATTACCTTTCGTGCAGACAGGAAACAGAAGAGGAGGATTCCAAGATGGAGGTTCACCAAGCTGTTCAAGCCGGACATGATCAGGTGGGATCTGCCTTCTTTAGTCTCCAAGCATTGTGAAGGTGGTGGTGATAATAATGCCAGCTCTAAGCCCTCCAACTACAGGGATGAGGAAGTGATTCTGGATGGTAATGGAATCCAGTACATATTAATGAGGAAAGCCTCCGAAGGTCATGAGAGAGTCCATTGTTATGAACAAATGTCCTATTGGCATAGTGTGAGGTTGTGTGTATCCATACATAACTGCAAGATTGTAATGCAGAGTTAAGGCTCAGTCATGCTGTACAAAGTCTATCCTGCTTGTCTCTTGCAGCTGTTGTATAGATGCCAGTCAGTGTGAAGATGAGTGTTGCTGCTAAGGTGATTCTGACCATGCAGCTTCTGACACTGCTGTTCTGCTCTAAGCTTTTCTCTGGGGAAAAAAAACTTCACCAGTAGTCTCTCAACGTAACATAAAAACATCAATGCATCTGAGTTGCAAGCTTAGAAACTGTTGCAGTATTAGTTTGACGTCAGGGACTGTAATTAGCTTCTGATCTCATGCAGCAGAAGATACTGTAGAGAGAGATTTAGTTCATACTGGTTGAAATGGTGGTGATGGTGGGGCTGCGACCCTATTCTGACTCATCCAACTGTTCTATTCATAGAGGCAAGTGGGTGGAAGGGACCTAATTATCTTCTCCTCAGGTGTGGAGCGTAGGTGCCTACTAGTTTTAGAGGTGACTCGACGTTTCCTGCTGCCAGACAGCATTAGGACAAGAAGTGCCGTTACTCTCTCTTATGAGATCACACAGGGGTGTATCAGCTGGGGGCTACACATACAGGCCTGCAGTCAATAACATCATACATTGTACAGGGACATTGGGGACAAAGTGACATTTTCACTTTTGAAAATTTGTAAGAATGTGTCCTTTGAAAATTGGGGACAGGAAGGCCAATGCCCCGGCAGATAGCAACTGTCAATAAACAATATCAAAAACTATCCAGATTCTGAAAGTCAATATTTTACTTGAGGGTAAACTATAAATTCCCCCATTCCCCGATTAACTGTAAGTGAGAACATAACCTTTCTAAATGAATCTAACAGGATACACTTGTTGAAAATACCATCCTGCTGGACAATAAATTCAGCATATCTGTTTTTAAGGGCGGGTATTTTTGTGACAGTGTCACTTTCAGCAAGAGGCTCAGGAACAATACAACATGGTGACGATTCAGAGGCAGATTCTCTGGAGGAAAGGACAGCTGCAGAGCGTAAACAAACAGATAATCTGACTTTAGCCAACAATTGAGCGCTGCCTTGCCACAATAAACGGAGGAGATCCAGATAAATCCCACCATAAGCTCTGCCCACGTAGCGCACAGAGCTCAACACCACATAACACACAGCTTCTATTTTTGTGACTGTGTGCAGTTCCCTTTTGCAGCAGTGCATTTTTAATTTTCCCTCTCTTTGCTTGTGTCCTGCTGTGAGATGGTATAGCAGAGGGTTCGACAACAGATAGAGGTCATGTCGAACCATAGGTGGGCTGTGCCTGTGGTGACAAACCATGTCCAGATGGTGTCACTGTTGCACTACCGTGTGGAATTGTTCAGCCTCTACCTACATATACATGGGTTTTTTTCTGAGGACAATCATGACGGAAGACATTTCTGGAACATATTATTTGACAAACTTATTTTAACTATCCTAATTCACTGTGGGGATTTGCTGTACGGCAGCTCTTTGCAAGAATATTATAACTGGCAAAGTGTCTCATATACCACAGTGGAACAGACAGAGCCTACTGAATATAGAGACAACACAAAATGACTGAACTATAAAGCAAATCATTCCCTCTCAGCCAAATAGGGAAAAAACATAATTAAAATGCATATTTCAGATAATCAACAACTTCCTGAGTCATCCCGTACTATAATGACAACTGCAAGCAATACAAGTCTAATTACTATCAGACAGCACGACGTAGTAGACATTGTTAAAAAGTGAAGAAAAAAACATAAAACTAACTGAATAGCATCTGTAAGTGTGCCAGCCCAGCTTACAGTAGACTGTTCCATCCCCATGCCCAGAGTGGATGAGTGACATCTGTTACATAAGAACCTCATCACTGGGGCCCACGCAGCTAGCTGCCTCCTCACACTGAAGGCTTGACTGCCTCTCCTCTTCTCTTCTATCCTCTCTTCTCAACTCTTCTCTTTTTCTCTCCTATCCCCTCCTTTCTTCTCCACTCTTCTCCACTCCCCTCCACTCTTCTCCACTCCTTGGCTCTTCACTTCCCCACCCCTCCACTTTTCTCTTCTCCACTCATCTACATTTCTCTCTACTCCACACCTTTCCTCTCCTCTACTGTCATCTCTTCTTCTTTCCTCACCCCCGCCCCACACACACAACCCCACTCTTCAAAGGTGAAGACAAATGGCAGGTGAGATGGCTAGGTGAGATGGGTAGATGTGATGGCTTGAGGAGTTGGCTAGGTGAATAGGCTAGGTAAGACAGCTAGGAGAGATGGCTAGGTGTGACGGCTAGGGGCAGCAAATAAGTAAAAGAAAGCGACATATTTAATGCATGTCATCATTTGTCACATGAGCCGTAATGCTTTTCACGTATATCAGTTGCTTGCATTGACCGATATCCCTGTTATCCTGGAAATAAACATGTATGTCTGCAAACATACACAGCATGGTTAACCATACCTAGAGGACATGGACTAGCTGTAAAACACTGATAAGATGGCCATTCTATACATCTCACATACAGTATTTATACATGGCAACCGTTTCAAATGCTTGCCAGTCTTGCCAGTCTCAGTTAAACAAGGCTCTAAGAGTCTTACAGGACTCCAGAGATAAGAGCCTTGTTTGAGCCAACAGTTAGCTGAGGGGCTAACCCGTGGAGAATGTTCTAAGGTTTCAGGACATGAGCATCATGAGTCCTCGACATGTTACAGTGCGGAAGTATTTGTATGGTGTTTTCCTCAACATCTCCAAGCACTTAACACAGGAGAGCTGTGGAGGCACTGCAGTTCTTTCCAACCACCATCTTTCATTTTCAAGACACATAATAACTACATGGTTTTCCTGTATCATATGTCTCAAAGTAGTTTTATTGGAATTCAAGAATTGAATGACTTAACCTTTATACAAAATTAAACAGTTGTATTAAAGCAGGTTAAGCTTCTTTGAGGCTCTCGTCAATGAGCTTACATTAAGGTTGCTATCAAGATTTCGGGGATACACTGTCAACAAACAAGGCTTTTCAGAGAGGTAGCCATTGACATGCGATAGTGAAACTCCCACCCACCGAGCATAACAATAGCGGAGGTGTTTTGACTGACATGTCATCTTGTTGTGATCCTCTGCTGATGTCCCAGCAAGTAGGCAAAGGTCAGAGAGGTCACCGTCAACACGGCACCGATAGGATTCCAGCAATGGACACCCATGTGGGGTACTCTATGTGCCAATATCCATCCTCCGCTCTCACCAGCCCACAAACCCCTGCTGACTGCACGCCCACTCATCCAATCCATTCCACCAGCAAACCTGTTGCCTAGGCAACCCCAACACACTTGAATCTGTCTGAGTGTGAAAACAAAAATTATTATTTTTTCTATACACTTGTTCGATTTTGTATTTTTCATCCATTCATTGATATATCTATCTCCATGTTCACCTGATCCATTTAACCCTTTGTCGTCATTCAACTACTTTGGTCTGGATGTTCAAAGCTGTAGCTGTCTTGCTGTGCTGCCCATAATGTAACATCAGACAGTATTACGTTCACTTCTAACTATTACACCATCGAAAGCATGACTACAATAGATTTCTCAAGAGGCTTCTCAAACCCATCACCATTAAATTACATTTTGATGTGCCATACCTGATCTTCCATGTGTGTCCATGTATATACTGTAAATACTGTAGGTGGGGCTGAAAAGCAAACCTGAAAGAGTTGAATAGAGAAGCAAAATCTGGATGTACTGGTTTGTTTGTCCACAGTGGTCTGATTTTTAACACAGACATGCAGCCTAATGTTCCCCCTGAGCTGTAGGCAGCCGTCTCTGATTAGCATAACATTTAGATCAGAGATGCTCGCAGTTAAACTGATGGACTGATGTTAATACCATAAGCCCTTTTGCTTGTGTCTGGGAATTGTATCACAAACAGCAGAAAGAAATAGAAAACCTCTAGTGCGTGTGTGTGTGTGTGGCATAGAAAACCTGCTGCTGGGGGCTGATGAGGAATTTATCTATGCCAGTGTGCGTCAGAAGGGTGTGACACAAAAAAGTTCACATTTAAACACACACACACACACACTGAAGGCTGGTATTGCCTTCATCCATGACACTGTTACATAGTTCTCAGTGAACACCGCACAGTGGCAATGTTGACAAAAAGAAAAGAACAGGGAGTCTTAAATAGAATCAAGCTACCGTAGAGAAGAGGCTAAAGCACGCACACAGCATCTAAACGTAGCCATGTAGGTCACGGTTAGAGGCTTGCCCAGAGATGCAATGCAAAGAAACAGACATACGAACACATCCACCATTTTTGCGTCACTTCAAGGATGTACTTTGAGTCTCAATATTCTAATTGTCAAATGAATTTTCTTCCTCTTCCTTCTCCAGCTTGGATTCAGCTGCTGACACACACTGCACAACCGCCCACGTCCACCCTCACAGCACAGGGCGGTGGAGGAGGGCAGAGAGGAAGGGAGGAAAACAGAAAAAATACAAAGAAATAGAGATATAAAGAGGGAGAGTAGGAGAGAAAGAGGAGAGAGAGAGAGAGAGAGTGTGTGTGTGTGTGTGTGTGTGTGTGTGTGTGTGTGTGTGTGTGTGTGTGTGTGTGTGTGTACAGGAGTCGAACTGCAGGAAAAGACTCATTGCTTCATACTATGTTCCTGACAAACAACAGCTCCAACACACAGAACACATACACAAACACACACACACACACACACACTCACACACACACACACAAAGAAACACTTTCAAATACCAAGATGAGCCTAGGCTACAGTTCAAACATAGACATCAGATAATGTACTTAGGTAATATCTGTGCCTTTCTAATGGGAATGTCTAATGACAATGTATACTTCAGCGAAGCGTACAAACAAATTAAATATTGAAAGATCCTTTGCTGAAAGGTTCAAAAACACAGACACTGTCCCGCAGGCCGTTGCAACAATATGAATGATGGTGCAGTCAAGAAAAGAAGACAAGTTTTCCCCCTTTCTCCTCAGAAACTAAAGCAAACATATTTGGATTCCATGGTTCATGCTGTATACTAACTGCTAGGCCACAAATTTAGTCCACTTTAAACTGCAACTATGACAGAAACTATATACCCTAACTTCAAATATTTTGTGAAAGGAACGCTTGACGATAAATACAAAACAACTTAAATGTGATGCCAGTGAAAAGCCAGGCTCCACAACCCCAAAACAATTAAATTCCTACTTCCCACCATAAGTTATACTAGAAGACTTCCATTCCCATGATGCTGTGACATGGAATAGCAGACATGTGTGGGGACAGGGATAGCGTGGCTGTCACAACACCACTCAAAGGTTTGTCATTGAGTGTCGGACAGACTTGCGGCATGGGGTCGCCGGGGTGTCTGTGTCTACCATCTGATGGAATGGGGAAGGAACCCATCATCATCCATCAGCGGCCATGACGAGCTCCACTTGTGGGAGATGACACCTGGCACACAGTCAAGGCCATTCATTTGTGAACACACACAATTACTGGCTGGGGCCCAGTAGTAGGAAACAGCTTCTTGCCTTCCATCTCCTCCTGTAGCCTTCCACTGCTGAGCCCCTCCCCCTCAGAACACTGATATGGTATGATAGTTAAAACAATATGGAGGACATCAGAGAAGGAAAAGAGACAATACCTGTTTCACCGTCCACTTATCAACAGTGTGTTTTCTCCCAGCCTCAGAAAATCTATTGGCTTTCAGAGGGCACTTCAGACTGCAGTTGGACGTGAGGTAGACAGGCTAGATGGGCTGGATAGGCTAGAAATACGACCAGCCCAAACACAGGCTAGCTAGGCTAGCTGGACTAGCTGGACTGGAAACAGAGCTAGGCCAAACACAGGCTAGCTGAGCTAGCTGGGCTAGAAACCCAAACAAATCCTAGCTGGGCTAGCTCTAGCTCTATTAACTATATCAGATACAGGAAAGCCAGGCTCTGAACATAATGACAGAAGTGACATTGGAAAAGATCATACTGTCAGAAACAGGAGGCGGACCTATTTTCTTTTATTAAGAGGATGAATGGAGTAATCAAGCACATTCACTGACGATGAGTGGAAGTGGTGATGGCCGAGCTGTACCCTCGCACCCACACGCATGTTCACACGCACTATAAAGCACCCATATGTCAATTCACGCACGTGTACACATGTACACATACACAAACACACACACACACACACGCCTAGATATGACATCATTGAGCAGTCATGCTCAGTCATGAGCAGGTAGCCATGCTCTTATTAAGCAGACAACCGTACTCAGCAGCAGAGCTCTCTCTTGGGAGACCAAGGCTGGGAGAGACTGAAACTCAGTGTTCCAGAGATGACCCCAACTGCTCCACATGATGACTTGTCAGCATAGGAGGAAGGACCTCTTAATTCTCAAACAAAACCAGCCAAAAATATCTTACTATTAGCACCCAATCAGAATAATTACAGTTTATTGGAACCCGTTGTTTATCAGGAAGCCAAACTGTCCTGTTGCGTTGAGAGGTGTCGTCATGTCAGGTGGTGTAGAAGCCTTCGCAGTGTGAGGCGGCCTGACGGAGCCAGTGGCTGAGCCACCAACAGGAAGTGCTCAAATTGCCATGTTGAACATGATTGGATCAGAGAAGATCTGTGTATTGTCATGTGGCGAGGTTGTGACAGTCTACGTCATCTCTTTGGGCTGGAGTCCAACACCGGTGAGAGCAAGGGTGCAGGATAGCAAGATCTCGTCTGGAACACAGCCCTCTCCTCCTCCAGGACCCTCCTCCTGGGTCTGGCAGACGTCCTAGGGCCGTGAGTGTGGCTGTGCCACTGGGTCAGTCCCTGGCATCCTCTCCAGATGGTCTCGCTGGGGGTTGAACTGGAGCTGAGCAGGCGGGCAAGCAAGCGGAGATTTGGAACTGAATGCTGACTCTGGTTGGTTTCTGACTGCACATGCATAGCCCACACTCCTCCTCTTTCTCTTCCTCCTACGTCAGACAGGACTGGGAAAGCAGATGCTCCAGGGTCTTGACTCTTCAGCACGAAGCCTCGCTCATGTTTGTGCCC
This sequence comes from Plecoglossus altivelis, assembly GCA_036571765.1. NCBI lineage: Eukaryota > Metazoa > Chordata > Actinopteri > Osmeriformes > Plecoglossidae > Plecoglossus > Plecoglossus altivelis. The sequence goes on from BROE01000001.1 coordinate 191,164, forward strand.
ACCACAATTGCATAAACAACAGCAAGAATATAATTTGACTTAGTCTATCTACTGAGGAACGTTTTAGTTATGCTTGTATGTGTAAAATGTACATATGTATTAAGAGTGGTTTTATTCTGATAGGATTGTGTGTTAATTGTCTGTGAGAATGTAACAAGGCATATGGTCACAGGCTGAGTGGGGTCGATGACCCTACAAGGACAGGTTACCATTTGAGATGGTCATGATTGGTAAACTGTTAGTGTTCAATAAATAACCATGATTGATTATTTACCTAATTCACTTTTCATTTATCTAAAAAAATACGAAATCTCCACAAACATGACCAAATATACAGCAGAAATAAAGCTTATGACCATGAACATCCCTAACAATGTACTTGCCTCACATAAAGAAAGTGATACTGTTAAATTGTCCAATTCTATTTGGGCAGTTTAGAACAGATTACGTGGTTTAACGACAACCTCTCAAATCCCTTCTTTACTAAGAAAATCCTTCACTTCAAATTTTGTCTGTATCTGGAATACAACACAAATTTTATGGCGTGTCCTGTATGTCATGGTGATATCACAAGTAATAGAAATCTAGATATAGACATAGACATTAGGACTTTGTGTGTGTATGCCTGTGCCCAAATGTGTTTGTCTGCTGACACTGGTTGAGAACATTTCACACTCAGAGGCTGGCATGGAGAGTTCTCTGGCCCAAAACATCAACCTTGACTAGCGTGGAAACAGTTGCGTCAGTTCCCATTTCCCAACTTCTGGACTAATATTGAGGGATGATCCAGCCAAGGTTCTGTTACGTGGTGCTGAAAGAATGCTTACGAACAGCAGGATACAAATATCCACTATTGTCTGAAGTAAGAAAAGAGGCTAATCTTAATTGTCATAAATTTGGGTATCGCAATAAATGTTCATAAGTAAAAGTCTTTTTCAGAAAACATCGTTATCATGACATACTTTTCCCATAGTTAAGTGTTTCAACATCATTCCAAGGTGTGGGAAAGAAATGGAAGCAAACTTTGAAAGCCACCAGCGTTTGACATTACATAACCTGCAGAACCACAACTGTCAGTCATTTCCTTCACTTCAAACCCCTGTCCCAGCCAGTGGCCCCAACAAAAAGAGCAGTGTGGACAGGGGAAAGACAGAGAGAGGGAGAAAATTGGAGAGCAAAAAGGGGGGGAGAGAGAGAACAAGACCGAGGTGGGTTGAGAGAGACCGAGACAGAGGTGGGGGCGGGAGACAGAGGCAGAGATGAGGAGAAAGAGACAGAGGTGAGGAGACAGAGATAGAGGTGAGGAGACAGAGACAGAGGTGGGGAGAGAAAGAGAGAGAGACAGAGGTGAGGAGACAGAGACAGAGGTGGGGTGAGAGCAGGAAAAGAGCTGGAGGAGATGTCCCACCATGCAGGGAGCTCATCTGGTCTGAGCTGTTGTGAGCAGATTGATTTACCGCACTTCTGTTTATGTATGAACCGCAGTCCTTACATAATGCCACTCATCTGCAGGGAGGCTATGAACGAATGTTCCGTCTCAAGCACCCATGCCTCCCTGTCACTGACAATGAGTCCATAATCATTACAGGCTACAGAGGAAGGGTGAACTGGTGGTCAGGCAAAAGCATCTGCCTTTGGAAAAACAACAAAAATAACATTGTCTTCCTCACCACTTTTGGACAGCAGTCGTGTGTGATCATCAGGGATGACGCAATAGGAGAGCTACTAAGCGTTAAAACACACAGGACACCTCAGGTCCTGATTAGAGCCATCCCAGTTTATCCCCTCTAAAAATGGCAGTCATCTGTTGCTGTGATTGCCTTTGAAATCTGATCAAACTCCAAGTGAGTCCATTCGAGCGACAATCAAGTTGTTTGCATCCCACCTCTCCTCTCCATTCGCCATGTCTATCTTTCTTTTTTTTTCTTGTCACAGAGGAGCGATGGATTTTGAATTAAATTTCAGCTCATCACGGGGGATGGAGAGAGGAGGGCTTTATTCTCCATCAAGGAAAATATAGGGCTTGTTGGAGCTCTGGGTAGGATCAGGACTGCCATCCTGGGAAAGAATACCTGGACTGTCCTCCTGGGGAACAGCACAGGACTGCCCTCCTGAGAACCAACACCAAGACTGCCCTCCTAGGGAACAGCACTAGCCTGCTGGACCAGGGCACTATCCTGCTGGACCGTGCACCAGTACGGCCCTCCTTGAATCAGCCTGCTTGAAGCAGCACCAGGACTGCCCTGCTGGGAACCAACAACATGAGTACTCTCCTGGGAACCAGAACCAGGACTGTCCTCCTGGTTAACAGCACCAGGACTGCCCTACTGGGGAACAGCACAAAGACTGCCCTCCAGGGGAACAGCACCAGGACTGCCCTACTGGGAAATAGCACAGGACTGTCCTCCCGGGAACCAACACAAAGACTGCCCTCCGGGGGAACAGCACTAGCCTGCTGGGGAACAACACCAGCACCGCCCTCCTTGAAGCAGTACCAGGACTGCCCTGCTGGGAACCAGCACTAGGACTGCCCTCCTGGGAACCAACACGATGACTACCCTACTGGGAACCAGCAGCAGGACTGCCCTCCTGGGAACCAACACGATGACTACCCTACTGGGAACCAGCAGCAGGACTGCCCTCCTGGGAACCAGCACCAGGCCTGCCCTCCTGGGCAAAAGCACCAGTGCTGACCTCCTGGGAACCAGCACCAGGACTGCTGTCCTCAGGACCAGCACCAGGCCTGCCCTCCTGGGAAAAAGCACCAGTGCTGCCCTCCTAGGAACCAGTACCAGGACTACCCTCCAGGGAACAGCACCTGGCCTGCCCTCCAACAACAGCATTGTGTACGCAACAGAAGGGCTTCAAACACTTTGGGCTTCATGAACACCATGACAAATATTTGGCTATATACAGAGGTTGCAGAGCCCTGAGTCAGGGTCAGGGAATGTTCTTTCACTAACCAGTAGCTGAAACCCGGATCCATGAAAGTGTAGAGCAGTGCTGTGTGGTGTTGTCCAGTCTTGCTGTTTTGACATGTATGTTGCTATAAAGGCTGCAGGAAGCACTAGAGTGTGTTTGTGGGAGATGGGGGCATGTGCATGAGGGAGGAGAAGGGGAAGGAAGTTGGCTTAATGAGCAATCATGTTGGGCTTAAAGAAAACACCCTGAAACCGTTGATGTTGATGAGGTAAACCTCATCACTGACTGTTCCCCCTGATGAGACTGGCACACATGCCACTTCAAATTCAACAATTCTAATCGAGAAAGAACTTTTGCTATGGTCCACAAACCTTTTCACTGGTCATCACTACAATACCTAATTGATGGTTCCACAACACTGAGTGGACTGAGCACGCTCAGATCAGAGGTTTGTGGTCTGAACCAGTGGATGTTCAGAGGGCTTAGAGAGTATCAGAGAGCTAGCGCCCATGTGGCCGTGGAGGCAGCCCTCTCTGCCAGCCAAGTGGAGCTAGAGAGTACACAGTTATTACACGGCTGGCTTAAACCTGCAAAAAAAAAATACGCGGGAGGATTGGACAAATCACCATTTGCTGCCCATGGCCAGGAGAACTAGGCCAGGCAGGCCAACGGGATAGCACCAACATCTGGGAGCCCCAGGGGGGAATTCTGTGCAAGACCAATCACCATGTGCTTGAGCCCTCATGGGTGGGAGAACACCAGGGAGATGCATCAGTATCTCAGAGGACACTGGACGTGTTTCTTGCCCTTAATTATTTTTTAGAAGCCATCAAGCAATCATCAACATGATCACATCAGAGTCCTCAGGGATGATTGGCAGAGGCTAACATCTCACACACATGTTTCAATGAAGGAGGACCAAGGGCGAGAGAGACCAGGACAGGATGATTCCAAAAATGGCAGCAGTATTCCTCTGGCTTGTCCAGGCTGCAACCTCATATTTGCCCCTACTGCACCAAATGTCAGGATCGTGTATGAGGATCCAGAACATATTTAGTTCAGGAGCCAGGGCTCTGGATCCTAACTTGAACAGCTGGCAGGCTGATCTGCTGCTAATGAGAAAGCAGTTCTCCGTCTGCTGAGGTCAGCAGAGGACAGGATAAATGTAAACGGTCAATACAACATGATTTAGAATCCTTGAGCCCTGCCCACATCTACCTACTGGGATGGTACAGACTACCTATTTCACCTATATTATCGGTTCTTGTCTATTCCACAGGTTGGAGCAATGTACTGTTTGAGATGGGTTTTCAAAGGGTTTTGACCTGTGCAGAGTTAGCACCTACTGTATATTCACAAAATGGGACTTACCTTCAGAGTTTGATGATTATGATAGTGGTCAACGTCCACATCAAAGTAGAGTGATGAAGGAAGGCCGTGGAAAAAAAAGAGAACATCAATCAATGGAAACATCAACATTAAAGCCTGCAGAATAATAATTGGACATCACATAACTTTGAGTTGGTAAAGTTTGACAGTTTACTTTTCCTCTATGAAAGTTTTTTCAGTGTAAGTTCATTAAATCCAATTTGCATAATGCAGTATCTCAAAAGAATAATATGAATGATTCATGAGAACATCAAGTGTTGCAAGCTGTCAAGCACTGATTTATCACGTAAACGTGACATTTTGATACTTTGCTATTTGTCAGATGCTAAAAAGCTTAACATTATATTTTGAGGGGTCTCATAAGTCTTTCAAAAACTGAATGCTTTGCTAGTCTAAGTAGCAGTAATTTTACCAAACTCAATTTGTGTATATTTGTGCGTTAATTTTGTCTTTCTTGTTTAGCTTTTAAATTTGTTTTGTATTTATTCAAATACAGACTTAAATAAAATGAATAGCTAAGAATTCCTGATAGAGAAAAGACAGACGTGTGGAATGTGTTTTGGAATAGGTCAGTCTCTTGTAGGGTAGAACTGTCTTCAACTGTTCTCCACAGTCTGACAAACAGATGCCGAGCTAGTCTTTACCATCCCCTCTCCTCCCTGCTGCTATCTGGACCAAGGCCTTGGCAGGAAATACCTCCTACTGCATCCACACATACACATAAGTGGAGCTCAGGAGGCATGCCAATCAACAGAACCCATCTAACTCTGAACATTTCCATCCCAGTGCTGTCCTGCTCTCCACTGTCCCTTCATCTACCTCCATCCAACCACCCACATCACACAAACCTATAATGGGATTCACAGGGTTCACATCAGGCTTTTCTTGTCACTCAGGGGGTGTTATACATGAGGGGATATGCTGAGTTAATGTGCATCATCGCTAAGGTCTTTTATAGGTTAAGAGAGTATTTCTGATTCCCCTTCATAAAATATTGCCCAGACACAGCAAAATGGCTGGAGAAAATGTCAAGGCTATAGACAATGTTTTTTCCATTTGTCAAGTAAATTAAACTGAGCAACAACATAGAACACGGTCCGGGCATCACATTCCAAACTCAAGCTTCACCCCAAAAGAAAACCTTCCCTTGGAAGAAATAGAAGAGAACATCAAGTGTGTAGAAGGGTTTTGAAGGGGTTGTGAAGGTTCTCCTTAAAATATCCAAAATCCTGCCATGTTTGGCTTCGCTATTGAATTGTAGTTATACCTTCTCTCTTCTTCAGAGAAGCCTATTTACTAGCATTCAAGCTATTATTACAACTAACAACAAAAGCATTTCAACTACAACCAACTGCTGCGAGTAAGGAACTATGGCTTTTGACTTTGTTCAAATTGTGTAAACTTCTCGATAGAAACAGAGAATCCTAAAAAACAGACCAATTTGAATGCATAAAAAGATGGATTCTCATGGAAAATTTTATTTGGCATTTTTAGTGTACACAACACATGCATGGTGATAATTTTTTTATTCATGTGTGATAGCGCACACATGTACAGTACTTAAATAAGCCACATAGCAAATAAAGAGGCTTGTTTGTAAATGGTAATAGCTGTCAAAAAACAATAGTCTCTGATCTGAGTAAAGGCTATACACGAGGTGAGAGGCTTTTATTAAGAACATAACTGAGACTGCTTTATTTCCACAGTCCTTCACACAGACAGCAGCTACTTTCAACAAGGGCTGTCTGACCTGCCCCCAGGCTATCTGCATCTGACAACTACTTTGTGTCAAAGCGGAAGATTGACAGAGTAAGCCACACATGAAAGTAATCACAGCACCGCTCAGTGATCGGGGAGTGATAACCAGGCCATGGAAAGTCCACAAGAAAGAGAGAGGGAAAAAGAGAGAGGCAGTCAAGCAGGCAGCAACAGAAACTCAACGTGAAAGTGTGGGGTGTGGTGGGAGGGGGAAGGGAGATCTGTAATAGAAGTGGTTAGAATTGGGCTCATCAGGGAAGTAGGGTAAGGGGAGGCCTTCGAGACAGCACCCTGCCCCACCCCCACCGAAACACAGTCGAGGCCTCATTACGTTGAAGCCCCCCAGGGCGCTTCCCAGTAAGCCGCCCTGCTCTCAGATGAGGAAGGGGAGGTGGGAGTAGGGGAAACTCACGCTTCAAGTAAGCCCCCCGCCAGAGCTGATCTGGCCAGCTCCTTGGCTGTTACATAACACGCCACCGCCCACCAGCCCAGCACCCACCTCACACCATCACAGAGAGATGCACCAATGGGGCTTCAGTACAGGGCAATGAACACACAGCAGGCATGGTAATGTAACCTAAGCAGACTGGTAGAAAGCCCTTGCTTGCCTTACCACTACTTCAGTATAGATTCACCTCAGATTTAAACCTACCCACACTCACACAAACACATAGCACTCTCATTCAGTCATGCTAAGTGACCTCAGTGTGTCCGCACTGTGTAAACCAAAATACCTGAGCTGTCTATCTGTCTGTTTGTATGTATCTATCTGTCTGTCTGTCTGTCTGTCTGTCTGTCTGTCTGTCTGTCTGGCTGGCTGGCTGGCTGGCTGGCTGGCTGGCTGTCTGGCTGTCTGGCTGTCTGGCTGTCTGTCTACAGGCAGGCAGGCAGGCATCTAACTATCTATCGATCGTGATCCATAATGGGTGATTTGACCTGCCTCTTTGTAGTCAAAGCAAGGCACCAGCAATCATCATACCTCCTTTCTCTACAACAGCCAAGTATCAGGGGCCCTGCTCAGCTAGTACAATGATGGGATCTGTAAGTCCTGTCCACACACAAACACAGGTACGGTTGCTCATTTATTAAACAGGGTAATCTAATGCTAACTCAGAGGGCAGGAATGGTAAAGGAGTCCAATACCTTAGAAATGACCTTACAAACTCACATAAAAAAGGGTTGCCAGTGTCTAAAATCTTAAAACAGTGGTAAACATGTTCAGGCTGAGACAACAGTCAGGCCAGTTTTACCACAGGAAGAACCACATGTTAGGACTAAGCTCCTGCTACAAAGCTCCACTTTCAATGCAAGTGTTGTCATTCTTTCTTTCACTTAACCTTTCTGAATATTTTTCCTCTGAGGGCAAAAGGTTGTTGCCATGTGAGACACAACATGGAGGGGAGCTCATCCTCTGAGGGCAGCTTTCTTGTTGGTGTTGATCGCTGCACTGCAGGAAAATCTTGTCATCCTGTTGGAAAAACTGCATGAACGAGTTGCTTAGCATCTTTCAAAGAGAGAGAAAGGTTTGCATGTTTTTTTTGCCAAGTAAGCACTGCAGAACATCCATTCACATGGCAACAATAGCCCCCCCCCCCCCCAACTAACCACTCACAGTCCCCTCACAAGCACCTTCTGACCCTCCGACCCACCTAAAAAAAATGTATGACACGATAACTACGATAAAAGAATAAATGATCAAATTGTCTTTGTGCCAAAGGACTGCCAAACATTGTAGAATTATGTCTCTCCTGTTATCTAATCAACATATTAACTGCCTTACTAACCAGCTGGATGGTGAGGAGATAATTCATATAATAGTCTTTCTCAATTGATTTGGCTTACATTTAAAAACAGCTTATGGTAACGTTCACATAGCGGTAAACAATTGTGACCACTGTCATATTGCAACTCAACTGCATTTCAGCAAATGTACGCTAATAAATATTTTGGGAATAAAGTGTTACATGTAAACATTAATTCACATTTGCGTGTCCATTTTTACATACTGTATGTCTTATGTGTTAGTGAAGGCAATATTTTGTAACAAAATTACTTACTAAACAACTGTCAAAGTACAATAAATTGAACTTCCTATAAGTATGTAACACTTTTTCATAACATTCCATGTCAGATATATTTATCATAGCAAGTCATGTACATCTCCATATTATGGTACTTGTATACAACTGAACTTACTGTTTTGCAAACGTGCCAAAAACATATACTATTGGCTTGAGTGAGTAGGAATTGTAGCTCTGGTATGAAAATATACTACTTCTGCTACTAGATTTTAATGCATTTTTTTGAAAAAAAATTCTAATTTGAGCAGTGAGCCAATGCCATCGAAAAAAACTAATAACTGTGGCTACGTCTTGGCAGCATTCTACCTTCACACAACCTCCTAGTCCAAGTCTGTTGTTCATGGCTGTTTGTTTCTTCTTTTAGTCACATTAAACTAATCCCTTTTGAAAAATCTGTTGTGCTTTTGCCAATAGGTATACTTGTTTAGCATGCTGCACAGTCCTTTCTCCATTCTTTTCCATGATGTATGTATCTGTCTCTGAGAAGCTGCAGCTCTGCAGTCATTATGTGTTCCACCAGCATAACTAATGGGTCTTAGCTGTTTGAATATAAAAGTTGAGAATATATTAACAATATTTTAGCCTGCAACCACCTGTGTGTGAAGTAATGAAGAATTTACCCATATACTGAGACCAACATAGACTAAGACAAAGGTAAAAAGAAGTACAGCTGTAATACATCATATCGTGAATATATCTACAGTATATATGTATATGTGGATATTATACAGTATTTATGTATAGGGATGGCAGTGCCGCTTGTTCCCATTTTGGGGTCACGGGTGACTGGAGCCTAACCCAGTAGCTTTTGGGACATAGGCCAGCAAGTCGCAGAGTATTTATGTATATTATACAGTATATATACATTATATGAGCACATGTGCATCTGGATGGGACATAAAACAACTGAACCGCATGCATCCAAAGACTAACTGCAACAGGAAGCAAACTGAGCCTCACAGGTTGAAGCTGCACCAGCCAGTGCTAACATATGTCCCATCCTGGAAAGCCTTCTGAATGTCTGTCAATGCCGTCACCGTGTTTCTACAATTCTGCTAAGCAGGGGTGAGTGTGTGATGAGCGTGTGACTGCATGACTGGGGTGCCGGGTCAGAGAACATAAGCTAGGGGGAGTGTAGTGGAACAACTTAGTGGAACAACTTACTTACTGACTGGTTATTCCAGTCAGGGTATGCAGGAAATGGGGGAATAAACAGTAATGAAGGTCACATTACATTTCCTCCATGTGGATGCTCTCACAGAGCCTGTTCTCCAGTAAGTAGTCTCTCCAGTGCACTGTCTCTCCAGTACAGTCTCTCCAGTACGTAGTCTCTCCAGTACACAGTCTCTCCAGTACATGGTCTCTCCAATACACGGTCTCTGCAGTACACAGCCTTTGTAGTACACACCTATAGTTATCAAGTACGTATACCCAGTGCATGTAAAGACATAAAAAACAACATGTTGGTGTTTAAATTAGTTAATCCATGGAATGTTGCGAAAGAAAGCCCTTTGAAGGTAGCACACACAAGGCCACAGGGCTGAAGCGTCAACACCACATTACGTCACCTACATGAGGAATGTAGGACCTGTGTGATTATTCTCCTCTGACATGTGTTAAACAAGTTGCATTGACAGTGGACTCACTATCTGATAAGAGAACCAAGACAAGATGCACTTCACCATTTACCATGTCTATCCGGGAATAACACCCGGCTGTGTTTCACTGTATTGAAATTAAAATAGAGCATTGCATTATACTGTGTTCATAACATAAATAGTGTGGCAATGTCCAATGGTAAACATGTCACAGGGATTTGCCCATATTGGCCGTGGTGGAAAAATTATACAATTTGAAAGCCCTGTTCCATTCTTGAAGAAAACAGATTCATAATTTCATGGCAAAGTGTTCCCTGATATTTCCACAGGGAGTTTAAATGAGAACGGGCTCTTTTCAGACATAGTGTACTCCAAAGCAATGAGGTGTTACTGTAATAAGCCTGGCAGCCTGTGAGGCACACTCATGTCACCTCGTCCTCTGCAAACTTCCATTCATTCTGCGTCCTCCAAAAGCCCTGTCCCAGCCATCAACACACAAGCTGGTAGTAATTATTTTTACTACATTGGGTTGGCAACACTTAAACTTAAACCATGTCCTTGAGGACTGACTGATGCACCGATACTGTGGCATGCCCTTGTTGTTATAATTTCCATTAAGAAATTGGATTCAATTTCCTCAGTCCACCAACTCCTAAATAGACTGTGCGTCCTCAATAGGCTTCTAAGAAGCAGGAGTTAGAGTCTCCAATGCAATCACCGTCACAGAGCATGCAGCCATAATACACTACATCGTGGCCCCACATTTGCCTGACAGCCTTTTCCAGAATGCTCAAACAAACAGGTAAATTGTGAGCCTTGGGAGAAAGTATTTCTACAATAGGAATCTCCTCTTCCTGAAGAGGCCTAGATAAAGGCCTGTCCCTCTGGTTCCCTCTCCGCAAAGGCTCCAGGATCCTATCCTGGAGGCCTGGATCTGGACGGGACTCCTGGCAGGCTGAAGGGGCTTGGAGGCATATGCAGCTTCCCATCTGTTGCTCTCTTGCTGCCTTCCGAAGCCCCTTCCTCTGTCAGTGGCCATCTGCTTCCAGCCCAAACCCCACTGGCAGGAAAGAAAAGCACCTTAACTATAGGATCTGGATGACGTTAATACCGGTCGCACAACAGGACAAATGAGGTTGACCACCATCTCAACTCTCTAAAAAAGGACCCACTGGCAGAGAGGTTGAATGAAAGGAGTCAAGTGATCACAATTCAGTCAGACACAGGCATTCCAGGGTGCAGCCTCTCTGGGGTTTGATGTGAGGGAGAGTAGAAGACAACACTAAAAATGGCATTGCATTGCAATTAGACCAGGTTACCCCAGGCACCAGATCATATTACAACCCCCCCCCCCCCCCCCCCCCAAATACAAACACCATTCACCCCCACACAACCGAAAACCAGAGGAAATTTTCAATTGCCCACCAATAGGTTGGAGAGAGAGTCTTTGTTCCCAGGAACAATGCAGGCCATTCTGCTCTGGAAGATAGCGCGTCATATTTGCTAAGGCTTTGCCCTGGTCGAGCAGTGAAGAGGAAAGACAAACCACAGCAAACAGTCATCCTACCCCAGGGGTGCATGCCCTGTGCGTAGCCCTACAGCCTGGCACATCCCTAACAGGTGCAGGTTAAAGCTCCAGTCCAATGTTGGCCTCAACTGAATGGGCATGTAATAAAAGTAGAGAACGAGGGGAACGGTAAGATGGTGATTGCCAGACAAGAAGGCTTTTGAGTGAGAAGCGTCTGGAAGTCCTGTCAACAACCATGCATCTGTCCGCTAAAAGTGTGCAGCCAACTGTTTTCTGACAGAGAGCAAAAGTGGCGGACCTTGCAGTATGAGCGGTAAACAACTTTGCAACTTTGATTCGGTTCATTTGAGCATTGGTTTCCCTCAACATCAGCAGCATTTTTTAGTCAAAGTGAAAATCAATCTTAACCACACTTATTAGAAAAACAATACCCACAAGGGTGAGTGACATAAGCATAAGTGTCATGCACCTTGTAGGTGTTCTGTCTGATCTATGTTACATCACCTGAGGGAATGTGGAGCTGTGTAGGGCTCCACTACTTTGATGGAAAGGGAGTTTTGGTGCCACTGCCTTTGGAGCAAATGATATGAACAGCTTCCAGACAGTAATGAGGGAGCTTGTGTTGCTATTCCTCTTCACTTCACAAGACTTTGGCTGATTGCGAAAGATGAGCAAATCCAAACTGTAACTGATAAAAATGTTTAGGAAAGAGGCTATACATTTCTGTACTTTAAAGAAACCATCCAAAATCTTCCCCAGACCGAAGTTCCTTTCTGTGAGACTTTAGTCCATGTGAAATAAACCGACAGAGGGGTGAGTCCAGGTTTTATAGATGTGTTTATGCGTGAGGCTTCACTAAGGTATAGATACCATCTGTAAACACTGAGACACTCTATAAACACCAACATTAATCAGGAGAGACCTTCATGAGAAAAACACACAGGTGGCTGCTTTTCACTCTTGCTCTGCTTTTCAATATGTGTGCGTCTACAATCTATGACCATCAGTGTCAGAGACACACTGAAAATGAACCTGGATTTATCTTGATTTCAGACAGATGCCTGTGCTGGATCCATACATATCCATCATTTAACATTGACCAGCCTTAACCATTCCAGCTAAGTAACTAATGCTAAGTAACTGTCCATGCTAATTGTTTGAGGCCATGATTTCTACCACAGGTATAAGCTATTACGAACGGATGTATTCTGAAGTCTCACTTTGTCTAATCATTTCTGGGCAATATTTTCAGCTTTTTAGGGGACCTATTTAGGCTCAGCAGTTAGACATTAGGAAAAAATGAATAGCTCTAATCCTGATCCTCAATGGCTTAAATACAATCTTAATGCATGTTTAACAAGTTCTCTACTTGACCCATCTCATAACCTTGAGAGCAGTGATGTGGAAATAGTACTATATGACCCCAGTCTCATGCCTGCCAAAGTTGGCCAAAAAATTATTAAATAGTTTTACATCTCTATCATTATTAGGGAGTGTCCTCTGTATCTCAGCCTCCCCTGCTGCTCTGTTCTCTGTATCAGCCTCCCCTGGCTGTTCTGTCCTCACACCTGGCTGGTCTGTATTTCTCTGTGGCATCTCTGCTGGTAGCACTGTGGACAGTGTCTCATTGGGCTGTAGTCAAGACTGAAGTGAGTACAGGCTTATTAGCCCCTGTTGCATCTTCTCATACAGCCTCCCTGTGAAGGGCGGTAGGTGTGGGGTCAGGACATCAGTCTCCGTCCTGGGTCTGCCACCTATAGTCAGGGAGACCACTCTCTGTCCTGGGTCTACCACCTATAGTCAGGGAGACCACTCTCTGTCCTGGGTCTACCATCTATAGTCAGGGAGACCAGTCTCTGTCCTGGGTCTACCACCTATAGCCAGGGAGACCTGTCTCTGTCCTGAACCTGCCACCTGAACTCAGGGAGACCAGTCTCTGTCCCGGACCTGCCCTCTGAACTCAAGGAGACCAGTCTCTGTCCTGGACCTGCCCTCTGAAGTCAGGGAGACCAGTCTCTATCCTGGACATACCCCCTGGGAGACCAGTCTCTGTCCTGGACCTGCCACCTGATGTGGCACCTGATTATGTAATTTGACACTTCAACAATATAAAGAATTACAAATTGTTATATTGTTAAGGGCTAAGTATGCTTGATACTTCATAAGTATGGTGGCAGAACATAAACCAGAGTAACAACTAGCAGCAATGTATGTAGACATGAGTGAGTGCTCCCAGAGAGAGCGTTCTTCTTAATAGAACTCCTTACTGGAAAGACTGTCTAAAAATAAAACCTACATCATATTAGATCACAATCTGAGCAGCTGCCTCTGGATCTAAATGATCTAGATGCTTCTCTCTACCACTAACTAAGCAGCGTATTTTAGTCAAACCCCTGATCAAATTCCGTTTAACTCCACTGAGGGGGCAAGGTGTGAATAATAAAACTTCCATCTTCAAGACTCTTTTCATAGCTTCCAATCCAGTTCTGAATATATCTCGTTCACTCCTCCAATTTTGTCTTACCCCTGAATGAAAACCAATCTCTGCAGCTGAATACTATTATTTGACCAAAATGATATGGCATCACACATCTTACCCCTGCAGTCCATCTGTATGGTTCCATCCATATCTCATTCAGCTCATTTAACATCAGTAATGTACTATTTGATTAGATCAAATCAAAGGTCAAATTGGAGTTTTTACATTGCCACTGTTCCATTGTTTCCTGCTGTTTGCAGTTGATTGGTAGATCCTGTTGCACATAATTTACCATTAACTCTCTTTGTGTCACCTGCTAGGGGACAAGGCCATTTTGTCAAAAAGATAATCATTCATGACAGTTACCATGTGACTTGCATCAGAATGATGCATCAGGCATTTTTGACTTTTTTGCCTTGCATCAGAATGATGCATCAGAATGATGAAAGGCAAAGCAAATTAGCAAATTTGATATTTACTTTACACAGTCTGTTCCTGCAAACCCTGTGGTTTGTATAACTTGTAGATCATTTTTTTATGAACCTACAATGGACATGTCATTAATAAATCCATCCCCCTATTGTCCCTGCTATGATTAACTGCAGTATATGAAAAAAGAAGCTCACTGAGACCAACTAGTGATGTGAATATAAAATTGTGTGAGCGGTGTGGAAAACAGCCTAACCCAGCGTTCAGTTTGATTGGCACTGAGAGGTTCGTCTTTCCTTGGGATCTTGTCAACGAGTGTCAGAATGACCGTACATTTGTCTCAGTTCTTAATGATCCCCACAGCCACCAGTATGTGCAGACAGGATGGAGGACAGGAATCGTTTTTAAAATTCATTTTCTCTCTAGTATTCTCAGCTGAAGGCATGACCCACTAGTTTCTTAGCAACAGAGACCCTGCGATGATGCAAGATTGAAGGGGAAATCTGCAGCCCTACAGCTCAGGTGAATGTGAGTGCAGCGCCTCCTATGCAGCCTGCCATGCTTGAAAATATGGAGACATCACAGCAGCATGCTTTGAACAGGGCGCTGCAACAATACAGGGCCGCATCGGGATACGACCAACAGAAATGATCATAGGAAACTACTTTTACATAGAAGAACAATGGGACTATGAGTCAAGCACAGTGTTGGCAGTGGACCAAGCTACAGTTTGTCTTTATCAAGAAAAATATGCTTACATCTTTTAAGAAGACACAAAAAATGTTTGAGTGTTGTCCTATCAAGTCATTGCATAAAAAGCATGGCTTCCTTACAACAATGATGTAACCATTTGCATTTAAGCACACCGATGCGTTTTCTTTCAGCCTATACTATAGGAATGTCCTAGCCCTGACTCGATAAGTCGATGGTTTATCTTGACATAAAGAGAGGCTAAAGCACAGACAGACAAACTACCTCTGAGGGGCTGAGGTGGTCTGTTTTGCCTTGAAACCAACCAAACCCCATTACGCTATCTGAAGAAAGACATTTATAAGTAACAACATACGTATTGATATGGCTACTGAGTTCATTGACTTCCATTGTAAGCTGTCATGTAACAACATGCAAATTCAATGTAAACTCTATAGACTATATTATTAAAAGCACATTTATGGAGCCGGTATATGGTACATAAATGTGCGTCATTCAAATCACAATAAAAAGTCTACAGCATAAACCTGTAGTCATTACAGATTTTAGTATAATTTTACATTGATTCATAATCTCGAGTAGTAAGTCACATAAAATATGTCCTTGTTACTCTAATGTCTAAGGCAGTCTTTTTGACACGTGCTTCATGAACAGTGAAGTACCTGCACTGATCGTCTGTGTAGTACCTCAAAGTAGGCACGCTGACAGTCACCACATACTTTGCATTTCACTTCTATTCACGCAACACTATACATCTTTTCATTACATATGATTTTTATCTAGGTGAGATAATTTCGACGTGCGAAGAGAGCAAGTGAGACTAATGCAAATATTATTGAAACCATAACCACTGGAGGCGCTTGTTCATTTCAAAGGAATACTCATTTGCAATATTTATCATCAAACATACAATCACATTTATTTGATCTGAGTTGCGATACTTTGAGCATGGCAGAATGTTCAAGTGCCAAGGATCAAAAAGCGCCAATGGACTGTCACTGACTGTGCATTTCGTTTTTTGTGTTTTTTTTTCTTGCATGCATGCATGCATGCATGCATGCATGCAAAAATGGATCAAATGCAGGATCAAATGTGTGCTGGTGACTTATGTGTATTGTATCGTTTGTAGAACGTGCTATGATGTATTTAACATGATTAGCTAAAGCATTGTTTGTTGACAATCCGTTTTGCGACATTGTTGCCATTCTCACTTACACAGGAGCTGGCCGGACCATGAATGACACCAACTAGGGGATGACCACTCTAGAGAAACAAACAAGCTTTACATTAGCATTTTCCGTACTTACCCTCAATTGAGATCACATGTTCTCGGATTTGATTTTGAAGGGCCAGGTCATCAATGCGTTCGATCAGATCGTAGATAGCGTAAATATTGGGGTGAACCGACTCGAACCGATGGATTTCAGCTCTGATGGCCGCCGAGTTAGACAAAACAAACTGAGACCCTGGGCCGGGTTGAGCCGCCTGGCCTGATACAGTCCCCGAACCGAACTGGCCCGCACCTGAGCTCGCAGACGATCCGGATCCGAACTGGGACGGAATGGACTGGGGTACTGGAACTGGAACGGGCGCTGGGACCGTGCCTGGGGTAGGCATGGCTGGCTGAGACTGCTGCGAGATACCGGACACCGATACTGGGACACCCGACTGGAAATTCATCTTGGGTTACAATACTAACTCTTTACAATTGGAATATCTCTGATTTTAGGTTTTCAAACAATGATCAAAAGCAGTCCGTGAGAACCAGAGATCTGAAAGCGAAACGGCGAAGAAGCATTAATAGATAATCGCTTAGTTCAACAAAACGCGGTTCTTTCTCATATTATTAAAACTTGACTGTGATTCATTTTCCGTTGATGACTATACTATGCCCCAAAATATGTGTCCAGCTCTATTCTGTGGCTCGCACACAGAAATGCCTGACAGTAGATTCCTTGCAGGGCTATCCGCTTCTTTCTGATGGTCAAATCGAAAGGTTTCCCTTACTTTCTCTGTATAAAGGAGACAATGGGCTCGGCTTCGGAAAGGCGCCCTGGTCCACTGCCTACTGAATGCGTTATTACTGCGTTAAAACGAGATCGCGTTCAGTACTCTTTGGTCCAAGTGGTCCCTGCCCAGCGCCCTCCTCCGCATGCTGAAACGTCACCCATCACGTAATTGTACTTGTGATGGGGGAGGGTATAATTCGATTGGGCGCGTGTGCGAGGAAAGAATAAAACAACGTGCGCATAATTTCAATGACATACCTGGTTGTTATGCAACTAAATTATTGGTCTGATAGACAGAGAAAACATAAAAAATAACCCTACCCAATCACACCCGTACCACGCCCTCCTCCCTGTATATACGCGCACACATTACTTGCCAACCAGCAAAAACATCCATAGACGGGCGAAAGATCTTGTATGTGTTTGACGATTTGACTATCGTAATGCCGACCTGATGTGCGACAATCCTAGAAAAACGTCTCTAGATGTCGAATTATAGGAGACAATGTAACTTTTCGCAAAGGCTATAATAGTATCAAAACATACCATAGACGAACAATGTATGTGTGTGTAGTGAAATTATGAACTAATCATGTTGGCATAAGCAATGAACGTACAAGTAATCCGCGTATCAAATTCACGAAATAAACACCAACACAGATCATGATAAAAATTCTCATTTTTTTCTACAGTGGCTGAGGACAAATGAACAGGATTTGAATAGACACAGGCATAAGAAAAAGGAGGATGACAGGCATAATAATTGGGAGATAGAGCCACCTACAGGTGGACAACATCCATTCTGCGACTGTTGAGTTCTTTACTGATCACAACATGGTCATTGGCAATGTCAAAAATGTCAAGTAATTGTTGGCGAATATGTAATGTTATACTACGACATGGTCTACTTCATATTCTACTTGTGAATTCACAAACCAACTTTTACTTTACAAATCTGCCTGCTCTGAGCCAACCATTATGTCAGTTCCATTTCTGTATTTTGTGTACAGTAAACTATGTTTGCTTTAGTTTCATGTTTGTTTGTTGACTGCGTTCGTGAGATTTAAGCATAAAACATCAACAAAATAATTACATTATAAACATTCACAGACATGTTATTGTGATTTTACTTTCAGCATCCCGTGTTTGTCATCAAAACTTACTTGCAGTGCCACTGTCATTAAAGCCATTAACATATCTCTAACACTCAAAGTGATATACTGTTATTACACCTTGGGGTGCTAAATCTTATTATGAACACAAGTAGATGTTAGAATATTGGGCATTTTACTGCATAGAGAAAAAATACATTTCCCTTGAAAGCCAGTGAGTTATAAGAACTAAACTATAATGAGCACAGAACATTTTGGCTTAAAGACCCATACATTACAAATACATTCTGTACATTCAAAAAACATTGATTACAGATATTGAAACCCAGACAGAAATTGGACATGGTATATCAAAAATAAAAAATGTTGTATGTAGTCGAAAGTAGAAATGTCGCTCTAATTCTTTCTTGATTTTGGACCATAGTTTTAGTAGGTAATAACTTCCAAAATGTACTCATTATTCACTAAAACTGGTAATGAACTCACCCTGATTACAAAAATTAGGTGTTGGTTATTTAGTAACTGTATAATGTTAAAATGTGTATGACTGAAGCTGTCACACTGCTTTCAAATCAATATGTTAATGAGCAATGTCTCAAAATCATGTTAAATGGAATTTAAACTCTTCACAGGGAGATGTTTCAGTTAAAGGGCGGATGGTTATAATTTTCTAAAATGAATGTTCTCAACAAAGATAACCATACATTCAAAAACACTACAGGCTAAAATGAGCAAATATTTAGTTTCTACATTTTAGAATTTTCAAACATCATTGATTGGAGCCCTCAGCAAACCCACTACTGCCCTGGCTACCATAAAAGATGATGAGGATTCCAGATACGCATAATTGTCTGTACACAGAAATGACACAATTTGTGCTAAAACCATCACAACCGAAGCCAAACTAGGTGTTACCCCCAGCCTTCTGCTTCCATCTGGTGACCAAATCTGGAACTACTTTCCAGAACCATTCGTCCCGAATTCATGCTGCTGCCAAACACTCTTACTTACACAATGTGTCAGGAAATAATACTTGGTGGGCTGATCTAGTTACTTTTATTGTAATAACTGCTGAACTTACCTGCTTTAGTATAGTCAAGATGGCTCAATGACTGCTGAATTTTCAAACCAGGAAGAGGTAAATATATATAATTTTGCTAAGATTTTTGTCTATTCGTATGGCTTAAAGTCCCTTTAATTGATAGAAACATTATTTTCTGATGTGTACATGTTATATGTGCAATGAACCGAGAGAGAAATCACAGCCTGTACATTGGCCTGCATATAGCATAAACTATTCTTCATGAAAACCACACAGCCAAGTCTTCTGCCCATTTATATCTTGACAGATGGCAGTGTTGGCAATGCTCTCTGGGACCATGCCGTGTCCAATGAATGAGGGACGTGATTAAATCGGCAGGGTTTTCCTTTTTGGTTTTGGCCAAATGTACAACAAGCTGTTAGGAATACAGTTCACAGTTCACACTTCCTAACAGTACTGCCTCACTGACTCAGGCCAAGGACAGATATATCGAACTTTTGTCATTTTTTTGAACTGTATAGTAAATGCTGCTGTGTCACTCAATTTTAATCCTTAAAAGTTACAAAGGTTTCTGCTTCTGTGTAATGTGTTGCTGGGCTTTAATGGGCTTCTCACTCTGCTGACTGCTCCTGAGTGTGTTAGCAATAATATAGATGGGCATTCCCAAAGACACTGGGAGCTGTTATTACTATGTAAGCAGCAGTTCAATGGCACAGAATGAAAAGCCTTAAGGGGCAATATTTATGAAACCACCTTGAATTATTAATCCTAGTAGAGATGGTGACAAATGCAAAATCTTAGAACTGTCTGCTCAGTTTAAGTGGTCAAATTTAAGTATAAATCTTTAATAAGCTTACAAATATCTAAAAATGTAAAAGGACTTTGCATCTCAATGTTTAATTCAATGTGTGACACTGTAATGTCTGCCCTTTTTTATTCATCAGTAAGAGAAAAAGTAGAATCTGTCTAATGTTGTCACAATGCTCCTAATTTTTGTCTGCACTTGATGCAGCTTTCCTTACTTCATATTGTTTCGTTGTGTCTCAACACATCCTACAGAAACATCTTCTCACCGATAATTACATTTGCTCACCGAGTCTCTTACCAGCGTTTGACCACCAGTGTGGTTACTAGATTACAAAGGAGAATCACCATGACCATCCATAGGCGCATATTCCATAATTTAGGGTTAACCCTAACCATTTTAATCGTAAACCTGTTTACACTGTCTAGTATAGTTTGCAGTTACAAATGCCTGGTGCTAAATACGACTAATGTATTGATTACCTTTCATTGTGCTACTGCCAGTAACTCACATATCGTATGGATAGACATTTAGTACAATGTATAAAGTTAATCTCAATCCATTTTAAAAAAGTAAAAGCATCTGTAGCAGGCAAATGGAAATTTAAGCCGCACCCCTCTTCACGTTGCAGCAAAACCGCCATGGTATTTTTTCCTTAACCCACAATACACCTCGCTGTGCAGTGACGACAATGACAATAACATAACACAGCAGAGATCCCTGACAGCTGCAGATAGGAGTGTTAGCAAGCTAGCAACGCATTAGCATGGTTACACAATCCTGAACGAAGAGGAATAGTCCGTCATCAGACAAATTACAAACCCATTGAACTGTCACGTGTCCACGGAGTAACAGCTAAATATTAGCACCAGATTGACAGCTCTATACGTTGACGTCTAAACACATACTTAGTTAGCTAGCCAATGTTTGCCAGCTAGCGTCTTTATCTCTTGCCGTGTAGATCCATGTATGCTAAACTTAGCCATGTTAGCTACCAAGTTCGCTACATAGCTCCTCAAGAGGCAGTGGGGGAGATGAGAGTAAACAAAGAGAGGTAAGAGTTGCGTTCTTATAGAGACTCGGATAGAACTATGTTAAAGTGTCATGTCTTTTCACCAAACATATGTGAATTGTTATTTGTCAGTAATTCATCATATCCGGAAACTAGTTAGAAGTAAATGAGCAGATATATCGGGCTCGGCCAGCTCTGCTAGTCAGAACTAGCCTAGGGAGGGGTATTATTTAAAGACGCCTTTGTCGTGGATACTTACAAACCACAATATCTAACGTTTGCTTGCACAATTGTTGTCAATCTTAAAATGAG
Organism: Plecoglossus altivelis; assembly: GCA_036571765.1. Lineage (NCBI taxonomy): Eukaryota > Metazoa > Chordata > Actinopteri > Osmeriformes > Plecoglossidae > Plecoglossus > Plecoglossus altivelis. Next base: position 212,351 of record BROE01000001.1, read on the forward strand.
CTGGTAATAAGTGACGATAAATCTGTGGCCATAACATCAGTAAACATCAGATAATGCGTTACTGTTAGCTTTTAATACAGCGCAGCTTACCATCGATAGGAGTTGGCGTCAACTCGTTAGTCTCATTAGCGACTTAGCTTTTACCTTGATAGCGCTAACATTTCTGGAGGCTAATTGTGGAGTTTGAACTTAAGAACCAACTATTTTGTCCACAGACCTCTACGCTAGCTAGATGGCTAGCTAGCTAACTACTAACACTGCTAGTCAATGCTAACGTTTTAGGTAAACTAGATTAGGTTGTACGCTACTACAGGCACTTAAAGCCGTCAGGCCTTCGGGCTTCATCCGCACAACTGGCGTGAGGCGATTCCACTGCACTGTGTGTGGACAAATTGGTTAAAATGACCAATCTAATGATGTTAGTGAGTTAGGATGAGTTTAAGTGTTGATTTGATTATCGTTGCTAATTATTTTAGTAACTTTTCAGCTAAATTAGCTTAGCGATAAACAACTCTGGCAACCTACAGTAAAAGAGCTGTGCACTTGTTTACATTAGTTGTGAATTTTGGGCAAGGTATCAACTAGCTTGTCAACTAGCTATATCTATGTAGTTTAGCTAGCATCTGACCAACAACATGACTCAGCCCTTGCGTGCCCCGTAGCGGCTAACTAGCTAGCTAGCAAAAGGGCTGCTAGGTGCCTTGAGTTGCATTAAGCTTTGAATGAGCTACAATCAACTTGTTCAGTCAGATATAATGTGATAAAATGCTCAACTTGGTTCGGTGAAGTTGTAAATATTTAGTACTAGAAGGTTTAGCGGACGAATAAAATTCAGAATTCTACCCAAACACGTGGAGCACAGTACTGTCACTATGTCCCAAAACAAATTTGACAGCAAAGCGCCCATTTACTTCACCGTTGCATTTAACCTTGTTTCCTGCAGAGTGGTCTTGAAAGACTGATAAGATAGGGAAGCGTGAAGATCTGGAGAATTCAACATGAAGTTGTACGTGTTCCAGGTCAACAACGGCAGCACGCTGACATTTGACACTGAGCTTGCTGTTCAAACGTAAGAATGAGTTCCTATGATAGTTAATAGTTAACTAAAAACTACTACAGGTGATCAGAATAATAATCCTAAATGGTTGTCAGATAGCTGACATCTGAGGAACTACTACCAAATTTATGTTTTAAATACCAGTGTGTGCTTGTGTTCTTTTTAGTGTGTTGGATCTTAAACATGCCATCCAGGTCAAGTATAAAATTGCAACCCAACATCAAGTTCTGGTTGTGAATGGAGGGGAGTGCATGGTTCCTGAGAGGCGAGTTTGCAGCTACAGTGCTGGCACTGTAAGTTTGCACCATGCTTAATGATGAAGTTATTTCAATTAAATGTGCAGTGACTTAAAATAAACATCAACCAATTGTTTTGTGACTGATTAATTGAATTGTTCTGTGAAAGGATGCTGATAAAGATTTTCCACTCCTGCAGGATACCAACCCCATATTCCTCTTCAACAAAGAGATGATCTTGTGTGATCGGGCTCCAACAATTCCCAAGACTACTTTCTCAATTGAGAATGAGATGGAACTCAAGGTGGAAGAGTCCTTGATGATGCCAGCTGTCTTTCACACCGTTGCCTCACGAACACAACTTGCTGTGGTAAAAAAACAAGAAAATCTCTCCTCATTTTCATTCACAATGGGCATGTATTAAAATTGTAATTAGGCTTTCGTTAGTCTTTTGAATGTGTGGCTTCAATTGACACCTCTTATCTCTCAAAGGAAATGTTTGAAGTTGCGAAGAAACTTTGTTCCTTTTGTGAACGCTTGGTTCACGATGAACACCTTCAACACCAAGGTTGGGCTGCCATCATGGCTAATCTGGATGACTGTACCCTATCGTATCAGAAGCTACTCTGGAAATTTGACACAGCATACATTAATTATCAACAGGACTTTGAGGACATCAAATTGAAACTCACTAAGTAACTATCTCCTTAAATGTAACATGAAATATGTATTTAACATTGTCCAATTGTTCTCCAATGGTTGTTTAATGTATTATATGCCAATATAGAGTTAACAGTCAATTAAAATGTTCATCTTAGTTCGTGGAAAGTGTGAAACTTTCTCACAGTGTTTGTCATGTTTTCTGTTTGAAGACTGGGGACGGCAGTCTCAGTCATGGCTAAGATCCCCCTGCTCGAGTGTTTGACCCGGAGCAGCTACAGAGAAAGCATTGACAAGTCTAGCTCCAGCCCAGGGAAGGATTCTGACCAGACAGAGGAGGATGACAAATCCACAGACTCTGTCCTCTGCCCCTCTGAGTCCCAGAGGAGCTCCAACCCACCTTCCTGTGTGTCTGCTCCTGGGACAACACCACCTGGGCCCAGCGAAGGGAAGAAGACCAATGAGATGACAGACAGCAGCGGGCTGAGGGCAGCCCTGCAGGAGGATGATGCTTCAGAGAGGGCCAACCCTCCCTCCTTCAACGTCACTCTGCTGGACTGGATCAACGTGCAAGACCGACCCAATGATGTCGAATCAGTCGTCAGGAAGTGCTTTGACTCTATCAATAGGGTGAGCGTATGGCATTGGCTCCTACAGCTGTGCTTGTCTGTATGATCCCTGGCCTTGATTTAGGGGTGTGCGGGAAAGTAATCAAAGAAAATAGACCACTATTTATTGTATAATTTTTTTTGTTGTCTTTCAGCTTGACCCACGGATCATACAACCCTTCTTAGCAGAATGTCGTGACACGATTGCCAAACTGGATAATCAGAACATGAAGGCTATCAAGGGCCTTGAGGACAGGCTGTACGCGCTAGACCAAATGATTGCAAGCTGTAAAAAGTTGGTGAATGAACAAAAGGAACTTGCTCAGGTAACGAGGAAAAACAAAGAAACACTGGAACCCCACATAATATTCCTATTTGAGATCAACACTAAAATAACATGCGAGATCTGTCCTATAACAGGGATTTTTGGCCAATCAGAAGCGGGCTGAAAACCTTAAGGATACGTCAGTTCTGCCTGACTTATGCCTCAGCCATGCTAATCAGCTGATGATAATGCTGACTAACCATCGGAAGCTGCTGGACATCAAACACAAGTGCACCACTGCCAAACAGGAGCTGGCAAACAACCTGCAAGTTCGTCTCAAGTAAGACAGCAGCCATTTCCCACCTGGGGCTAAAATCTATTCTCTGTAAAGTCACTACCGCATCATGTTGAACTTTATTTGCACATGTACAGGTGAAGTAGATGCAGTTTGCCAAGCTAACTACTAACTATTAACTATCTCTCTGGTTGTGATGCCTCAGATGGTGCTGCTACGTGATGCTCCATGCTGACCAGGATGGGGAGAAGCTGCAGGCTCTGCTCAGGCTGCTGACAGAGCTCCTGGAGAGAGTCCGGGTGGTGGACGCCTTGAGTAGCGTGCCCCAGATATATTGCCTGGCTGTGGTGGAGGTGGTCAGGAGGAAGATCTTCATAGGCCATTACAGACAAGTCAGTCCAGCAGACTAACACAGCTCGTGTAACATGAACTGTGTCGTGTCTTCCTTTGGGGGGGTTCTGGAAGTGTTATAAGACAATGTGGTTGGGCTGGTGTGTGGTTCTTGGTCTGTTGTGAGAGTGAATGAAGGACCTGCTGAACGTGAGGGATGATCTTGTTTTGGTCTCCCTTGCTCTTCAGTGGGCCAGTGCTCTTGTGAAAGATGGGAAACGCCTCTATGAAGCGGAAAAGTATAAAAGGGAAACGTTTGGGAAACTATTCAGTAAGTTCCTTTTGAAATGTCGACACCCACAGTGCATTCATGCTAAAGGACAGGACATGATGTCCCACCAGCACCTGAGATCTCCTGAACAACATTATTGTTTCCTATCTCAGGACGTTCCTTTCTCAGAAACCGCTTGTTTCGAGGACTGGATTCCTGGCCTCCAACGTCCTTCTGCGTAAGTGTTCTAATGTCACTTCAGGGTTTCTTTTCACTCCTTTCGTTAGATATTTCTTCCTGGTTTGTTAATGTCTCCTGGTGTTCTGTAGACACGAAAGCCCAGGAGATTTGACTATGAGCTTCCAGACATCTCCCTTGGTGACCTGCAGTATCTGAAGACTTGCTGTCCCACAGAAGTGCAGCCCTTCCTCAGGTAGGAGTCATTTTCACCATTCACCACTGTTATATAATAATGTCAGTTAGATCTCAGGGAAAATGAATTGTTTTTGTAATATTTTGTTGTCCACCAGGGTTCCAAACATTTGTGACTTTGAGCCTTTGAGCCAGCATGTGCATATGCTTCAGCAGCTGGTCCAAGCTGCCCAGAGCATGGACATGTCTCAGACTATCACTGACCTACTTAGCGAACAAAGGGTGAGGACAACCACAGACAGAATAAGTCATTTAGCTGATCGCAAATTGCCACAAATGCAATAAAGAAAAAAGGGGAGAGAATATATGTGTGAGAATCAAAAAATATTTATATATTTATATATATATATTTTATGTGTTTTACCTTCTAGATGTCGTGTAGCCAGAGTGCTCAGACATCCACAGCCCTTGCTCCATGGTCTGAAAGCACACTGGGCCCGGCCACCTCTACCTCCTCCAAGACCCCCACCTCCCTCAGTCTTCAGGGACTCCCATGCCAGCCCCTCCCTATTCCTGTCTCCACCCTCCAGGAGGACTTATCCCCGGACAGCATTGACGCCCAGACCTTCGACTTTGAGACCATCGGACACCCTAACATGGACCCTGTCCTTCAGCAAGGTTCACTAGACCTGGACTCCCTGGCCGAGAGTCCAGAATCCGACTTTATGTCAGCTGTCAACGAGTTTGTGATCGAGGAGACCCTGACCTCCCCCCAGCCTGTCAGCGACCCCACAAGCCCTGAGATGATGGTGGAGTCCCTCTACTCGTCGGTCATCAACGCCATTGACAGCAAACGCATCCAGGACACCACCACGCTGGAGAGGGAGAATTCCAAGATGGCCGCCCTGAAGCTGAGCATCGAAAAGTACCGCTCAGCCGCAGAGGACTCCCAGTCCAACCTGAGGAGCGTGAAAGACGACCTGTACCGCTTTCGGGGCCTGGTGCTGAAGGAGCAGCGCGACTATGGGTTCGCCCTGAAGACCATGACTGTGGAGGTCCACGGCCTGGTGGACAACATCCGGCAGAGACGTGAGGACGAGCTTAGAGAATATCACCAGAGCCAGCTGCTGTCTCTCCAGAGAGACCACGAGGACCAGCTGCTCACCTTGACACAGGAGAACCAGCTCAACCAGAACATCGTCAGGGACATGCAGCGGGCCGTGCTAGAGCTTGAGGGCCTGTTGGAGCGCAAGCAGAAGGAGCTGGCTCAAATAGAGGGAGAGAGGGAATGCTGGGCCCAGGAAGAGACTAGCCTGGTTGAGAGGGCAAACCACCTTGAGCAGAAGATCGGCAAGCAGGCCACGGAGATCCAAACCCTCGTCTCCTCTAGGGACTCTCTGGCCACCCAGCTGGAGCAGCTGGGCAGGGAGATGGAGCGTGTCCAGGCAAAGCTCCGTGAGGAGCTCCTGTGTGCCGAGCGGGCCCGGCTGGAGGAGCTGGAAGACAGGCTGAAAGGAGAGCACCAGGCCCTGCTGGAGGACCTTACTGCCAGGAACCAGGAAGGCCTGGAGGGCCTGCTCGCCGACAACCAGGCCAAGCTCAGCGAGGTGACCCAGCTCCACGCCTCTGTCCTTGGAGCGAGGGATGCTCGACTGAAGGAACTGGAAGACCGCACCGGCAACCTCGAGGCTGAGCTTGCCCTCAAGAAGGCTGAGGTGGAGGACGTGAGGCTGCTCTGCAAGGAGACTGAGCGGCAGCGGGCGGGGATGTTGAATGCCGCCGTGGAAGCTGAGACCCTGGCCCTGGGCAAGGAGCTGGCCGGCCTCAACCAGCAGCTGCAGGCAAGGAATGAGGAGTACGAGGCGGGCCTGGCCGAGGTGAAGGCCCTGATGCGTCTGGAGAAGGACCACTGCATCTCAGAGCTGGTGGACCGACAGGAGAAGGAGAGCGCCCAGCTCCGAGACATGTTGTCTGTCTTGGAGCGCCGTGCCCGGGATGCTGAGTCTGAGCACAGAGAGAAACTGCAGAAGCTTCGCTGTGACCTGGAGCAACAGACAGAGTCTCTGCTCCGGGATAAAGATGAGGAGCTGAGGAGCTTGCAGGAAAAGGAGAGACACACAAGGACTGTTATCAGCGACTTGCAAGCCGAGAACCACCAGCTCTCCCAGAGACTAGAGCAGGACCCGGCGTGGCAGTGTGTGGAGAGAAAGGAGGCCTTTAAAACCGCATCATCAGATGCCTTTAAAGACTTACAGCGACAAAAGGAGGAGACAGAGAGAAAACTATTGGATCAAATTAGACAACTTGAAAACAAGCTGCAAGAAAGACAGTCTTCTGAGAGGTGAGAGGTGGAGGGTGTCTGGGCCGCACAGGGATGTGGGTTCTCTCTCCGGACTCTCGACTATATCTGACCTGCAATGTGTCACAGAGTAGGGCCTTTGACAGCCTCTCTGGGGTTCAGTTCCTTTTGAGGTGGTCTATGTCTAGATCCAGTTGCACCACTTAGCTGGCCTTATTCTTGACTGTCTATATGTTTCTTCCAGGTCACCGGGGCTGACCCTGCAGCCAGAGGCAGGGGGAGCTGGGGGGACCGGGGCAGGGGGCCCCCTCTCCCTGGACTCGGCCCTTCAGGAGCGCCTGATGCAGGAGGCGGCCTTGCTGCATAGCCAGCTGGAGCTGCTGGAGAAGAGGAAGAACGAGGAGATGCAGAACTTGAAGACCTCGCTCATTGCAGAGCAGCAGGTGGGACTCGCTTGTGGACGGTCCTCAGACAGGCAGGAATGGTTCTTTGGGAATTCCTAACCCAATCACAGGGCATTGTTGCAGCAGTCACCAATAGACATACTCATGCACATATAACAGCACCATGCCCAGACATGGCTCCTTGTAACAGATCTTTAAACTGCTGTGGTCAGCTTGCGAGAGGTTAATATGTTATATACATGGTTGCTACACAGTTCATCAACTATCATGGAAAGGGGGCTTGTGGGGTGGGGCGTGTCATAATTACACAACAGAGAACGTTTTCATGTCCTTGCACAAGCTTCAAAGCATTTCTAATGGCAACTTCTGTGAGTGTGACAAATGCTAGCTTACGTTACGTTGTTGAAGTTTTCGTTGGTGAAAATGCCATGCCCTACATCTTCAACAAGTCGCCACAAAGAATCATTGTGGATAATATGTTAAGTAGAGATGCTACTTGATGAACTTGATCACAAGAGTGTCATCGTCTTAAAGTTGGTACACACAGTCCATTAGGGAGAGCAGTGAGGCTGTGTTCTGTGTCCTCTGTGACTCAATGTGGCTGCTCTATTCTCCCCACAACAGCCGGAAGGTGACAAAAGACCTTTTCTTGTGTCCCCTCAGACGAACTTCAACACTGTTCTGACGCGAGAGAAGCTGAAGAAGGAGCAGATCATCACAGAGCTCATGGAGAAACTCCGTAATGTAACCCAGCAACAGGAGAAGGACAAAGGTATGTAGTGTTCATGCCATGGCCAGGGGTGGAATGTGGGGATGACTTTTGGAGCAGCCAATTGCAATGCCCTTTTGAGGTTTTTTTTCTAGTTGGGCTTTTGGAGCTTTTGTATTGGAAAGATGGATTATAAATGCTGACATCACGTGACCAAATATTAGATTTAGTTATCATCCCCCGTTGTAAACAGGCAGCAGTTCTTCTCATACTTTTCTCGAGCCGGTCTCAACTTTTTGTCAAACCACTGATACCTCTCCAAGTGTATTCATCAGGATTTGGTTTGGTGTGTGTTCTGCTGTGTTTTGGCAGGTCTGATTGAGACACTGTCTGAGGACCGAGCCAATGTAATGCAGGAAAAGAAACAGTTGGAGGAAGAGCTGAGTCGGCTACGCAACACCGCCCTGGTGTCCTCCTTTACCCCTAACCCCTTAACCATGGAGTCTGCTGGGGCCGGGGCTGGGGCTTGCCTGTCGGAGCCCTTCCCTGAGCCAGACAGACTGGCCTCTGTTGCAGCCGTCAGAGATGAGGACAAGGTGGATTCAGCTGTGGAGGCCAGCATGGTGACCGTACAGTGAGCATCATGCAAACCCTTTCCTCCCACTCCAATAAACAGTGCGCAAGAGCCTGCCTTCGTCAATCAAACCTTATTCATAAACTGGCCAGACAGCACCTTCTCAAATCAGTATTTTCTGCTAAATCGTGTCAGTTTTGGCATAGTAATTTAAAGCGTAAAGAGTAGTAAAAGTTAATACCTAAGTTAGTTGAAGCTGGAGTTCAAACTAGAATATCCCATCTTCTCCCTTCAAAGATTCTCCTCCATTAATGCATTGCCTTGTCTACTGTTGGGTGGCAGACAAACAAGTAGCTTGTGCAATCATTGTATTTGGTCCAAATACAGTCAAATAATCTGTGCTGGTCCGACCTTTATCATTGGTCATGTTTATTACAGTCCTGCGAGGCCCACAGATATCAGATTGATTTCATTTGATGGTCACACCTTTAGATTTATTGGTTACTATTAAGGTGTGAAATTAATTTAACCAAATATGAAAAAGTGGTTCTCAACAACATGACCTACCCTTTAAAAGATGCTTCTAGATCAAGTGTAAAAAAAGGGATGTGTAGGTGCTTGTTGAAGGCCTGACACAGATATGGCCAGTGAGGACCACTGAAAACATGGGACAGTCAGCACAGATGAGAAAGGCAGGATAGGATGTTGCCATGTAAGTTCACCTTCAGAATATGTGCATATCTATCTCATCCTGTTCACAAATCGACACTTCCAGAGGTTGGATGATTGCCTTCTCTTCCTTTGTTTAGTGATAATATCCTAATGATGTCAGAGGAAAAACAGCGGATACTGTTACTTGAAAGGGTAAGTCGTCTCAGCTGTAAGTCCCAAAAGCTGTTTCGACTTTTAGCTCACTCCGATGTTTTGTTTTTTTGTAGACTTTACATATGAAGGAAGAGGAAAATAAACGTCTCAGTCAGAGACTGGTAGGTATTTTGAACCTGTGTCACCTAATGTCTCATGCACAATTCACTGGGTTTTCCATTTGTGTTTTGTATGTAATAACCAAAATATTTGTATTAACAATTTAACCGAATGTCTTCTGAAAGTCAACAGACATTTGAATTTGGCTCGTTTTAGATCTAGACAGTGGAGGTGGTCAAAATGTCCACTAGATGGCAGTAGCACCTTTGTCTCACCCCTGGCTGGTAATTTATTTACTGTGTAGAATTGACTTCAGTTTACTGTTCTCCCTGCAAGGGACAGAAAAGCCACAGCTGCCATTCTAACACATGTCGAAAGTACATATTAGAGACAATGATCTTGCTGTAATGTCAGTGGTTGATTTGGTAAATTTATGGGTATGTGATTCCACAGTTGCACGCTGAAAGGTGTTTATGAAGTCCAGTAGCTGTAGGTCTTATCGTAGTTATGGTGAGGTGTGTTTCTTGTACATTTTCTGTGATGTGACTGTTAGTGTCAATGTCAACCAACGCATTCCTGTCTTTGCTTGTAGATGTCTCAGAGCATGTCATCTGTGTCATCACGGCACTCAGAAAAGATCGCCATCAGAGAGTGAGTGCTCAGTGTGACCCAGTAAAATAAAACACTAAAACTTTGTATTTCCACACACACAGCAACCTCTTTAGTATAGTTCCTCTGTTACCCAATTACTTGGTATGTGTGGTTCAGTTTCCAGGTGAGCGATTTGGTCCTTATCATCTTGGATGAGAGGCATGACAACTATGTGCTGTTCACTGTCGGCCCAACGCTCTACTTCCTTCATTCAGAGTCTCTCACTGCACTGGACCTCAAACCAGGTTGGTTTTCCGAGCAACCCAGATACCCGTTCTCCTTTCGCTTTCCTTCTTTTTAAATAGTCAGGATTTCAGAAAGTGTGTCAGCCTAAGTATTCGGACCTGACTCAAATACAAATTTGTCCTGTGAAGAGTTCTTTTTTTTTTTAACGAATTCTTAAAGGTTAATCACGCCAATCATCCATATTTCATCCATAAACAGTGCTTATGGCTGTAATTTAGGTTGTGAACGGTTACATAAATATGTTAAGATTGACATAATTGTAGGAAGAGTACATTGTTGTCCATTTATTAGGGACAGTTAACCAGCTGACCTTAACACTAGTTTTGAAGTGTTAAGATGATTTTTGGATCCCTTGTTCTCTAATCAAGCTTGTTAATGAGTTAACTCCTTTTTCCTCTAGCATCAGGAACAACCAGGCGGCCCTGGGTTCTTGGGAAGGTTATGGAGAAGGAATATTGTCAGGCAAAAAAGGTACAGTTGCATTTCAGTGTACTGGTTTTACCGTATGGAACGTGTGTGTTGGTGCGTTGTGCCAGGACGTTAATATACGTTAATAGTCCCATGTTCTGTTCCACAGGCTCAGAACAGGTTCAAGGTTCCACTGGGCACAAAGTTCTACAGAGTAAAGGCTGTACCATGGAACAAGAAAGTATAATATTGTCAAGTTACAAGCTCAAATGTATATTTATATTGCATTACACATTTGATGGAGTCCTCACATCATAATTTACTTATTAACTTAAAAAGGAAAAAGAATGAAGATCCTAATAATGCTATCTTGGCTTTCCGTTAAATATCACACTTTGTTGTTAGAGCACACTCTCCTTTATTTCTTTATTTTATTTTTCCCCCCCAGGAGATATGTTATTGTGGACCAAATACTATGACCTTATTAGGGCCTGTCCCTAAACACTGGCATAAAGCCATTATACCTGTGTAAATTGAAGAAAAAAGAAAAGCGTATTTGAATGTTTATATATTAGTTCTCATCATTATCAGCATTTGTCCTTTTGTGGAAAATACTGTATCACTATCGGCATAATTCAAATGAAAATATACATTTACTATAAATGTTTATGGAGGAATGTTCATGGCATGCATATATTTTCTTTGATTTACTTATACAGATAAATGTTGTAGTTGGAAATGTAGTTAAGGCTGTTTGTTGCCACGAACACAGTATGGCCCTCCTGTTAATACTGACATGTACTTAGGGCTGACTGGAGCAGGCAGTCATTATTGCAATCCTTGAAATGCACTTTCAAAAAACAATGCTTTTGTTGATTTAAAGGGAAGGAATTGTGTTGTCAAAAAAAGGTTGGGAAAATTTTGAAAAAGATAACAGCATAAAACTTCTCGCTATCATAAAATACTGATATATAGAAAGGAATACTTTGTTTGTGACTGTGTTTCGTTATTGGATGACATTGTAAAATATACATCAAAATCACACTAGTAACAAATGACTGTATTGTAAAAGAATTTAGAGTTTTGAAACAATAAAGGCTTGATCCCAAACATGTCATCCTCTGTAATAGTTGGTCATTGCTCCAAGTAAAGCTAGTCTTTTTTCTATATCCATAATTGAAGACTTTAGTAAAAACTCTTATGTAAATCAAATCCCTTTAGAAATGCTTCTAAGGAGCACTGCTTCCTCAAGACAAGCAACTCATTCATTACACCAATGACCACCTGCCAGTTTGGAGAAATAAATGGGGCTTTCAAGAAATACGAATTTCACTGCTAACTGACCAATACTGTTTTTTCTTTACATGTACCGTTTTCTAGAAAAATATAAAAATTTGGCCATTAAATTTCAATTATAATGAAACAATTTATAGAATATAATAATATTTCAGTTTGTAGCATTGTGTCTCAGATAAACGGTTCAGAAGTCAGTTTTATTACAATGTTCGTTTTAAACAAATATCTGCTTTTGTAGAAGCATTAGCTAATGTTGGCGCACAGTCGCAGAAAACAGACTAACAGACTTCAAAAAGGCTTCAAATCAGGACCCATGAACGGTGCGGCCCTCATGGAGGAGGAAGCGCACCAACATCACTTTCCCAGTTCACAGCGGGGAGCATCGCAGCTCTCAGCCGAGTGCTCTCTACCATGTGGGGCTAGGGGTGTTTTAACAATGTTTAGCTCTATTTTCTCCATTTAGCATAAGCCTGGTGTCACATTTGGATGGCTTCTTCATAAATTGATGGTGTGATTCCTACAATTTCGGGAACGGCCTGAATGACAAAATATGCAACACAACATTCGATACCGAGGTGGCTGGCAGGCATCAACCATGTGCACTGGACAGGCTCTTAGTGTAAATGTTTACAACCCCCTGCTGAGCTCAGAGCTGCTGGGAGTCACTCTCATCAGGCTCGGTGGGTTGGCTGGGCCGTGTTTAGTCCTGTGCTTCTTTCACTAGAGCAGCCGCCTATGATTGTTGTCAAACTTGCCACTTGTCACTTTAAGACTGATACCTTCTGTAGGCTTCCTCATGTTTTCTACAACTAAACTCATATTCATCCTTTTGCCCAAGGTTCTTTTTTACAGTGCATGATGGGAAATGTATGGAATAAAGCCTTGTAGCCTTTTAAACTAAATTCCTGCTACTTGTGGCCTATCATGGATTTACAATAAATAGAGCTGCATCCTGTAGTTTTCAGCAGCACTTGCAATAAGTTAAACCAACACAAAGGATCTCCAGACTCCTTATAAAAGAATATAATTCATCACATTGATTCCTTGAATTATATAAAGGGCCAGTAAATCATTGTCTCTTTAATCTTTGACATTGTGTCTTGGTATGTGCAAAGCAATTCAAAGTGCCCTATCTTTTGATTCCTTTTATTTGTAATCATGTGTTTGAAGTACTCAATGAAGGTTTATAGAGATGTGGTAATATGTATGTAACAAGGAAATAATATGAAAGAGAGAAACCACCTAGAATTTGAGTCTCAGATCCAGGCCTTTGTGCCTGATGTCTTCTCTATTTCAAGATAATACACAAGTTCAATTTGATTTTCTCACATATCCGACACCATACTAGATAGGACGGAAAATAAACAAGTATTATTCACGGAGCAAATATATGCATGAACCCAAAATTATGGATAGATACAAACAAATTGGAGAGCATTATAACGTTTGGATTTTTTCTAAATAAAAAATGAAACAAGTCTGTTGACGAAGGAGAACCTAAAGCATTAAGGCTGAAACTGCAAACCAAGGAGTAAATCGACTTAATGCCATCATATATTTCCCCATTCACACCTAAGAATGGGGTTAGGCAAAAAGATTAGGTTTCATATCTCCTGTCAGAGACTGAAGAGACTAAGCAGAGAACTTCACCTAAACAGAATGACAACCAAACAGACATGTCTCGCATCTTATCCTTTCTCATGCCATCGTTACCTCGATTGGGTGAATGGTTTAGTAAAAAACCCAGACCCAGATTTAACGTGTGATGAAACGTCTGAGAAATATGTGAGAGGAGGCAATATCTGTATTTTAAATTTCCAATGCACATGGGAAAAAAACCATAATGTCACTATTAGTAACACATATCCACATAAATATGGATAATTCAAAATGTACTGCTTTTTACTGAGCTCACATAGGGAATCTAGATCTGATGGCACTGTGTTGTAGTTAATTACCTCCATGAAGATAATTCAGCATATGAGAGAAGAGGCTTTGGGGCGTCTCTACTGAGAGGAGAGTGCGTAGGCTTATATGTGTAGCTGTGTCGGGCCTTTAAGGCAAATGTGAGTAAAGTTTGGTAAAGAACACCCTAATGTGTAGTTAACAAGATTTTTATCTGGAGTGCGGAGTCTAAGATATAGCCTAACTACTGTGTGCTTTTAAAGGGATCCTCAAATAATTTCCACATTAAGTTCAAAGTCATGAGTAATCCTCTCAAATATACAGGGAACTATTTCATTTAGAATAGTGACAAATTATTCAAATACCTAACCGCAAATCCCATTGATTTTAGTGCATGACACCCGTTTCTATTTCCTCCTCTAAAAACAAAACAGCAACGAACCCAGTAAACATTAAAAAGCTGTTGTTTTATTCGAATAATCTAGCTGCTTACTGACAAGTAAATTATCAATACAAATAGTTTTGAAGGGTCTGAAAATAGGCAAGCGATTTAAAGTGTTACTAACAGCCTTGCATTCTGCAGTGTTGAGGTAATGGCACCAGCTTTGATGGGTTGTATAGCTTTTGAGATGAGCCTCTTTATGCCGCTTGCAGTTCCATTATGGCTTTGTTCGAAAGCTTGTTTACCTGCTGATAACATACACTGGTGGATTCAGGAGCACCGATCCAAAATCTGCTGCCAAAGTCACTCAAGTCTCATTGTACTGCAGGAGGGGAAGAATGAAATGTTTACGCGGAGGGAAATGCAAATGCTAAATGTGAAATCAAACTATAGGACCAATAAGGGATCAGAACAAGTTTGCCAGGTTTTATTTTTAGGCTGGTTGCAATGCAAGCTTTTGGGGTGGAAAACCGTGCATATGAGCCTCTGTATCTTTCGGTTTGCGTTCTGATTTGATAAATTGACACTGAAATTGAAAGGAGCATTGCGTTGTTGGTTGTTATGGTGATGTACATTGACTAGCTGGGATTACAATTAAATTCAGTCTATAATATACATAAATCAAACTCTTCTTCCATTGTATTTAAATATACTTTCCCTGTAATGCATCTCCTGCCGACAGTGACGTTACATAATGTTACCAAATTATGAGCAACCAAAAATGAATCTGCTCGTAATTTGTTCTAAATTATGATTTAGAAGGTCAAAAGTGAGCTCTTTCTTTGTGTAACTCTACAAGGTGACTAGACTCTGGGTGAACACTCCTCCGTGCCCCCACCCCCACCCTCCCCTCCATGCAGGCAGGTCTCCAGGGGGCCAGCAGGGCCCCACAGACGGGCGTCCAGGGGGCCAGGTGACCTAGTCTCTGAGGTTAGCAGGAAACACTAAAGAGGGATGGGCAGAAAGATGAGGAGCCACTGCGTGTGAGTGTGCGAGGCTGGTGATGGCAGCTGTCAATGGTTTGGAAGGAGAAGCAGACAGATTGTGCGTTCTGTTGGTGCAGCCAGTTCGCCACCTGGCAGGCTTTTTCTTGTTAGAACTTCTTGCTGTTTCTGTTCTCGTCAGAGAGAGTTTTTTTCCCTCTCGTCGTCTGCATTTCAGACTAGGTTAGGTTTATCCAACTGTTTTGATGGTCTGTGGTCGTGAAACGTCAATATTCACATACCATGCATCACATTCTAGAGACATAATGTTCATCTGCAACCCCTTTAGTTATATCAAAGCATAGAGAGTATCCCATGCTTTGAGTGATTTAGTGCTCTATCTCCATAAAAAATAGCATATTAAAGCTTATGACAGTAATTAATCGAATACAGTATGAAGCAATCCTGACTGGAGGTCTATTGGATTATCTTCGCATTGTACTTGTCATGATAAGTTATTAGGAGGCATTAATTAACATGAACTAACACATGGAATAAGACAATAATTAATTCAAGTTATCAGTCACCTCTCCCTCTCCAGGAATCTGATTGACAAGATAAGGTAATGTGCAAAACGCTTTCTCAAAGCTAACAGCCTGGAGCACCCTGCCTATTTGTTAGTCATTCTCTCAGTATCACACCCCGAATCTGTCATTTCACAATTTTCTCCTATAATGCATATGTGCCGTTCTCGCCACTTCACGACAGTGACTGCCATCTATCAAGTTTCCACTGATCTATTCAATTCACATCCAGTTTTGAGCTTCATACAGCAAGCATCTGAGGCAGAAGGGTCAAGAATATGGTACATTATGTTCAATGCCTAATTCTCAATTTTCAGCGTATAGAAGAACAGAGAAACCCCTGTGGCATGTCTGGTCTTAAAGTTTCCTTTGCACTTCACTTTGAGTTGTTTGTAATTTGACTGTAAGGTACAATACTACTTCTCAACTAATCTTTTTATTAAATTTCCCACATAGCCTCTTGGGATTTCAGCCAAGTCAACCATAAGAAGGAAAATCAATCTGTGAGGAATGGATCACCTGTCTAAAAACATAATGTTACAAGCAATTGTACACCAAAAAAAGCATGTTGTACAGTTTACATAAAATGAGAAATGCTACCTCATTGTTTCTTCAACTTGGTATGCTGTTTGATAGCTTATGTTGTTTGATAGCTTGTGCTAAGTGGGCTGAAGCTAACTGTGGGTCAACTTTTTAAGCCTTCTTGCTAACTTGATGTTTAATGTAGGCAAAGCTCACATTTAGGTCATGTCTTATTTGAATAGTATACTAAACAATGACAACATTTAAAAATGTCAACGTCCATTGGTTTGGATGGAGACCCAAAGGGTGAGAAACGTTTACTGCGGCTAAAAGCCTGTTTGTCTGTCATCAATAAGGACATGAAGCAGAGGTAGAGAGTAAAAAAGCCAGCTGCTGAGCTGAAAAGCGCACTGTCCAAGTTTGGAGAGAAGAAAAATGGTTTCAGAGGAGGAGAGTTTACACAAAAGTTGTACTGTTGCCTCTTGAGAGTGGTGTCAGCCCGTCCCAGGGGCCAGTGGCCCTCACCGGGGTCTGTGTAGGCCTGATGGGAAAGGGACTGCAGCTCAGGACATGGACTTGTTTGTTCATGGTCCCTCCTCTCTGAAAAGAGTTATGCCATCTGTTTTGAATGGACAGCGTTTTCCTTTGTGTGCTCGATAAAAACAGAGGGCAAAGTTAGTCAGCAAGTTGCATTGCTTCTGCGTTCTAATTCTTCGAGCCTCTTTTGTATTAAGTTTTTCACAATGTTTTACACTGTGTTTGGCCTGACTGGGATGCAGGAGGTAGGAGCATTTTTGACCAATACAAAATGGAAAAGGGTAGACTCTAACTCAACAGTCAAGCCTCCCATAATATTTGAGTGGAAATATATCTACTGTATACTGACTGGTACAATCATCAAGTAACCTGTGCATGTAATGCATATGAGCCATAGTACAGTACACTGTAGCTAAAATATTTATGTGATTTTTATCTGATCTATTTCCTAACCAGAAGGTATTTGCTCATGAATCCCTGGCACTTTTGATAGTACCTGAAGGCAAATGGTACAGATTTACACAAGTTATTTACAACAACAGCCAAGCCATTCCTCTGGAAACTAGGCTACAGATCAAAGGATTGTTTTGATCTGTACTTAGCATATTTGTTTAACCTAGCCAGTGATTCTGAAAAGTGCACAAGCTTTTCCGTGATATGCAGAGCACCCTTTATCCGTCTTTTTCTTCTGTTAGCTCTGGATTTAAGTACTTTCTGTATTTAGGAGACAACTGGATTTGCCAGCTTTTGAAATTTAGTTGCCCACTGCTAGCAGTCTTGGCACTCAGGGATAGATAACTAGGTATGTTCCACAGCTAATCCTGATCGGCCTTGTAATAGTATTTGTGGACTGTACAGCACTCAATTAGGGCATAATGTGCTATTTTTGTTTCCTTCAAGTTGGATTAAGTAGGCAAATATGTTTGTTTTTGCCACAGTTTTCATCAACTCAGTGTTTACTTTTTTTGTTGGGGCAGCTTTTTTTAAATACTGTTCTACACGCAGACCTCTTCACACAGGACTGCAAACTGTCAAGCAAGAAAACTATGTCCAACCACTCTGTAAAATATGCCAGGGCAATCATAACATTTTCTGGAATGCTTAAAATAATGATGCATATGCATACAATGCTCTAATTCTCTCTTACTTTGGGCTTGGGAAAGATGAGCCCAGGTTTATTGGGAGCCAGAAAAGGGGGCAGATGGCTCAAAAAAGGGATAAACCTGGGAAGTCATGCTGTAAATGTGTTTTACAGAAAACAATGAAAGGAGCGGACAAAGCGATTGTGGAAAAGTCCTTTGGAAAATGGAAAAGCAGCTCTCTAAGGTCCAGGACCATGGAGAAGCCGGATGAGCCGTCCGAGGAGAGCAAGGAGGAGAACCTGTCCAACTGCACCTGTGAGTCATCGCAAAAAGGCAAGGAACCACTCTGAGGAAGTATTGTCTGTTTCCTTACATCACATACAATACATATCAACCCATGGCTCTGCTTACTTTTCTCTTGGCCATTTTAATTATTACTGTGACTTGTTTTTCCATTTGACTCTCTGGCCTGCCTATCCACTGAAACAAACGAACCACATTGTTGGGCAGGAGAATTCCTTTTGAGGGAAAGTGTGTCTCCAATGATACAGCCTTGCCAGAAAAAGACAAAGCAAAAAATAGCAAACACAAAAACAGTCACAGGTGCATGGGAGAGAGAGAGAACCCAGTGAATGGTCACTGTGTTCCCCAGGAGGTCTTTTAGTGTTCGCCAGTGCAGTGGGTGGACTTCTGACAAGGACATTGGTTAGAAGCCAGGTGGAGCGTGTAACTGAGAATGCTCCTGTTTATTCTTTTCACATGCTAATGTGGCTCCTACGTGACTTTTATGCAGCAAAACTTTACTTTTCGTATAGATTCTGGTATCTGTAGTGCTTCACTGTGTGATGGTATGTATTGTAGAGTGCAGACATTCTGTGTCGAGATGTACTGTATGTTCCAAAGATGCACGCTTTCAGCCATACAACGCAATGTAGATAGGACGCACTTTAATTTGTTCAATAACAATACCTTAAACTGCAATACAGGACTTAAGGATGCGGTCTTGTCTTTCATGGGCTAGCTATTCTTATTAATGTGACCTTACTGTAGGAAAAAGAATAGTGTTTAAACCATGTCCAAAGAGTGTGAACAGGTTCCCCATACTGTCCAAATGCACCCCTATGTGGACAAAGTACAAACAGAGAGAGCTGTTTAGAGAAGACTGACAGCACCCTTCCATCCCTCAAGCCTATTTTAACTTCCCAACATGCAATTGTGGGACTACTAAGGTGTGAGAGATGCACTTCGTGAAATAGGACAAGACAAAAAAAGGCCTCAAGGTGGAAATGTTTTTCTTACTAATGTATTTAGTAAAAAAGTGAATTATGGCTCTCAATGAGATATAAAATACCTTTTAGTGTAATGTCTCCAAATAGCATCAAAAGCATTTCCATCTAAACCTCTATAGGATCTCTTCTGCATAGCCACTAAAACAGGCGGCCTCAGAGGACAGGTTTCGTATTTCACCCCCAACCATGAATTACTGTGTGTTCAGCATAATTATAAGGGAGGAGTATTGCCTGTCTGTAATACAGAATGCCAGGTGCACACATCCACTGGCTCCCATTTGACCAGATACCAGCTCTAACTACACATACATACTGTAACCTAAAGTCATACTTTGCAGAGCGACCAGCTACAGGTTTGGTATTTCTCTTCTAGATATGTTGAATCTCACAAAGGAAATCAGTGTATGTGGAACCAAACAGCAGGGAAGGACAAGGGAGAAAGTGCAGCACTTTGTAGTGTTCCATTTTCCTAAGCCTGCTTAGGTTATGCGACTGAGCCATGCTGCTGTGTGAAATGTGATCCTGATACTGGCACTGCATCCTTGTGAGGGAGTCTTGTAAAATGGGTTTACTTACCGCCTTTGCTGGCGTTTTCCAAAGATAGCAAATGCAGAGACACTGTCCATGATCGGATTAACTGTACAACAAAATGATGTAACTCTTTGTCTTTCTAGTGTGGCACAGGTTCCTCCAGAGAAGTTTACTGGTCATCCATAAGAGAATAGAGGCTTTATCAAGTTGACATTGAGTTGAGCTGAGCCACACTGTATATCATTTAATTTTTTAGTTTCAGTTTGGTTCATATTGTTTGTAATTGAAGTAATCTTTGATGAACTGTCAAAAGAATGACACCCACACCCTTCTAAAACAGAGCACCTTCTGCTCAATTTCATGTATCCAATCTAAGTTAGAGATTGAGGGCTAGCAATCTCATCACTACAAGGTATTCTGTATTCTCCTGCTTTGTTGTACTACATTCAATACATCAAGACGTCTAGATATTGTGTTAATGACCAGATTTAAGATGCAATCTGTTCAAATATGTCAATAAATCTAACTTATTTACATTTTAATTACAACTATTACTTATTTTTGTTTTTGGGATGTGACCACAGCAGTCCCAATTCCTCCCCTACATTAGAAAGAAGAAAAATGACTGGTTTTCACTGGAGGTTTAGATGCTTGTTTATCACTTTTAAATACCATCATCTTTGCTGAAATCCCCTCTCAAAAGAACCTTTCACTTGCTGGAATAAATTCAAATTAAAATTTAAATCCCTCTTTGCATTTCTTCAGCCTCTTTTAAAATAGCTGCCTCCTTTTAGAAAGCTGTTTATGTAGTGATCTGTTCATAATCCAGTTTGTTTCTCAACAGCAAAAAAACACAGAAATCGTATTATCACTATCTTGGAGAAATGATGCGAAAAATCAGGAAGTATAAATGTCTGAATCTGTGGAAGTTTATAAACTTACTAAATCAGAAGAATACGCCAAATGCCTGTTGAATACAGCAATCGGAGCATACGAGTTGCAAATACTTAGATGTGAGTGCATTTTATTGAGGAAACGCAGAGCACATCAAAAACCTTTAGTGTGCTTCAAAATATCAACTATGGTTGCTCACAGAAAAAGAAGAAAATTGATTGTTAAAAAAATATTGTTAATATGTAAGTGTTTCATAGTAGCTCATCAAAATGCTCTCGCATAGGGTGCAGATTTTTTTGTGGCGTGTTAACCTCTGACAACTATGGCGGAGCTGATAAGTCATCGAGTTCTGTGTACACCGGCCTCCTCAGACTCACAAGGTGCTCACCCTCTCACATTTGGTAGAAAACAAGACTTAATCAACAATGTTGAAGAAAAACAAAAACCAAACACATTTACATTTAGTGCGTTGTAATAACTATCCAGTTGAAATGTAAAACAACTGGGAAGAGCCTGTTGGGAGATTTAATTTGAATGAGCTAGATTGGATTTATTGTTAGGAAACAAATTATAATTGTGTCTCCTAAAAGTTAACAAAGATCTAAACAAAAGGAAATCAATGGCCAAGTCTATTAATCACTCAAAGCAAGCTACTTGAGTTGAAAAAACTTACTTCATAATCAATTTCTTTGTTTTGCTCAAAGGGTATTTGCATCTTGATTCATACCAGCAAGCTTCCTGTATTGGGTGCAATCAAAACATTGTAAACCACATTAATGGGCTATTTCTTCCCTCTTTTACATGTGGGTATAAGTGTACATCTCTGAATAATCATGATGAACTATACTTGATGTGCAAACTGTTGTAGGTGATATTTGAAAATGAATGATAAGGAACTTGAGTTGTTGATTTTGTTGATAGTAAGTAAAAACACAAGATATTATTTCAGCCTTTTGTGTTTGATCAACTTCAGATTTCATATTTCTATGTTGATGCGACTGACCATCAGGAACAAACAAGAGAATTGTCACTTAGCTTAAGCTTCCTCCGTAGACCAGAGGTTATAGTAAAGGAGGCTGTTAGTCAGTGGTGGCTCTCATCAGGGTCTCGATGGTTTACTCTCATTGGTAATATTATTAGAAAAGCCATTAGACCCACCTGTTAGTATTGTTTGTGGTGAACATTGTGCTGACCTTTAGTGGGTGTGTCTGCCTCTTTGCCTGCCTGCCTGCCTGCCTGCCTGCCTGCCTGCCTGCCTGCCTGCCTGCCTGCCTGCCTGCCTGCCTGCCTGTGATGCCACATTCAGAGCCACATTCAGCCAAGACCGCAGTGTGTCAGTGATGTCTGCAAGTCCCTTATGAATGTGTAAATGTGAAAGGAAGATAAAAAAGTTGTAGTTGTAGTTGTAGTACTATTCTTAAACACAAAACATGTTTACAGAGTGTAGCAAGAGGTCTTTGTTACACCTGAACCTTTGACGAGTCCCTACTGAGATCCTTAATAACACAGTCTCTTCCTCAAAAAACTGGAAGCCACAATGAAAAATAGGAAGTGACTATGGATGAATCTTGCCCTTGTTCACTACCTGACATGTTCATTTAAAGTAAATATATTCTAGCTGACATTTTGCTAAATCCATGGCATTAAACCTGTTTGGAGACAGTGGTGATAGTTGATTAAAACAAGACGTTGTTTGATATGATTTTGCCCTTAGCCCGACTCCTGTTGATTTATTCAAACAGATGTTGTGGTTATTTAACTATGTCCAGCAGCCTCCAGCGCAGCTTTCTGAGCATGGAGCGATGGTAATAACAGGTGGGGTAGAAGGGCTAGCGCTCTCCACAGCGTGAAAATGTCCTTCAAAAGAGCACCAAAACATAATGGACTGCAACTGTATTGTAGGTAGTTGTATGTGAGCATAATAGACACATAATTTCACAGAGACGTTTCATTGTGTTTGGAATATATTTTGAAGGCCATTTTGTTGTATTTTGAGAATTAATTGAATCGCCATATGGGCACATGTTGCTAATCAGCAGACACTGTTTGTTTTTTAGTTTTCATAAGGTCAAGGTTGGGGATTTCTTGCTGTAGCAAGCAGGCACATGTTTTAGTTAGAAATGATCTTTTACAGTTGTATATGATTCTAGTCTGTCAAAGAATGTCTAATCGGATGTGCAATACAAAAGGACTGATTGTGTGTGCTTCTAAATTACACAATGGTACAGGGTTGTCACAGTCACACGCAAGTCCACCCGAAGGGTCGCTCTAATCGTCTTTCTAAGAAAGATCTAGCACGGTGCATTGCAGATAATCACCCCCATGAAACATGTATGTCAGATTTTCAAAGCGGTACTCACTGTCTGTTGACATCAACATAAAGATAATTATGCATCCTGGAGCCATATCAACAACATGTACTTATGTTGTGTTGTGTTGCTGAATATGCACATGCAAATACATTTTTAAAAATTCATCTGGCCTTTTATGTGACTTTCACTGATGAACAAGGCATCAAGTAGTTTCACAATGGCAGAGGGATGAGTACAAGGGGTTTGGACGATCAGCAAAAGAGTTGACTAGGTATTTGTCTTGTTTTAGTCCAATTTGAAAGTATTTTATTCAGAATTAACCACAGCCAAGTTCACATATCTGCCATGTGTAATGAATTGTTGAATATTCATTACTTTTAGATTTGATTGCATGCCATATGAAGCCAAACTAGCCCAATGGTGCCTTGTTGGTGTATGAAAAACACTTGTTGGTCTTACATAGGTGACATTCTGATCTTACAGTACATTAGAAGAATTCGGGTAAACATTATACATATTTGTGTAGGATTCACAGAGCTGATACAGTCCTCGAAACAGTGGGGTACTTTGACATTTCACTTTGCTTACATAATTTGCAGCAGAATGAAAAAAAGCTTTTAGACACAGATGTGACCCATTGTAATACTTTTCTAAATGCAATCAAAGCCTTTCTGCAAACATGAACAGGACTTTTTTAACATGAACCTTTGTTTGACACATAATTTTATCCAACCCACTCCTTCATTTCTCACCCAGCTCACTCCAGTTATGTGCAAATTTCCTGTTGATAAAATAATTTGCCAAAACACTAGTTTATGGACTATGATGGCCTTAAATTAAACCTTTTTGCAAGGGCATAATTAATGTATATTGGTAAGAAGACAATGTCCATTTCATCCTTCCCCCACTATCCCATTTGCTCTGTTGATGTGGCAGTGTCATTGACTGCCCATCCCCCTGTTCAACATGTTCCTTGCATTTTGTCATGATTGCTTTGAATCAGTTTGGGGTTTGAAACATGGAATAATCAGTACATCCTCAAACTAATTCAACATATATGATTTCAAAAGATGCTCATGTAGATCCTTTCTCAATGTCCTTTTCCAACTATCATAAAGATCATGTGAATGGAAACATGGAGCATGACCATCCTCTTTGATGGTGTCTTTTTAGTATGTACCATGAAATGGCTCTTGAAAACAGTTAAGAATTTGACTTTCAAATGAGGTATTAACCAAGGTGATGATCAACTGCCAAACCTTAAGTAATGATATGCCCAATCTTTGAGTCCCCAGCCTTGCATAACCAAATGTGCAGATGACAGAAAAGCACTGAAAATACATTAGTACACATTGTGTTGACACATCAGTCCCTGGAGATAGAGGGGGCCATAACCCAGAGGTAAGTGTGTTTGGGTGGCCCCTCCCATCAGCTGGGGTTGGGCTAGGACCTCCAAGAGGCCCCTTATGGATATCACTTATTTTAAGAACTAAGCCGTGGCACCCTACCCCCATGCACCCCCCCCCTCTCTTCCCTCATCCTCCAAGTCCCCCATCCCACCTCCACCCATGCCCCAGGCTCCACCCAGAAGTGTGGCTGCCTTTGTCATTGTAATCTGGCCCTGTTTGCTAAACGGTGCCACTGTTTACTTTCTGCTATGGGGGCTTGTATTAACAGGAGTCAGCAGGACGCGAGGTGACATCACTGCGGCTGGGGCTTTTGTAAGCTGCATTTGTGATGTCTCGGGGCCTCTTTCTTCCTTTCTTTCTCCCCTCTCTATCCAGGCCTGTCTAATGCATGAGCTAACTCAGGAGGCTAACATGGCCTACAGGGAGGAATTACACCTAATTACTTAAATAACTGCTAGGCAGCAGCCCTACTTAGTCACCAAAAATCATTTCCAGTTCCCTGCTTTTTACTGATAGCTTGTCCTCAAGTAACAGAAAAGGTCTCAGACAAAAGATTGTCATTCAAACAGTTGAACAGAGAAAAATATAAAAAAGAAAGACTGACAAACAGGGGGGGGGAATCAAATTAACCGGCAAGGCTTCCATGACATATACTTCGGTTGTTGTTGCCGTAGCGATAAAGTCGCAGACATTGAAACTGGTCTGTTGAGCCATTGTTATCATCCCTGGCCATCTGCTGCTGAGGAGTGACATTCCCTCTCATTTGCATGATGAGTGATATATGGGAGCCTGGGAGGATCTGTGCCCCAGTCTGATGACAAAGCAAGGGAAAGTTTCAAAGCATAAAATAAGGGGGGAAAATGATGCATAAGAAAATGAAGATATTTCTGCTGTCTATGTGTGCGTGTGCACGCTTACGTGTGCATGTAACACACCTCTCTATTTCCATGCTCGCAGTTGTGCGTGCGACTGTGCACAAATAAAACTGGGGTTGTGCATGAGTGTGTGTGTAGTAGCTAACGCGTACATCTGTCTCCTTGTGCGCCTGTTTGTGTGTTTTGCGGATGTGGGAGTAGAATGAGAAGAGTGGGGGGGGGGGGGGGGGGGGGAGGAGGTGGAGTTGGTTGCTGTTGATGTGCAAATGTGCATCATGTTGAAGGGCTGTGAATGGGGAGGTGTGACGTAAAAAGGGACCCGAACGCAGGTGCTTATCTCCAGGCTGTCAAAGGCACAGTATGTCATATTCCTGGGGACTACCTTTCAAAGTCACAGCACCAGCTCACCCATCAACTGACTGGAGGGAAATCAAACTTTCTGGACCACAGAAGTAGGTTTGTGTCAAAGATCTTTTAATACTGTAGTGTTGGTCAGTATTTCTTGTCTTTGAGATTAGGCTTGACCTGTGAAAGTGGACGATGGGCAATTTGTTTTGTATCTCTGACTGTGTGCTGCTGTTACATGAAATCATCAAATGTCATATGTTTAATCGTGATTTGAAGTTATCTGCTTGTAAATTACTGTTATGTTTTAATTTTGTATTGTTTTACAGCTACCGTAGCTTTGACATTTTTGTAAAATGTAAAAAAATGCATGTCTAGAAATGTTAGTTGATTTAAATTGCATGGTTAACAAAAGACATATAACTTGTTTGGAAAAAATAATGCAGATTCTGTCCAGGTTTCAGACAGTTAGAGGAGATTAAATGTCTCAAACTGTTTTTAAGAAGCATGACCTATATTTGATCATCCAGATCACATTAGATGCTGTCTACCTAAATTAAACTCACAGCATTTGTATGGCGTATAAGCTAGTCTTAGAGGAACACATGTCAGTATTGTCTATGAAGACAAAGCACTGTCAGGTTGTGGGCGGCTTTTGGTGTGACAGCTGTACACACAGAACTTGCCATGTCCTAATGCACTTCAACTTTGACTCAGAGCTTCAGGATCTTTCAACTGTTGGAACAGGATTGTTTTCATAGAACTGACCCATAATCATTATTAAGGTGTATGACCCAGCTGTAACCTTTAAAAATGTTGGCCGTAAAAACATGGTCCATTTGATGTATCCTAAATACAACCAAGTCATCATTAGTTGAGAATAGAGATTTGGGTGGGCAACACCTTTGTAGACTACCTTGCGCTGAGTAAACTGAAGACACTCCAGACTTCCACGTCTCCAGGGTAACTGTTGGTTTTGCTGAAGCGATTAATGCTGGAAAAGTTTATCATTTACTAGGAGCTCTTAGTATGTAGTTGCCAGATAGATGGATAGATAGATCGAGATGGATAGAAGTAGATGTTATACTTTCCCATGTTAGCAAAGAAGGTCTGTTCTAAATTCTATTTAAGATTTGAAGAAAACTATTTTGGGGTCAAGAACAGCACATTTATTTAAATCTTGGCCTTAATTTAGGCCTTGTGTTAGTCTGAAATAAGATTATTATTCAGATAGATGTCCAACATCTATCTGAATTGTTTGCTTCAGTTGCTTCTTTTCAACATATTTAGCAGCTTCATGTTACTCACAGGTTGCGTGGGTGTCAGGATTTTTTGGCCTTTCTAACTGCAGCAGTATAGCATCATGCCTGTCATCTGTGGTGTCTGTAATCATAAAGACAGCCATTTTACAAGTTTGCAACCTTAAACATAATAGGAATGTGATCAACGCAATATAGGGTGCCCCAAACTTCCATGGCAGTAGGCTCTCTTTTGATGTGATTCCAATCCCCAACAGAGGTAACAGAATCCAATGGTGCAGAAGTGATAAGTAACAGGCGTTACTCCTTTTCTAACCACTTACATTTAGTCCCCTTTCTGCTCCAAGCAGTGGGACACTAGTTCAGTTGCTACCCAACAGGGAAATGCTACCTATCTCGGCCTGTTCTCTTGTGTGGCAACACAAGGAACTGTCCATGGTACCGACTAAAGTCTCTATTGACTTGAGCCAAGGCAATACCGTTCACAAAAAGTGTTACAAACATGATCTGTACACCTTGACGAAGTTTGGTGTTATTATTTTACTATAACATTCTATAACGTAATTAGTAAAGGTTTCGGAATGGGAATATCATTCAATTACAAACTCCAACCACAATCTGAATATACATTCACCTTAGTCATTTAGTCATTCAGCATTTGGGAGACAGACTAAGAAATGGTTTCCTCTCTTGTGATGAACTCATAATTGAGCCTGCTAATTTTGTTCTCATAAGATTGAAACTAAATGATCATTGAAAAAGTAAACTTAAAAACAACAACGTTGTACTGAAATAAGTGACTGTGAGCACACTTTGGGTGAATATAATGAGGAGTGAAGGAAACAAAGATCACATTCTGTTGACTGACCACCCAGTCTGCACTGTATTACCTGTTCCACCACTCAAACTTCACTTAGTTAATCCAGGAAAATGAATTATGAGGATTTATTCAACAAGGTTTTCTACAAAGTTCCATCTGCTGTTGAACAGCTGGTGAAAGGATAAATGTAATTAATTACTTAACTTTTAAACAGCATTTTTTTTAAACCAGGGCTTTTTAAAAAGATTGTAGCCCAACTGAATAGTAAGGCTAAATCAGACAAAATAACCTGACACTTACGAACCTTGTTTATGATAACTTATTTTTGGGCAGGATCCTTATTTAACCCTTTTTGTATGAAAATGTGATCACTCTAATTAAAGACACAATATATAAAAATATATAATTCTACGTTAGTTAATAAATTGATAGTTGAATGATTTTAAATATCTTATAATATTGAGTCAAATACTTGAACAGCACTGTACAACAGCAAGTGCTAATATATTCCTACAAGTCTATCAGATATAAGGTGATTCTGCCTTACTGTAACAAAAGTAGCAACATTAAATTAAAATGTGAATATCTTCAACTACGTTCAGATATATGCATTTGAATTCAGTTTGGTTAGTTAGAGTCAATTTGACTGTTGGGATGTGGCTCAGTTTGTGAAATGTGTTTCAGAAATGTAAACTGAATATTAAAACACGTTTGAATTGTATATAAAAAATATATCTTATGGCATAACAGGCTGAAAACTTGTTGAGGGAAGTTCACATTAATTATGTCAATGTTTACAGTGTTTTTTTTCTAAGAATCATGAAAAAATTTACGTTTAGCGAGTAGCCGACTTAAAGGTCTAAAAACGGTTTCGCTTTTTTCTCATTACAATTACATGGGATTTTTCTCCCCTGTCTTTTTCCAAATATATTTCAGCATTTACCTTGATTGTAATGTACCTCTTTGGCTGTGGTTCTGTTTGTTGGCCTAACTATAAAGGATCTGCTTGTACCCTTGTGGGTTGGAAAGAATTAGGATTTATGAATTTATTTCCTCTGTTGTATTGTTTAAACAGCTTTGGTTTAGTTTTGATCCCTTCCTCTTGCCTTTGAGGCTGTTCCACGGTGTCAGCTGTTGACTGATAGTAAGAGAACTGCCTCACAGTGTGAATGAAAGAAAACTAGCGGTTGGTAAACACTGATAAGGGATAAATAGAAAGCGGTCAGGCAGAGATAGTTCTGTGGGAGCCCAGATTGTGTGCGGTCTGTTAAAATGAGATTCTGAGCTGTCCCTTTTCCTCCCCCTCCCCTCCCCTGTGCAGCGTTTGTCTGGAAAATCTCCAGTGACCCTGCTCAGCAGTCCCAGGCTGCACTATTCTCTTTTTGTGTTTTGTTTTGTTTTCTAACAAGGGTCAAGTTGGCCCATAGACATGTCCCTGATGCTTATGGACAGCTGTCATGACTTCAAGTACTTACAATAATTCATTTTGCATGGAATTATAGTTCTGCACCAGAAACACAGCATCAGGGAAATGGCAGGGAAGAAAGTAAATGTGTCAAACAGAAATATTAACTGTCCAGTCTTTATGTCTGATGGGCATCACTGTCCCAGGCTTTCACTTCAACTTTGGTTTTTTATTCTTACCTATGTAATGTTTCAGAATTGCTCAAACACACAGTGAAATGTAATGCATATGGTACGCATATACTATGCACGTTATACACTTGAGTTAGAATATACTGCTCTATGTCACACAGTAAAATACTATATGTACATACATGCATACATAAAGTGCATATATACATGTCAGCAAACATACAATTTTGTTTTTATACAAGACCATTTTAAGCTTAGTCCTAACCTGAATATTTAAGAACCAATGTTTTATTCATTATTTTTTGGGGCAATCTGTTCATTCTTTGGTCATTGATTGTTTTGGGAATCCATCTTTTATGTGATTAAAAAGACCTTTAGAGGTTTTACCTTGAGGGTCACCATGTGGTGTATTTACACAAAAAATAATTCAGCCCATTGTAGCCTCGGCAGCTAATGAGATTGGTCGTTAAGTGAATGACACAAAGGCTACAAAAAAAGCTTAGCGGCTCCGCTGAATATCACAGTGTCCCCGCACATGTACTCCACGCGACAGCAACACACTGGACTACCCTACCCCACCTTGATTTCCCTCTTCATCATCACCTGCTTGATGTGCCTACTATGAAATGCAAAACAAAGGCTAAAAGGGGCACGGTAAGTCATGCTTGCAAATTCTGTCCTGTCGGAAATGTTGATATGAGTGTGTGATGTGAGATGCTCTGTGGACGCATGAGACTACCAGCAAGTGGATCTGTGCGTCTCCAGGAAATGCTATGCTTTAAGTCTGACAGTAAACAGTGCTTTTAGCTGATAAGTAGACCGATGAAAGGATTCTGGGGCTTCCTCTGGAAGTTCATGCTGGCTAATGTGCCAGAGGGCGAGGTAGACGTAGAACATGAATCTCACCTGCTTTCCTTTCCAACACGTTCACAAGAACTTATCTTGCTACAGTACCAACTCTTTCTGCTGTTCTTCTCCATCTTACTTTCTTGTTGAAATAAGTCTTGATTGAATCAGTTATGTCTTATTCTGTCAAACCTTAGCTTTTTCAAATGGGATGAAATATGAAGAAGGTTGTAAATGTGAATGTTCACTTGCTGCTTCAGGGAAGTTCATAGCTGCTCTCCCTTTGGTTGTACTCCCGGTACATCTGGTGAACAAGTGTAGAACTGCACCTATCTGCCATAAATATTTTATTAATGAGGCAGAAGGTACTGTTGTGCTCAGTTATATTCATGTATTCATCTCCAGATTCATTATTAATTCGTTCAATTTCCCATGTCTTAATTCATCCTTACTCAAATACAGTTTCTAGATTGTGTTGGCATAGTACAAGTACGGTTTAGAACAAGTAATACAATACCATCGGCTGTGAATCTTGGAATTTGTTGCTCTATGTTTTGTGCAAGGAAAGAATACAGCTGTTCGTTCGGGACATGGTGAGCAAGCTTCATCATTTCAAGTGCATTAGAATATCATACTCTCCAGTCTGACAGGAAAGTGGGTTAGAGTCCATCTTGTGTATTAAACCCTGGAGTTGAGTCAAATTTACATTTTGTTAAAGATTATTCATTTTATTGATGCACATAATCATAATCATAGGCCATCTGCTGATCTGGCAAGCTTGGTTCAAACTCACAAAACAGGCGTGCTAACCTTTTAAGTACAAAATAGTCAGGCTTAACTCTACTATCCCAGAAGAGAGAGAGAGAGAGTGTATGTGTATGCATGTGTGTTTGAGTGAATAAGGAGATTGTATGGATATTGTATAATGCTTAATTTATATCCTCTTGGCTGCTTTTGGCAGATTTTTTGCGATCATTACAATTTTTATTTCTTACGAAGGCTTGCATTTGAACAACTAAGTTGCATATGTTTCTGTTCATACATGTACATTTTTCTTTAATAAGTTGATTGCACATTTACCTGCAACTTTGGGATCTGTCCTCTTGCTGAGTTGCACAGAGTTTTTTGTAGTGAAAGACAAGCAGTTGTTTTTTCTTCCAGCTGTTTTCTTATTGTTGTTATAAAATGGGAATTCACCAATGGGCGTCTCTTTAATGCATAACATACTTGTGTACAACTCATTCCAAACCAAGCTTACGCTGACTGAGAATTCATATGCTGGAGGTAAATCCCAGTTAACACGGATTTATACTGGCATGAGTTAAAGGACTAGAGTTTGTAATCCAGGTGGCCAAGGGATTTTGCCACACAGTGGCAAAAATCACTTAAACCTCCCCCACCATACTGAGCCACAGCGCTCAGGAGGCAGACAGATCTTTCAGAATTGATGACAACATTACATTAGAACTGAAATGTATGTGCATATGTGTGTGCGACTGTGTTTGTGACTATGAGTCTTACTGTGTGTGTGACTGTGTGTGAATGCTTTTGAGTGTCTTGGTCTTGTGCGTGCCTGTGTTTTACTTACATATCCTCAATTAGTAAGAGTGGGAGCCCACTAACATAAGATCTTGACAGATTGATGTAATTTCCCTTTGACAGAGAGAGTGAGGGTAGTATTGGGAATTTAGCATCCCATCTGCAGTAACATAAATAAATATTGGTATCCTAAAGTAAATTATAATAACCTTTATTTCAAAAGCCATTGACTCCTCCTCTTCATCACTAAAGAAGACACATACGAAGACAAATACCTTAATCATTTCCTGTTTTCCCATTGTGCAGTTTAGGACTGTAC
This sequence comes from Plecoglossus altivelis, assembly GCA_036571765.1. Classification (NCBI taxonomy): domain Eukaryota; kingdom Metazoa; phylum Chordata; class Actinopteri; order Osmeriformes; family Plecoglossidae; genus Plecoglossus; species Plecoglossus altivelis. The sequence goes on from BROE01000001.1 coordinate 243,985, forward strand.
ACAACATGATAAAACATGCTAGTTCAAGTAACATTTAGAATAATTTTTAAAATGATGATACGAGTTTATGTTATTTTGCTTGGGTATCAGGATATGTGTATGTGTGTGTGTTTGTAAAGTGTGTGCGCATGTGCATGTGGAGGACAGAGGAGAAGAGATAGAGTGGAGTTGTTTAATGACAGGAACAGCTGACTCATTTAGAGAGAGCAGTGAAAGGTAATTAACCCTGGGAAAACTACAGCTGCCATGCGAGCTGTTCACTTCAGCGCAATCTGATTAGGAATCAGTGGTAGAGTCTCTGGCTCCTTTCAGACTCGGTGTGTGTGAGGTAAACTTCTCCCTTCGCCCTGGAGGGCCCCAGAGCATAGGAGACCTGCCTTTTGTGATGGAGGATTAGCTTGAATGGTTACTACGTTTCTCCAAATTGCCAACCACCTGGTAGCATTCATGCACCCTCATCTATAGAAGGCCCTTCTTGGGCAGGAACAATGGCTGGGATTACTCTGTAGAGATGACAGACACCAGGGCTGGAACTTCTTTCTCCCCAAACACCTGTCCCAAAATTAGTCTGTTCATCTTAAGAACGTAACGTGTAACATTACAAGAGTCACTGTATTGATGTACTGTAGGCCATCGGATTTAGATCTATGTAACCAGAAATTGATATATGGTGCAAAATAATTTATTATATGATGATTATTATTGTATAATGTTTTCATTAATATTTGCAGACACTTACGGACAGCCTTACACTTAAAATATAAAATGTTGACGCACAAAGCATTGCTGTGTTTGCGATTTAGAGTGATATTCAATTAGCAATTCCACATTATCTGTAAGCTTTCATGGATAAGAGAACTGAAATCTCCAGCAATTTGGTGAAAAAATAATTTGGTCTGTCTGATGGTAGAAGAAACATTCTGGAATTCACGATTCTGTGTGGTCCTGCTCCAGGTGAACTCAATTTAGAGGCAAGGCTTTGGGATGACTTTGGAAAGAGATTACAAGATTCATAAATCACCTCAGCGAAGGTGTCACCATCTGACTCTTTTATGGGAGCCTTGCTAACTGGCTCCAATAACAAGTTTCCCCTGTAGTTATGCCATCATAACAAATCATTGAAGAGATGGTGGCTAGCCAGGCTCCTAATTGTCTGTTTAGAATTCCATGAGCCTCATCCTTTATTGAAGCATCTCAGTGTTGTGGCAGTGATAAGATAAGATGGTACCCTCTTCTAAAAAGTACTCAGTTGGCATGACACACTAACACTGCTTGGCGGTCTAGGTGGCTGTGAGACTGTTATGGCTGAAATAACAGTCATGTTAAAAAAAATGTTTTATCTTGTCTCCCAGTACCTCGCTTCCAGGAAACCTTAATTTCCAGTGGATGGTATAGTTAGCAGTCTTCAAGGAACAAGACTTACTGAAGGAAGTCAACGTCATTGGATCTGTAAGATCTGTGATTCACTCTCACCAGTATCATACGATTGGGATACATATTTGTAAATAATTTGCGAATTTCAGTTGAAAACCTATACTGATATATAAATACTTACACTGTGTATATCAGAATACACTTGCATGTGTAAAACAGTAGTATATGACGAAACCCAAAAGCAAATCAAATCCGCCCAGCGTTTTAGGGCCGGCTTTGATCTGAATAGAAAATCAGCCCCCCTCCCCCTCCCTAAAATGTCTCTAGCTATTATTCTAATGTCCAGCTGCTAGCTTTTTAGGCAGAGGGCATCTGATGGCTGGCTGGTCACACCGCAAATAGAAAATCCTTTTTGCAAAAACTTGTTTATTTGAGCAGGTTTTGATTTACTCACCATGCTTCCATTTACATCTCAGTGTAAGGTGGTAAAAGCCCTGCTCTGTTCTTTGCCTAAAGCGCTTTACTCTGTCTTCTCTGACAATGTATTACAGCTTTACACAAGCAATTGTTGGTCGCACACATTTCAGTTTCCTTCTGAAGTACTTTAGCCACATATTGCTGATTCTGTGCACAGTGGATGATATCAAAACCAAAATGGCTCCTATGTTTCATATAAATAGTGATCAGTATGCTCTGAGCTCAGACATTCATTACAAGAAAATATGAAAGTAAATTGTGCTATCTCTTGCCCGCTTGCTCTTTATTATGCAGAAACAGAAAACACTTAGCATGTAAAATTAATGTGGAAATTATTCCCGGGGTAAACTATAAACACAGAAGTTACCCCGCACATTTACCCTTTTTTCTCCTTCCCCTAGATCAGAGTGTAATTGCCAGTAATCAGGTCTGTTTGCTGCTGATAAAACCACTCTGAATGCGAGGAACCCTCTTTGTGTGATGACTCAATTATGCCAGAAGTGGCTCATCAAACCTGGCCCATCAGCTGCTTTAATAAATAAGGAGGAAAACTTGCTGCAGGCGCATTATAATTCCATTCATTCCATAATTAAATCCATACACTCTCACGCTCAGGCGAGTCCACTGAGCGTAAACGACGAATATCAGAGATCTATATCTTCCTCGGCGTCGGAGCCTTTTCTAGCCTAGCATAGTATGGTGTATGTGCGAGGGCGTGTTGCGATGCGGAGAGAGTGGGCTGAGTGGCTGTGTTGGGGAGAGGGGCGGGGGAGTTCTACTACATGACAGTAGACCTTTGCACACCCGACCCTCCCTGCTCCGCATAATTTCTCCAAGAATTATTACTGCTGAAGAAAGTTCAAGAGTAATAAGGGCTAATAAGGTAGAGATGACATGTATCATCAGTCACTTCCCCACATCCAGAACCAGTTTCTTTATGGGTATAGCATTTCTGTTCTCCCACCACACTGCTCCTCTGGGTCTCACACACACACACACACCATCATACTCATACAATCACTCAATATCACGAGGCGCATCCGTTTCAGAAAATCTTACTTCAGAGTAATCTCGTTTGTCCATATCTAAAGGAAATGTATGCAATGTCTTTAATTTTGTGGCCTTGGAAATCTTATATTAAGGATCCGACAGTCTAATGAGTTTGAAGATGGAATGTTGCTCATAGGTTACAGTTCAGTTTTGCTCTATCACAAAAGCCTCGATGTTAATGACAAAAGTGTCCCAAGTGAACAGGCTGTGATCAAGGGGACATTTCAATGACTCAAGGTCAATGATGAACTGTATTCTTATTATTATCAGCTGTAGCAGTTCAGTAGTAGTAAGTAAGAAATGTCTAAAGTGTGAGACAGAGAGGGACGAATCAGAGGCAGCACAATATTGTAAACATAGCATATTTTTTATTTGTCTGGTGTGATTTGTTGTAGTGCAAGCAGGTCATGTGCACTGTGCATTAACTGTGTGTACAACTGACAATAGCTATTAGCTTTTACAAACTTAATTCAACCTCTACAGTATGCAGTCACATTTTTTATAGTCTTTGCATTTTAAGTAAAATATTTGACGTGGAGCTTGATCCCTGAGAAGAGAAGTTGGGATCCTGGGATCCAGTTCTTCCCTCTGGAAGCGGTGTGAGGCTATGGTTATTCATGACTGGTTGGACTGGGAAGGCCGTCTCTCCCCCAGTTGCAGCCCATTTTCCATCCTGGGGTGGGAACACAAGCAGATGGGGTTGGGGGAATGGTCAGGGCCCAAGGACAGTAAGCACATAGATTAACACGTAGAAAATCACGCAGGAACCAAGAGCATCAGGCAGCCTCTGTCCCCCTGAGAAATATGCCCCATACACGGGTGCACATCCCTCTGAGAGCCTCTATTTGTGTTTGACAGAGAGTTAGAGGGGGGGGGGGCGGGGGGCGGACTATGAATCAGCAGATGACAAACCGCCTGCAACTTTTTTTATGCTAATGACAATTTCCCCCTTTTGTTTCTGGGGGGAGGGGGACGGGGGATGGGGGGACGGGGCGCTTTGAGTGGTATAATTAAGAAGACGTTTTTTCTATTTCTTTTTTTTTCTTCTTTCAAAGCTAACAGAAATAAATAATTCTATAATAAGATCTGTTAAGTGAAGAGGCTTAATGTACTCATTGTGTTCATCCTTGTTTTCCCTCTTGGATGTTTTGTATTAATTAGAGGCAAGCAATTTGATCTCTGTCAAGCAATCAATTTGCATCTTGTTCCTTATTCCTTGGGAGGTATTAATGTGATCCCTCCCTGCTATCTCTGACTGTATGTACACCAACCATCTTTTCCATGACCGATATCGCTGGAAAAAAACAGTTGATTAGCTGAAATCTAATTCTTACTTATTATTAATAAACCAACTTTTACCAGCCAGATAATCTGGCTGTGACCATGACAGGAAATGATAGATACCCACTTGAGAAAGACTTTCATTCATGTTTGTGTTTTTTGTTGTCATTGTGTTCCAGAGAATGAGTTTTCTGCTCACATCCTGAAACAAGTGAAGAGTTGTGCTCACACGGACCAAGCTGTACCTGTCCAGCCTGTCAGAGCCTTCCACATTTTGCCTGGAAAACCATACGAAAAGGTGACTTGTTTTTCCAATCGGTTGGATCATACTATGTTTCAGGCATTCACATGAACTGGTAATCTTTCATATAAATAATTCAGGAAAATAAACCTGATGCAGTAATGCAGCTGCAGTCTGGGTGTATGTTGATAAACAGCATAGCCAAAGGCAGATGTCATTAGGATGCATTGAATAAGCATCATGTTGAACTAAGTCACGTGGGTGCTTTGCTGATCCTTGGTCAAATCAGACAGAGATGTTGTTTCTACTTATGCAGAGATGTGGGTGGTGTGCATACAGTGGTGGATATTGCTAAATCTGCTTATTTTTACTATATCATAGGCTTTCTCTAAAAAAAGTTTCATAATTCACTGCAGGTTGAAATGATCTACAGTCTGAAGGGATCCTATATCCAAACCACAGATCTTATAACTAGCATAACTCATAACTCATAATTAGCCCTAACCTAATCCTAACCATACCCGACAAAAATTCCAAGCAGCCAACAAATCAAATGCAACTGTTGTGAGGGGTTCAGAATGTAAATGTGTTTTCCGATGTCTAGATGAAAGCTTACACAGATCAGAGGCCAAGAGCATAGGAATCATTCAAACACAAACCTTCTGATTATTTGATCAGAGTTTGTGACATGGGTTGGTTTTCTGTGTGTTAAAAACGCCAGCAACATTGGGCTCTGTCTACATGATGCTTCAACTCACTTGTGTATGTTCTCCCTCATAAGTACTCACTCTGACCTTGTAGAGTGCCTAATAAAACTCACAGTGCCATTAACTCTTGTTCTCTTTGAGGAATTAGATCTAGTTTGGAGTCTGTGAAGGACCATCAGCGTCTCTCGTCAGAAGGGAAGAGGGCCTGTGAAGAGGGCCTGCTCTGTAGCCTCACTATACAAAAACACAAGGCTTCACCTGCAAAAGCTTCTTTAAGCTTGAGCATCTTATCTTATGCTGGAAGCTGAATTGCATTACAGTAGATATGTATCATGATATCAACATTTTAGCATATGGGGTGAATGTGCATCCCTCTCCATACAACATTCTTAACTATATAAAATATGTCAAAGTGATTTGGGGTAATAAATTGACTTAATTAAAAATTTTAAGATGGCTTCAATGAATCTGTATGGTACAACAAGACATGGAAAAATTAACATGAGTCTAAAACCAACAGATTTACATAATGAGTGTTACCCCAGTAACATAAAGGTGCGTCATGTGGACATATAAGTCAAATTGTGATTTTAAAACAAATGCAATGATGACATAATTTCAATTTCAACTAATTAATTTGCTCTTGTTGGTGTTGAATACATTTCAAACAGACTTTTCTAGGTAAAAGCTATGTTTTAAAATGAAAAAAGCCTTACGTGTGTACTTGTCTGTGCACGTGCGATGTGTAAAGTGTTCCAAACTAATCAACAGTATTCGTTTTTACAGAATGTAATCTATAGTGTTTGGGTGTTGTTTGTCTCAATAGACTCGAGTAATCAAAAGTAATGAACCTATTATGAGCAGGACCTCAGAGGAGCTGGCGAGGCATTAAGAGTGTGGCACATAAAAGGTTTATTAAAGGAAATTAAGGTCCATCACTGCCACACCTGCTCCCCTATTATAAATGTATGACAGGTCAGTGCCTTCAATCACAACAGCAAACGAGAGAGAGGAGTCATGTTTCCCATTACCAGGAAAAGTAACAGCATATCCTATGACTCATAGATTTCACTGGCCTGTGACCATCATACACCACCATCAGCCTGGAATAATTATGTTTAATAGGTTTTATTTGGGATCCACACAAGAGCAATGGTGGAAGAAGAGTATCTGGATTTTAACAACTATTTTTGGTGGGAACACTCTTTGTGTAGCACTGCCACAACCACTCGCACGTTCATTATTTAGCATTGTTGTGTTTTTCTCACCTCAGAAATGTTTGTTTTGTTTCACCTTTGCTATAACTTCAGTTTAGTAATGAAGATCACATGTGATCGTTATTTGTGATTTTCTCTGTCTGTTGTTCACAGGCAGAATGATTTAAACATGGCATTGTTGTCTAGACAGATTGAAAATGATTGTATTACCTTCAAATAGTTATGAAATCAGTACCAAATTTATTTCGTTTTCCAATTTAGTGGCAAACATTCTCTGATTTTAATCATGTCTCTTGAACAAGTATCACATATTGCAAACCGATGTTGTCTTAACAGATGGATTCTGGGGGAGAAGACAGCACACTTCAAACATGTATCAACAGCCAAGGTGAGGAGCTAGGACATCTGCACCATCTGTACCATGCCATGGAATCACAGGTGGAAGAGTAGTTTTATTTAGTGATTCACTCACATACTCCACTTACAGCCAGGAGATAGGAGAGGGTGGGATCAGTTCAACAATCCAACGTTGCAGCTGTCAGCTTTATATGTCATCTTACCAATTTGAAGAGCACCACATTGCCATTATATTGTTCAGAGGGGAATTACTTCATTAAATTGAAACACTGGCTCAAATTAGTTAAGGAGTGCATATATATTGTGTGATTGAAAACCTCTAGACAGAGTTTGTCATTATGCAAGCGTTCACAGCCTCCGAGGCCTGAATGTTCACTCTGGTGCCATTACTATGTCTGGAAAATTAATCTGAGCTCTATTATTAGTTGTGCTTCATGGGAATACATTGTAACCTGTGAATGAGATTTGCATAGGTCTCTTGGAAAATCGATTTACCGTTTTAGATCATGTTGTCAAAGCAGTGACGAGGGTGAGCTATAGCGCTATGCTTCGCTGGGCTCATGAAAAGTATTGAAAAGTAAGAGTCAGGTGCTTTTCAATGTAACTCAGGCATCAACTTCATGAATTTGGTTCAATACAAGGTTTTTCATGTGTAAACTATTAGGTAATACGGTTTTGTGAAAAGTGAAAAATGTGCTTTATATTAGATGGAGTTCAATGATTTGTCGTCATTTTGTGTGTGTAACATCGGACATAAACAAAGTATGGTGTCAACACCGATACTCCTGTTAACACAGGGGTTGCATGATTTCCTAACTGGTTATCCAGGTAGGGATTTTTAATCTTTGATCAGGATGATGTCTGTGGATGCTGGCAGAGGCTGTCACTTTCTCTAGTAGAAATACAAACACCACTATTTACTCTCCACATCTTTGCTCTGCTTCTGTTTACAGTTCCAGCTGACTGCATCCTTAAAACTCCCAGGTAAGGGTTATAACCTCTCTTTAAGAGAAGGCAAACCAAAATTAATACTATTCTGATTTATGAAAATTGCATTCTTTTATCAGTCACTTCAAATTAGTAAAGCTTTTGAAATGAAGGTTTCCTTGTAATGACTTCTATTTTCTCAATGTTTTGTGTTAAATGTTTCCTTTATTAAAGCTATGGAATTAATTTAAATTTGAACAACTTAGACAAACCAATGCAATGTACGCTAGAGTAGAAACGGTAGCATGGGGGTGCTCCCTTGGTGAACCTTCCGTCTCCAAATTAAGCACGCTTCACAAGTTCAAGCAAAGTTGGAGACTCAACCAACTGTTGACCTAATTGCTCCTCTCTTTTGGTCCCCCGGCAATCCCACAGCACATATGGGCACATGGTAAGGAAAAGGAGTGCTCAGGAAAGAATGCAGGGTGCCCCTGTCAACAAGAGAAAGTCTCTGTTGATGAAACCTCGGCATTACAGCCCCAGCGAGGCGTGTGAGGAGGAGAGTGAGGACCTGGCTCTGCTACAGGACAAAGAGGAGCGAAGGAACATTGACACTCCAGCAGGTAAACAGATGTCCTGTTGTTTTGTCTGTTTTGATGAACAATTGACGCTGAATTTTAAAATCCCATCTGTTGCATTTATATTTTCCTCCCCCTGCCATCAGCCAGCAGCCACAGTCATTGTGCACTGGAAGTGAAAGACTACACTGCTGGGTCCACATTAGTTGTGTCTCACGTCCTCAGATTGAAGTTTTGACAGCAGATTTGCTATGATAATTTTGGCATGGTCTCCCCGCCTTTTTTGATGGGGCCAAATTTTAAACTCTTCATTTGCTTTTTTTACAGAATGTTTTTTTCATCCTTTGAAATATGGTTGAATGGTATGAAAATTAAAAACTGAAAGGTTGTCAGCTTTATGCATCCTTAATCTGAATCAAAGCAGTTCTTTGTTTTTTTGTTGTTTTCTTGTGTAGTTGAGAAATATTCCCCTCTACAGAAATGAGGCATGGAGGTGGTACAATGATTTGACAAACTCATATAATATTTTATGAGAAATAAACAACAAACAAAAAACATAAATTTGTTTAATCAGCAATAATAATTATTTAGATATTTGTCTCCAATTAATTGTTATCAGAAACAGTTAAATGTTTTCATTTAATTTTTAAGTTGTCTTATCTAACGGCAAAAATATTTCTTTTTGCTAATGAATTTAATTTTGCACATTTTGGCAACAATACCCATACTTTACATGTGCATTCTCATTCACTATAATCTGCACTTATTTGGTATATTTTTAACGATGTAACTAAGCAACAAACGTAATTGTCCCCTTCGAAAGCTTTTGTTAGGCCCTCTTACACAGTCCAAATATACATAATTAGGCATAATGTCTACAAGCTCATTATAGTACACACGTGGGTAGTTAAATGGACCTAGAGAGTAGCTCAACGAATTGTGTGGACTCGTTGGGGATGGAATTTATCTGTTTCCGAGGTTCATATTACATTACAATTATTAGTGTAATTCAAATTTTGCTATCAGTGTTTTTGTGAATACCTTCCATGAGAACTGTGCTTCACCTTTCCTCTCTTCAGCCTGTATATATCTGCTGAGAGGTGCTCTTCACCTTCAATTTACTTACACTAAATCAAGATGCAGTCAGTCCCAATACCTCTGACGACATAGAGGGTTAATCATGTCCAACAGACATAGCATTGTTCATAGCATGTTTTTTGGTTAGGTAGCCTGATGGTGACTCTGTATGCTGAACAGTGAAGTTAATGTAATGGTCAACAGACATGTTACTTGTTTATCTCATTTTCCTTTCAATCATTCAGAAAAATCATGGCACCATGATTGTGAATTCTGACTAGTGAAATTTAATAAAGAACTATTCTGCTCTGGCATGTCCTTTAAATTTGAATTTTGTTGCAAAAGAGGAAAAATAAGCCCATCATTTGTTGTAGCTACATTACTTACAGCTCCAGCCAAGCTCCAACCCTGCAGCACAGCGTCAGTAATGGCCATTCTGGAGTACAAACTGTTCACCTGTTCCAACACACAAACCACAGGAGGGAGTCCAAGTTTTTTTTTTTCCCTAGTCGTCTTAGTGCACTCCGCATGTGTGTGTGTGGAGTGTGTTTTCCAGGCTTGTACATCCATCTGGACGGAAAACAAGTTCTCTCTGCCTGCACCACTCTTTGTAACTGAGCATAGCTGACTAACTTTTATTTTTTGTTGAACAGAGGGCTATTTATACACCTCTATTGAAAAAAGGAAATATCTCTAACAAGGTCTAGGTCTGGATCAAAACCTTCATCAGTACACAAACCAACTTCTCTCTTGGTGATTCAAAGATAAGTTACATTATTTGTACATTATACCTACATTATATGCTCACTTCATTGTGTGCCCATATGCTCTAAATCCACAAATGCCAAGAGCCAGTTTCTTTCCTAACCAAGGGTGCCTCATTTCTATCAGTGTGGATGTACAGTTATGCTAGCATTCAGCAACTCTTTTTTAAGGTATTAGGTTTTGTACTATGGTCTTTAATAGTGTCTCCGGGGTAATGCCTATTGCTGTGTCATCTGCAGCCTGAATTATTCCCAAATCTATCAACAACCTATCAAATGGCAGTCTCTTCTATGGGCGACTTTTGGTTAGGTCTGTGACGTCTAGCCACTTAAGAGGATAGCACTACAGTACAGCCCTATTTAGGATTATATTGGAGTAAAAACCCCTTTTGACCCGTAATAACTTAAGCCACAGAATAAGTTTCACTGGTTTTGGTGGATCAAGAGAGATTTTATTGGATCAATCCAGATGATAGGTCACTATTGTTAATCACTGACTGTGACTGAATTTAGTTAGAGGCTGTTACTCAATGAAATGTCTTTTGAAATTATTTTTTGGAGGGCTAATGGCTTTCTTTAACTGTTCCACTTAAAATAATCAGATATAGATATATATTATAATATATACTGGTGCAAATATACTGAATGTGGATATCCATAAAGGAAAAGTATTTTGTCATCAAATCATCACTTTTCTTATTTTCTTGAGATATATACTGTAGGTAGTTGAGTGACAACATAACAGCAAATAAATTAACAACAGACATATATTTAAAATATGCTGACCAACTGACTGCCTTACCTTTGGGTACCTTCCTATGTCTGTTTAGTTTGTTATATCAGAACATTCTCCACTTTCCTGGTTCTTCCTGTGTGCAAAGATATGGGTTCTTGAATTAGTTTCTTATGAGTGGAGGAATTTTAATATCAAAATATTGTAAAGCCCTGCTTGTCTTACACTTGGTAACTACTTAGAACCCATGTTCATTATGACAAGCAGTGCAAATCCTGTCATAATCTGGTCCTTCTAAATCCGTATCAAGTTGTTGTGTTCTGATTGGAGATGTCGAAGAAGAAGAATTTTGTTCTTCGTATCTGGATTTCATGTTCAACTAGCCAAAATAAGTATCAAATCAGTCATGTATCGTGTACTTGAGGGAATTGCTTAGAAATCATGCAACGTACGTGACACATACTTTTATCATTTTCGCAACCCTACATCTATTTCTAATCCTCTTAAAAGCTATTTCAACTAGCAAACATGTTTTTCCAAGATGGTTTACATTTAAACACCATCTTGGAAAAGTGTCACCAAATTTGAAACCTTGAAAGGCTTTACAAACGATTATAAGAAAGCTCAATAGAGGACATGCAATATTGTTTTTCTATCTCTGTGTAACAGCATGATCACCAAAGTGTATGGCATTGAAACAGGTTGCTCAGTCTTAACAACAGAAGCAGGGCCATAAATTGTATTTTTTCCTCTTGTTTCGTAGATGAAAACGTTGATACACTTAAAGGAGCGTCCCACAGAAATGGCTGCCTCCAGCCAAAGGAGGCCCAGGGTTCCTTTGGCTGGTCTGAAGTTGAGGCACACAACTCTCCTGGATGTGAGGCCGCTTCTTCTGAAGCTTTGCTAGATGAAGACATCAGGGAGCAGATGAACGAGGAGGAGGAGCAGGACAGAGTGAGTGTGAGCTGCAGTTTGTCACCACCAAGGAGCCCGGATGGAGACTGCAGAGAGGACGAGTGGGAGCATCTGTCTGGCACAGCCAGGCTGGGCACTTCAAACAGCAGCCCATCCAATCACACCGAAGACCTCTCGGTGAAGAGACGCCTACACATGCAGGAAGACCCTGACTTAGAACTAAGGAACTCCACGGGTCAATCAGGTCCCTTCCAGGTAGAGGCACTAAAGTACCGACAAGCCCCAAGTGAGGAGGACAGTGAGGGGGAGCCAGAGGTGGAGAGATCGTCCCGGCTGGAGGCCTGGAGCGTGGGCCTTCAGGAGAGAGCTCTTGAGATGGACAGAGGGAGGATGAACCTGAGCTTTCTGGAGCAGGCCATGGTCCTGCAGTCAGAGCAGAGACAAGTGCTCCACCATGCCTACAGGGAGATGGACAGATTCCTGCTGGAGCAGATGACCAATGAGAGGAGGCACCACAGGCTGTTAGATGTTGATGCAAGAGTTGGTTACCATGGGGGCAAAGGTACAGTTGATCACAACTGTAAAGTCATATCAATTGAAATATGTGTATCATTAGTAAGTGTAATATTCTATAGTATTTGTAGCCTCTCTTTGTAAACCCATGGTTTGATGACTTAGCAAAAAGTAGAGCTCTTCAAGTTCAACTTAAAAACATAAATTAACATAAATAAAACTAAGCACTTACCTTAAGTGTGGGTGCTAGGTATGACATCTTTATTTTCAATTCAGATATGTATCTTGTCATTTCAATCATAAGGCCATTTCCAAGCATGAAAAAGAATAAAGAAATACATTTGCGGAAAATCAGGTATAGGGAATCCTCTTTAGTACTAAAACATTTGGCAACAAGTGAAGTAATAAATGACCAGACTAAAAAACAACTTACATTTCTGATGAAATTGCTACTACTCAGAATATTGGATTTTGATCGGAATCAACTGGATATTTAACCATGACCATAAGTCTTAAATCCTCCCAAAGTACCTCTCATGTTTTCCTCTGATTCTTCAAATGACTGCAGCTAAATGTATAATCCTAGATGTAATCTTTCGATGGCCAGCACGGGAATTAAGAAGTGGATGCCCTGTGTTGAACTCCAGCCTTAACTAAAATGACAGATTAATAGAAGCATTTTGCAAAACATTTCTGTCTTTTCATGATACTGCAATCCGTATGTTTTCAGGTTCTGTCTGTTTCCCCTGACTGTCTGTTGCCTTCCTATGACACCCATACTAACCATTCTTTTCTAAATAATATGTTTGTATTGAAAAAAAAAATGTCATGTCCATTTATCAATATCCTAATTGTCCCCAGTTGTATTAAATACATTTTCCCTGTGTCTCCAGACTCTCCGCGAACAGATAAGAAGGACATTAGGTGCCCCACCCCTGGCTGTGATGGAACTGGTCATGTGACTGGTCTGTATCCACACCATAGAAGTCTGTCTGGATGTCCCCACAAAGTCAGAGTCCCCCCAGAGAGTGAGTATATACACATACACACACAACAATACATCAAGAAAGTGTTATTGAAATTATGAAAAACCAAACAAACAAAAAAACATTCCATTTGCCATATTGGCATGTGTGCAGTTCCATAGACTATTATATTATACTCGTCACCTATGAACCCTATTTTTTCCTTCCCTCTAATGTTAGTTGTAATGACTGAATATTGAAAATGTTTGGGGTTTTATGTTCTTTTTTCAAATTGGTGATGGTTGACTTGTTTAATGTAACATAACAAACATTCAACATTAAACAGTTATGTAACAAAAGGAACAGAAAAAGTAATTAACTTTTTTCAGTATGAAAGCATGTGCTCTTAGTCTGGAGGCCGGAAATCAAAGGAGTTTCCAACACTGGATTGAAAAATAAATAGTAAACTCTTACACATAAATTGGAAAATATGGGCAGAAAACATAACTTCCTTTAGACACAGAGTAAAACTCTTAACAATGTGACATTTAAGGGAATCAATCAACTGTTTTGTGTTATATTTTCCTCTTCGTTAAGCTGTTTTCTTTGAGACCCACAAATACATGGTAGCACACTCACACAATGGAAAAGTATGCTTTTGTCTGTGTTAACGCAGCAGTAACCTCAGTTTCTCAATAGCTCCTGGGCCATCAGAACATGACAACTAAAATGATCAATGAATATGTAGTTTAGTTTAAGCTGCATTTTGCATTTGAAAGTGATACACAAACTAAATTCACTTAGCAGTTTTTGAACTAATCAGTCTAAATAAATGATTATTTCATCAGTCTTATCATTCTTTGGTCTATCAACCTGATAATGTCCTTTTGTGTGGTCTTGTCCACAGTCCTGGCTATGCACGAAAATGTTCTCAAGTGTCCTACCCCTGGGTGCACAGGAAGAGGTCATGTCAACAGTAACCGCAGCACCCACCGAAGGTACAGCCACTGGGGCCAGGTCACTTGAACCTGCACTGTATACAGACAGAGTCTTAACATTAGACTGATGTGTTTGACATCCTCCAGTCTTTCAGGCTGTCCCATTGCTGCTGCAGTTAAGGTGTCTAAACCTCAGGAAGAGAGCCCAAAATGTAGACAAGGACCAGACCGATCGCCCAGGTAGAATGGCTGATAAATATTTTTCCTGTGTGTTGAATTGTTGTATTTATTTGAATTGATTACATTGTGGATCTGGCTTTGTAACAGCAGGTCAAGAACACACACAGCATGTTGCAGTTCTGTACATGGGTTTATGACGTGTTCCTTGTTGTTGTGAGGGAACCACATCCAAAAAACCTTTATAAATATAAGAATAGATCGTTGAAAAGTGTACAAGTAAATAGACTAATACAAAGAAACTGACAAACACTATCCCCAAGATTCACAAACATGGTTTCACATTTGTCACACTTTAACAATCCTTCAGGGTCCAATGGGATCCTTTCTATTAAGAAAATAAAGCAGCCCAAGCCTTTGTTCCTTCCAGATAAATCGGAGGCATAATGCCCACCCATACTAAATTAATTAGTTTGGCAACATGTCTGGAAACCCACCATACAGATTAGATCCATGAAGAAACATGAGTTATGAAGAGACAAGAATATTATCCAAACTGCAAAATTCAGTATTCAATTTGTTTCTTCACAACAACCTGTGGACATGACAGTTATATTTTATTAAATGTATGGTAATGATACTCCAAAACCAACAATGTTCTAAAAAACCTTCTTCCTCTTGTTTTCAATCCCTCTGCATCCAGACCCCTAGGGCTGGTGAAGAAGTTTGAAATGAATCAGTTTAGCTACAAGTTTCCCCATCCTGTGGCTGCCTTGCAAGCCAACCTCAGCAAGGACAAATACAGCAAGATCCGCTTTGACTACGCCAGCTTTGATGCACAGGTCTTCGGCAAACAACCTCTGATGGCACCCAACCAGGACCAAGAAATCGCTTCACACTTTCCTGACTGTGAGTTTCGCACGTTTTATTAGATTCAAAGGGATAAATCTGCTGTTCCAATAACAGCATGTTATGGAACATAAGAGTGATTCTTCCCCGACACATCTCTTTCCTGTAACAAATGTTCTGTGCTAGGGAACACAGTGTAAATGTACATATTCAGATTTCAAAGCAGCTAGAGTTGTCAACAGATTTGCATGCCCCCTGATAGTTTTCTTGATTTTACAAGTACATGCATTTGTTGGGAAGAGTATTTTATCCAAAGCATTGTACAAACAGTGCACATAGCAACTGTATGATGGACCAGAAGTGCATGGTTTGAACAGTACTGCAGTGGTTTTTATTAATTAATATGACAAAATGACTTCCCTCACTCAACATTTCTCAATGACATCCCATCAATGTAGATGTTGTGTGGTGTTCCTCAGCTCCGCTGCAGTACCCTGGCTTCCTGGGTGCTCCTGGGACAGGCCTGCCCACTCCTGGAGTTCATAGCCCACCCAGCCATTACAAAACAGGAAGTGAGGTGCTCCAAGCCTCGGCTGCCACCGCCGCCATCCTTAACCTCTCCACCCGTTACCGGAACAACATGGAGGCCGTCACCGGCCGGACCCAGGCAGCCACCACAAAGGTAATCTAATTAGACTACTTGGAAAGGTATTTATTTTACACATTAAATTCCATATTAAAGCAACTCTGATTTGTGTATAAAAAGAAAAAAACATCAAAAGATGGAGGGAGCTGTCTCCAGAGAGAGAGAAAGGTTTCCCAATGAAGCTTTAATTTATACAAGGACACTTGTGTAGTCACATTAAAAGAATCTAATGTTGCCTTCTTTCTCAATTAGAATATTAAGATTTTTTTGTAAAAAATGCTGTATTTAGGTTGACTGTGTGAAAGTGTGTCTTGTCTGCTACAGATGACGCAAGATGTCATGCTTTGCAAGATACCGAATTTCTCAGCATAAGCTTTGTGTATCAGATGGTCTATAAAAGTAAAGAGTGGATTCAATAAATAGTCTTCAGGACCTATTTATTAGGTGAAATCCTCTCATTTACACAAAAAGAAAATCCCTGACCAATTGCATTTAGACTAGTTTCAACCTAAAACTATTTTGTGTTGCTGGGAAACCTGGATGGGACACAGTGATAAAAAAAAATCATATTATTCAGTGGCCTTTCAGTGATTGCGCTCGGACAGATTGTCAGCTGAAATTAGTCACAAAATAATGCCCCTGAAAGTAATTCATGGCAGAATATTGATCATATCCCGGGAGATAGAAACAGTACAGTACATAGATGATTCAAGTTTCCACACCTTCACAGCACAGTGCCCTGTTTTGCCAGTATGAGGAGCTGAGAACGTGGCCCTGTACCAGGTACTAATCCACCGCATGAATAAAACAGTGTTAGCAAGTTAATCATCTGTTCTTGTCTGCAGTTGACTAGTCCTGCACGGTGGGAGTCTGGTGGTTCTGAATGCGCCCACTCAAGATGTATGTTTAGATATGAATGACAGACACTTTTCTTTTCTCAAGTGCATAGTCAGGCAATGATCAGGAGATAAAGATGTAGGGGAAAGAAAGAAAAAGAAGCACATAAACTTAGAGGAAGTCAAAACAAGCTTCACAAATAGTGAAAATGAATCAGTCTTAAACCTATATATAATATATATATACATATATATATATATATATATATTATATATGCTGCTTTAGCATCACTGCAGCACAGATAATTAAAGTGGACAGTCACATGAAACCTTTAATTAATTTTAAAAGCTCTCCATTGTCCTTTATTGCAAAAATAATGTAATATATGGTTTAATGAGACTTATGCGTTGATTAATTAGTTTCATTTGTAGACCGGATTTTGGCATTTAATGAGGTAAAACTTTTAATGCTCTGAAACCATGACTACAAGCACAGTAGTATTTTTGCATGGGGCAAGTAACACATCTGTCAGTGAGAAACTTATGCTACATTAAGCTTTTTAATTTTTGTTTTAATGGTGATGACCTAAAACCAGCAACCCCCAGCTGCCATTATGCTTGTGTGTCCTAGAAAACAGATGACACAGCTGTCACTGAAGAACTATACACCAGCGATTATTATGTTCAACAGAATTAATGCTGGCTTAACGCTGTACTTTGCCAAGAGTAAGATCATCGCCATTTCTTTTGTAAGTCTGTAATATATATTTGATAGGCATTTGCAGTTATAGTTCAGATTTACAATGTAATTTTCACGATAGGACATGTATCTAACATCAAATCAGGATCAAAGCAGGCATATCATGACAGGGCTTAATAATAGCTCCCACCTTAATGTGCCATGCACATAAAGTATGTTTTTGCCATTAGACAGCCAACTCTTTTGTCCCGGTGAAACTCTGACATTTGTTTGTGTTTGGCCTTACTCTGGCCTCTTCCACTCGCAGGATGTGCCCATTGAGGTGGATGAGAATGGCACTCTGGATCTGAGTATGAAGAAGAGCAGGGCTAACATGACACCAAAGGGGCCTGCAGGAGACACCTTGTCTCCTCCTAACTCCCTTCTGAGCCGGGAGGGCAGTGTGCACATCAACCCTGCCCTGTACCAGGTCCTTTGTAAGAGAGAGGCCTGGGACATCCCACTGAACTTCAGCCAAGCACAAGGCATGCAGGATAGAGAGGTACTGCAAAACCACTGTTTGTTCACCCATTCTCGTTCACCCATCTAACTCTAACACATTAAATGTGAATCAAGTACCTGATCAATATTTTGGGTGATACGTCCACATGCTTCTGTCATCTCATTGAATGGTTTTCTTTTTTCCTTGAGACATTTTGCAGACACTGTCCATAAAAAAATCTGAGATTAAAGATATCTTCACAGCTGGCATTCCTTGTTTAAGCTGATGTAACAAAACTATTGTTTTAGTAGGAAGTAAATGTAAATGTTAAATATCTTGACTATCCATCAAAAATACTGTGTCGACTAATTGTGACTTTAAATGGATGGATGGTTTACTTTAAGCGTCCCTAAGCATTATCACCCATTCTGACACTAAACCCTGGAGCCTGTGTTTTAAGAGCATTAGTGGGAAATTTCCATTGATAATTGCACTTTTAGGTCAAGGCTCTTAAAGGATCTGAGAGGGTTAAGGTGCTGTGCTTTGTGTCTCTAACTAGGAGGATTTTGATGAGGCGTCTCTGGATGACCAACACTACCCCGGAGACGCAAGCATTTCAAGCCCCAAAAACAAGCTGCTACTAAGAGATGCCAAGAAGGAACTTATGAGGTAAATTGTCTTATCACCTTTTATTCTTAAAGGGGAGGAATATGCATCTTGAGGTATCACCATTCAGTCATCTGTCAGTAATGTGAATGTCCCTTCAAAAAGGTCAGTGGACAGATGGTCAGTCTTAATAACAAAGGTGTAATTCCAGACCAGACATTTGCTTAAATATAGCAGTATATTTTAAGGAAATGGGTTTAATCTCCCTGGAATTCACTAACATAGTCTATCCCTTTCATGGATCCCACTGCCCATGATATATTACATATCATTGTGACTGGTATGTCTACAGGTACATGTGGAGAGGAAATGTATCTTTTTAAAAGTGAGTTTTTCACGTGTACACACTGTACGTCCTCATAATGAGCTTACAACTCCTGACTTTGTAGTTAGACTGCATGTTCTACCAGTTAGGCTCTTGTAAATGGCTTCATGAAACCTTAGGACACAGTAGTTTACTCAGCACACCTCTATGTGGAGCAGTTATGCGTCACCGAGTGAAAACCACCCGTGATATTGCTGAGTCAGATGTTGGGCATTAAATCTTTCTACTAAATTTCCCTGCTGCACTAACTTTTTATAAACGCTACTGTGTCATGTCAGAAGGTTTGGTGATGCTATTGGGGACCTTGTACAGTGTGTCCTAAGGGCTTCTGTTGTTTTGCAGTTGTCCAACCCCAGGCTGTGATGGCAGTGGCCATGTTACGGGAAATTATGCATCCCATCGAAGGTAATTACACAAAAATTAGCACCAGTAAGCAAGAGCGTCCTGTTTTTACAATTACTGCTCCCGTTGTTAATTTTGATAAGTACCATGTTGCTGAAGGCTGGGAGGAGTGTCTGCCTGGACACTTTTGAGAGAGAAGTGGACCATAGTAGCAACTAGTTTAAGTCGCTGAAATTTCAGACAGATTAAGTTGCAGAGGAGGGTGGTGTGTGAATGTGTAGGGTTATAGAAAATGCTCTGTATCAGTCACTGTCAGGTAAATATAAAATAAAAATGTAATAGAGCTTTAAACTGACCATTTCCTATGCAGTGTGTCTGGATGTCCACTGGCTGACAAGACGCTAAAATCCCTAATGGCAGCCAACTCTCAGGAACTAAAGTACGTGTTGTGAGTGATTATTTTAACTTGTGACTTCAACATGGCTGTGCCCATTACACTTCAAAAAATGTACCCAAGGTTCGGGTTACACTTCATGCATGTGAGCATCCTGCTGTTGTTACTGAGCACATCAAGATCCCACTTCCTTCTGGAACTCTTACCCATCCAGGTGCCCAACACCTGGTTGTGACGGATCAGGACACGTGACAGGGAATTATGCCTCCCACAGAAGGTAGCTCTCTTATAAAGAATGAAAGGCAATCTAATGGTCTTCTCATTTTGTAATTGAGATATTTATTTGAGATGATTGTACAGATAGACGACTGTTCTGGGGTTCTCTTATTATGAAAAAATACACTAAATTCTACAAACAGTGAATGACTTACGACATTAGATCGGTGTATGCAGTTAGAATATGTAGGAGTATGGTGTATGCTAAATCTGAATGTTCCATACATAGAGCCCTACATAGAGTTCATTTTTGTTAAACTGTATTGTCTCTAATTATTTGTAGTTTGTCAGGATGTCCACGTGCCAGAAAGGGAGGCTTGAAGCTGACACCAAACAAAGATGAGAAAGACGACCAAGAAATGAAGTAAGAGACGGTTATTATGTGCTTTTTTTTTTTTTAAGTCGCCAGCTTTTGACTAAAACACAATTGCAGTTTTGGTCTGTACTGAAGCTAAATTAATTGAATAATCTTATCACACTGCACAGAGGGCATTATACCTGAAAACCATTAAGTTATACAAAGGAAATTATTTCAGCTCATAACATTAGTAAATTATCCCTGAAGGATTAACTGCATGTGTATATTACATGTAAGAGTCGTTGTTATTTATTCAGCTGACTGTCTAATATCTGGGATATTATATTCATCTTCTTTTTCTTTTTCTTTTTTTATACAAATTAATACTTTTGCATGATAGCCTGCCTTGCAATCATGCTATTCTACAATCAAGAAAAAAGTTGGAAAACTGCTTTAATTCCTTTGAAAACAAATGTATGAGTCCAAGCATTTCGCTCACGGAAAGCTTCATTATTCTAGACACAACGGTCTTAGAAAAAGAGTTTTTGAAAATAAAATGTATTGATTGTTGCTAAATCCAAAAGTCAGATGTATTTGCTCCTGTTCTTCATCTGGACAAAGATGATCTTTCTGTTTTTAATTTGACTTGACTTGCATTAGATCTCATACACACTAAGAGAGAGTGTGTGAGAGAGACAGAGAAAGACATTGAGAGTATCTGTAATGTTACTAGATTACTGTAAATTGTAGGACATATGGTCATGTTTCCATTGTACTAGTGTCTTGTCTACCTGTGTTGGTGGACAGGAAGTAATGGGGACCTGTGTTGTTCTGTTCTCTAAGTGCTGTTGCAATGGCCAGGAACAAAGTGCTAAAAACAAGCTTTCCACAGTAGCACTCTAGAGTACATTCTCCATTTTGTATCATCTCAGGTTGCCTGTCACCTTTACCGGTGAGGGAAGAGGTCAGTCACCTCAAAATTACATTCTTTCACATGAGAGGATACATGACAATTATGTGTAATTCATGTCACTCCATTACTGACCTGTAGAAAACACACCTGAAAATGCAATTACCCCAACTCTTAATTATATTCAACAAGACGTGTGCTTATGTTTCAGAGTACAAACATCAATAACCTCACATTGTATTCATTCACCAAAACAATATTTAATCTGAACTTTTTTGTGGATTAGCATCTTTGTTGATACGATTATTTGAACAGGTTGTTGTGTTGTTTTGATTTCAGTTTTTAATCAGCATTTGGCTGGATTAATCAACATAATGGTTTATCAAATCTTCCGGTCTAGTTAGTGAGGGTGTTCATAAACTATGAGAGTCGATCATTTTAAGCAAGTTGGTTTGGTTTGTGGTTTTGAGGGTTAAATCAGAGCTTTAAGGATTTTATATGTTACAACACTTCAGCTCAACCAAAACACTGTAATATTGCATCTTTGCTTACTAAATAATCCTAAATAGATTCACTTCAATACATTTTGGCTGTTGTGTGGACTATCATACTTGTAAATCATAAATCTATATTTCTGAGCGCTGCACATTACAGACATAACACATAACAGATATAACACAACTGAAGTCCACCAGGACCACAAAGTACAGCTCTATTCTGACACCTGTTCTGTCTCTGTCAGGTGTCCAGTAATGGGATGTGATGGACAGGGCCATACATCTGGCAAATATACATCCCATCGCAGTGCTGGGACCTGTCCTCTTGCTGCCAAGAGACAGAAGGAGTCCTCCATCAACGGACTGGCTTTTCCCTGGAAGGCGTGTAAGCAGGAGCTGCCACACTGTCCTTTGCCAGGGTGCAATGGCCTTGGACATGCCAACAATGTGTTTGTCACCCATAGAAGGTAAGCCACCTTATTCATATTGTGTCAAATCATGTTTGATGCCTTTATCAGTGTCAGAGTTTCTTTCTACATTGTATCTGTCCTAAAAAATAAATTGAGCCATCCAAGCCCTTTAACCTTATCTCTTTTTTCTACTTTCTGTTTTGAATTAGTTTGTCTGGATGCCCACTAAATGCTCAGAGTATAAAGAAAAAGCTGTCAGGGGAGGAGATGATGACAATTAAGCTAAAAGCCAGCAGTGGTGAGACGTTATGTTGTGTGGTGGTGCATACATTTCTATACACTGATTATATACCATATTTGATTGATTTTTTATATCAGAAATAGTTCTGAATGAAAATTGTGTTTTGTGGAGCACATAACTGTACACAATTGAAATATTGTTGAAAATAAATGTTTCAATCAGGAGTCGAAAACAAAGACGACATGCAACACTTGGATCATGAAATCAAGGAGCTGAATGAGTCCAACCTGAAAATAGAAGCGGACATGATGCAGCTACAGACACAGGTAAGCATCAACACCTAGGAGCTCTGGCGTCTAACATTGAGTACATACACACACACATTTTTACAGGTTTCTTTCCTCTCCGAAAGCAGATCTCGTCGATGGAATGCAACCTGAAGACAATTGAGGAGGAAAACAAGATGATCGAACAGCACAACGACAGCCTCCTGAAAGAGTTAGCTCGTCTCAGCCAAGCGCTCATCAACAGCCTCACAGACATTCAGCTTCCTCAGATGGTACAGTACAGTAGGCCAGGTCTTCTCACTCACATCCATTCTGTTTTCATCTGATCCACCATATTGCAACAATGAGCATGATATTCTTATTCATTGTCATAATTCTTTGTTTACTAACAACTGAACATTCTGTGTTGCAGGGCCCCATCAGTGAACATAATTTCGAAGCCTATGTGAACACATTAACCGATATGTACAATAACTCAGAGCATGACTACTCTCCTGAGTGCAAGGCCCTCCTGGATAATATCAAACAGGCTATTAAAGGCATCCATGTTTGAGCTGTAAAGCTACCAAAAGGTTTCTTTGACTTAGGATAATAGCACCTGTTATCTCAATTTTCTGGAGTGATGGCTTGGATGCATGTATAAGACAAGGTTTGGAGATGTGTTCAACATTTCTCCGTAAATACATTGCACTGAGCAATTTACCAGCAGAGGTTTGTAACGCTATTAATGTTTCTGCATTCATTTGATATGTTTATTCTGGTGAGATTTTACCCCCTTGCACTTAATTATTTTATATGGTTTGCTTGATTCGAAGCTGTGTTTAGTTAATTTCCGTCACTCTTATATTATTCCTATTTATTATCTTTGTTTATCAATGTATTTATTTTAACAAATGTTTTATTTATGCCTATGATTGTAAATGCTAAATATTGGGAAATCCATCGACTTTCTGCACATTGTAAATTACATTACGACACATTCCAGCATCAATCATAGCTCTCTTTTACCACCTAGTGGTGAAAAATTGATACAGCTCCCAAAAACAATAAGAAAATCCCTTAAAGGTATGAAGCGACCAAAATAATACAGCATCAATATTTTGTAATTGTTGCATTAGCTTTCTATTTGTTATTGAAAACTGAATGTATGGGAAGCTAAAATGAACGCTAAAGATCAAAAATGCAATGCAAATGTACTGTTCAACTCGTGTTTATGGCTGAGGACAACTTTAGAATCACTTTCATTCCTTGTCAAATGCAGCATTGTTTATATTATTCAGTGAACCGAATGTTATATTCAACATTGCATCACTTGTTACCAGAATAGAGCCAACTAACTGCACCAAGAAAATTGAAATCCTTTGTGAAGATGTCTTTCTTTTTCTTGAACTATACAGATAATAAACTGCCTTCTGTGCACACACTGTGCATATATGTGCCTAAATGTACATTATTACATAAAATATACAGTACTATGTTTTGTGGTAGGACAGTATTATGTGGATGGTGTCTACTTTATTATACAGCTCAATTATTTTCAAATGAAATAATGTTCCTAATGACTGTTTCAATGGCATTTCAGATATCTAAGCATTGTCTCGGTAGCTGTAATCTCAAAGTCAGGTCTTGAAGTATCACAGTTGAGATTCAACATTTTGTGCTTTTCAAATTTTACTTTTTTGCCACTTATCGACTTAGCAGGAAGGCTCAAAGTACAAACAACACAAACTCTCATGTGTGCTTATAATGTGCATCTTCTGTTTCTAGCACATTCGGTTTTATTCAAATTTCAACGCTTGTCAAAATTTGGATAAAATATAATCATAGACTACTGTCATTACCATACGTTATAAGGTATATCACTCTCACTTATTGCAAAAAAAGACCAACATGATATTGGTCATTTTTATTCATTTTATTCACCTTTCTAACCAGATTGTAAATCAGTTGGACTTTTACATTTGTGAGTCATCTATTGCCCTCGGGAACCAGAAAAAAAGAAAAAAACGTTCTTGTTTTTGAACCATTGCAATTGATGTCACAGTACATTGTTATTTACTGATTTGCATGGATTTATAGTCTGAAATAAATAGAGTTTAACTTGATCTATTAATTTCCTAAAAAGTAAAAGGTTCATATTTGCAAAAAAGAGAGAAACTTAACATTGACGACAAGTTGAGATAAACAATGACTTTATGTCTTTGGCACAATTCTCAACATATTTTAGATCATTTTCAACTTCAACTCTCAAACCAGAATCAAATCTTTTGCTAACAATTTTATTGATTCATAATTTGTGATATTTAATTCCTATACCACACATTGTTTGCTCAGGAAGTTTTGTGAAGAATGTTTATTTTTTCCTGTTAGTATTTGACGTTTTGTAATGTGAATTGGATTTTTGTGGAATGATATTAGTATGATGAATCGCTATTGTTCTTCTTTCCTTTTTCATTAAAATGTAATGCTTTTTCTGTTTAAGTAGTTTGTAAATGGAAAGTTCCTATTACTTTTACTATTTCATAATAAGCAGATATGCGCTGTGTTGTACAGTTTATGTATGGTAGAAATAAACTTTTTAAATGGTTGAGTGATTTGTAAATAAAGCAGTATGAACATGTCTGCCCCCAAAAATGTATACACACCAAATGTCTTCAGCCTCACCCTAACATCTGTTGAAAATCTGTTTTCATATATCCTATTACATTCCTATAGGTATTGCAGTCACTTATGTATGTGAGCTCTGCTGTCACTTACATCGTAGCCATTTCCCACTATACCACAAAAATATAACTGGATATCTCAGACGGGCCTATGTGCAAACACTGGACAGCTTATGTGTGACACCTGGTGGTTGAACTAATGAACACAAGGCATGTTGAGAAAGAAAACTTAGAACACACTTTGAGCCGTTCCCTTCATGCCTCTTGTTAAGTATGTTGTCATAATTGATTGTACAGTCAAAAACCTCATATGAGGTTAATAAATGTTTTATGAACTTTGTATGTATGAGTAACCTATGGTACAAACATGTGTGTAACACAAAACTACCTGACAAATTGCCTTACATCTTTTTGAAGGCTGTGAAATTCAAAATAATCTTTTCAACTCTTAAGGTTGCACATACAATTCTGCTGGCTTCTTCAATGTTGACTTGGGCCCTGCCAAGTGGTTATACGTTTATAGCTTTCAAGGAAATGTAACTTGAACTTCCTGAAAGATGTTACACAGTTTAATGTTACATTTATTAAATAAGAACTTAGCAAAGGACAGAAACAGAAACAGAAGAACACATTTCCAGGAGTTAGAGGGACCATAACATTAGCTTGTCTGTAAAGAACACCACCAAGCAATAGGAACACAGTAACTTGAGCTTTTTTTCCTCTTAAGGCCTGGGAACAAAAAGCACTGGTGGCACATGTTGTGTCAGGCCAGGTCAAGACTTGCCCTTAGCTTTCCAGTGGCAATAATGATCTGACAAGAGTGTGAGGTTTATTTTTTATTAAGATTACATGGATTCTTATTTAATTAAAGTCAAAAGCACATAATAATAACTTGTTTACAAGTGGTTGCATTTAGGGGAACTATATGAGATGTGGACATTGGGCCAATCAAGTTGGAATTACCAATTCTGAAGCTATCCTCCTATGGCTGTTGGGTAGATTCCAGCTCACTTCAATTAGTGTAAGCAGAGGTAACATATGTTGTACTGTCGCCTGTAGTCTACTCCACAACCAACTGTGAACTCCAGAAAAGATCGAATAGAGGGATGCCGACCTTACGTGGATGAAGGTTAGCGTCAGTTTTACTAAAACAATGGGGACATTTTAACATATGTAACATTTGCAATGTATTTAATAAGTAAAATGGAACCGTTCACACCAGAATAGCAGAATAGCCTACACATACAAATAGTTCTCTGCCTAGTTTGCTCATCACCACGTGACACATGTTTACATCCTCAGCTGTTCCTTTGGTGTGAAGAAACAGGTAGGTGGTCATTGGCTAGCTGGATAGCAACCTCAAAAAACTAAAACAGAAAGCAGCACAACAAACGTCGTGAGAGCCTAGTTAACGGGTTCTTGCTAACTCTCTACCGGGTGGCTTACAGTTTTCATACGACCTGCATTCTGTAAGATATTCAGAATGTAAGTACAGCTACAGTTATACCGTGTGTTTCTAAATTGAGATAAATAGCCCGAGTTTGCAATCATCAAGACGGGCAGTTTATAGTTTTATTAATCATGGTTATCTAATAGGCGTTGTCTGACTAACTTACTTGACAAGCTAGCTAGTCAACTGCACAGTAGCACCATTTGCTTTGTCTAATGCATGTCTAGTGACGCAGACTTTGTTAAGGAGGCCTATGTTAGCTAAATGCATTCAAAGATAACAGGAATACAATGTGTGATTATGGACATTCTGATAAACATGTGCCGGATTAGTCCAATTTCACAGCAAGCTTTCTTACTATAGGTGGTCCGTGTTGGTTATACAGGCTAGCTACAATAGCTTGTCTACCTCCGTCTGTCAAAGCCATTACTAAATTGGAATCAGGCAATAATTCTAGTCTATAATTAATAGACATAGACAGTAGCCTTGATCGTTGTGAGCTATCTCTAACATGAGTCATTAAGATGGCACAGGTATGTCCTAGCTAACGAGACAACAACTGTAACCAGGCTAGTTAGAAATGTGCTCTTTGTTCTGCATACCACAGCTCTAGCTTCCCTTTATTCACGGCTTTTTAACGTTAACCAACTATCCGGGCTATCTAACGACATTAACTTTGTCGGTGCTTGTTAAATAATTGAAAGTATCGAAACTAGCGATGTAATCTGAAGTATGACGCATGTCTATCCAACCGGACCAATATACTTCTTCACATTATTTTCACCACACATCTCTGGTTTACAACCAGTCAACCATTTCCTGTGTTGTTTATGTTCTGTTCCATCATCACACGCAGTGCAGATGAAGTTGGGCAAGCTTGTAAGATGACTGGCTCAAGAGCACCGAACTTGACGGTTCGAATGCTGTCAAGAACAGCTGGTCGCTGTTTATTTATGAATAGTTTTCACAATTAAACTCAAATTTTAGATTAAATAGTGGTCGTTTATTACTTATAACCAACTGTCTAGTGTAGCCTGGTCTTAAATACAACATGTACATTGTGGATAGTCAAGATAATGTACGTGTTGTTTTGGGGGTTGTCCAACAATGTCTGATAAGTCCAAATACATTATCACTTCTGTATTCAATATGTTATTCTATTATATTCAATAATATATTTGGACTTATCAGATATGTGTGTATGTGTGTATTAGATTATATATAAGACATAATCATTAAGCATATATATATATATATTTCCTCCTCTCTCTCTCTCTCTCTCTCCTCTCTCTCTCTCTCTCTCCTCTCTCTCTCCTTCTCTCTCTCTCTCCTCTCTCTCTCTCTCTCTCTATAATACCTATAACTAACTACCTATATATATATACAGTATACTCATATAATCAGTATACTACTATATACTATATACCTATATATATATATATATATTATATATATATATATATATTATATATATATATTTATATTAATATATATATATATATATATATATTATATATATATATATATATTATATATATATATATATATATATATATTATATAGTAGATATATATATAGATTTATCAAAAGTGATTACCAACTATTTAAGCATGAGGCCTACTAAGTCTGCTATATGGGTTACAGTGCCAGTGTTATTCCAACTATTTAAGCATGAGGCCTACTAAGTCTGCATTCTTGGTGGGTTACAGTGCCAGTGATTTATGTGTTGACGGCAGATCTTTTACATGTTTCGTCCCACTGCAGGTTCAGCAGGTTGTCCTTGTCATCAAGTTGGACGGCTGCCAGTGTGACTGGCTCTAGTTTTTAGGCTGGCATTCACTCCCCTTCCCATACCACATGCAGTCCCTGAGGGGTGTGTAAGGGCACAATCTTTAAATATAATTTTCCCCTATAAAGAAGTTAGCAAAATTTATTATCTTGAGTGAACAAATAGGCATAAGCATATTTTGGGGGGTTTCCAACAAGCCCATCCATCCATACATACATCCATCCATACATCTTCCGCTTATCCGGGCAGGGAGGCCCAGACTTAATTCTCCACACACACCTCCTCCAGCTCCCGGGGAGATCCCGAGGCGTTCCCAGGTCAGTTGAGAGACATAGTCTCTCCAACGTGTCCTGGGTCTCCCCCGGGGTCGCCTCCCGATGGGACATGTCCGGAACACCTCCCAAAGGAGGCGTCCAGGAGGCATCCGAAACAGATGCCCGAGTCACCTCAGCTGGCTCCTCTCAACGTGGAGGAGCAGCGGCTCTACTCCGAGCTTCTCCCGTGTGACCAAGCTCCTCACCCTATCTCTAAGGGAGCGCCTAGCCACCCTACAGAGGAAACTCATTTCGACCGCTTGTATCCGCGATCTTGTCCTTTTGGTCATTACCGAAAAGTTAAAGTTCATGACCATAGGTGAGAGTAGGAACGTAGATTGACCGGTAAATCGAGAGCTTTGCTTTTCGGCTCAGCTCCTTCTTCACCACAACGGTCCAGTACAGAGACTGCATCACTGTAGCCGCTGCACCAATCCGCCTGTCAATATCACGTCCCGTTCCTCCCTCACTCGTGAACAAGACCCTGAGATACTTGAACTCCTCCACTTAAGCAAGGACTCCACACCCATCCGAAGGGAGCAAGCCACCTTTTTCCAGTCGAAAACCATGGCCTCGGATTTGGAGGTGCTGATTCTCATCCCAGCTGCTTCGCACTCAGCTGCAGACCGATCCAGTGCACGCTGCAGGTCCAGGCCCGATGAAGCCGTCAGGACAACATCATCTGTGAATAGCAGAGATGACACCCTGTTCTCCCCGAACCAGACATCCTCTGGCCCCTGGCTGTGCCTAGAAATTCTGAAAAACAATTAACAGAACCGGTGATAAAGGGCAGCCCTGGCGGAGTCCTACATGCACCGGGAGCAAGTCCGTCTTATTACTGACAATGCGAACACAGCTCCTGCTCCAGTCATACAGAGACCAGACGGCGGTGAGCAAAATGCCCCGGACCCCGTTCTCCTGGCAAACCCCCCACAGGACACCACGAGGGACACGGCCGAAACAACAGAGACCTGTCCCTGGCTTGAAGGCGCAGGGATGCAATTTCTTCTCTACACTACACTACACTCACTCACTCCCTTTGTTCAGACACTGCATTGCAATGCAAAGCCAGCACGTCTCCTCTGGAGTCAAGCCTGCCACTTATCAGCCAATCAAAAAAAAGAAAGTGGCTACACAATAGCCAATCAGAAAATAGCACTATTGTATCTGGGTAAGATTTAACGCAACAATCGATCAAAAAAAGAAAGGGGTTAGAGATGTCACTCTTGTCTGTCTTCAAAACTTGAAAGCCCCGAGTCTTGGTTTTCGTCACTCAAAGCTGTTTTTCTTAGTTATCGTCTGTTTTTTGTTTGTGAAAAAATGTCGCTCTTGCATATTTTGCAATTAACACACTTTTTTGAATGATTTAGTATGAAATACTCCCACACCTTGTATGAGTTGGGTCGTACTGATTTCTCTGCCTCCGCCATGTGTTTCAGAACAATGTTACGGATCTCTCCGATGGTGTTTCCTCTACCTCCGCTCTGCTTTGCTATTTATTTATTTATTTTTGCTTTGCGCTCAACCGCGCTTTTTATACTCAAACATCTCTGCGTCTTATTGAGAGGCATAATAATCGCGCAACAACGAATCGATAATGAAATTCGTTGCCAACTCTTTTAATAATCGAATGTTATCGATTTGTTGTTGCAGCCCTACTGGTAACGCTTGACCTCCCACGCAAGCTTGGGCTCCTTCCCCGCTAGCGAGGGGACATTCCATGTCCCCAGCGCTAGAGACTGTGTGCATGGCCTCGGTCGTCCAGGCACCTGCCCCTGAATGCTGTCCAAAACACACTGTACCGGCCCCCTACGGTCTTTCCTGTGGGTGGTGGGCCTGCAGGAAGGTGGTCCCACGTTGCCTTATCGGGCTACATCTGGCCGGGTCCCATGGGGCCACCAGGCGCTCGCCTGCAAGCACCCTCTCCAGGCCTGGCTCCAGGGTGGGGCCCCCGGTAACACCAGTCCGGGCGACGTAGCAAATCTCTTTGGTCTTGTCGTCATAGGAGATTGGTGAACCGTGCTTAGTCTGGCTAGTCACCGAGGACCAGTCCAGGAGGGGTTCAAACAAGCCTAGTTGAATGTAAATGTGACTGAAAGAAAATAAACTTTTCTCCTTAAGATTACTACATGTAGGACTGCAGTGCTGTAAGCAGACATTGGATTGTAAAATACCTTATCTGACCAATGTTTCTGACTTGAGTATCGTGGCTGCAGAAAGCAAAAGAATAAAGCATATGCATTTTCAGGAAAGGGGGGGAAAACTAGGACAAAATGCCACTATACTACTACTAGTAGTAAGAAATGAATTTATAATTATTTTGCCTGTGTGAGAACCAACGGTAATGACCTGCCAGCCAGGCCTGCTGTCACTATGTCACCTTTGGATTCCATTATTATTAGCTAAATCAGATGTCGAGGTGCTGAGAAGGCAGAGAGAATTGAAGACTTTCTTCCTTGTGGTGCATCTGTCATAGACACATCTGAGATTATATCTTCACAGGATGTGCTCATTCATGCTTTTGTGTGATAATAATGTCTGAAATACTTAGTGACCATCATAGATCCCTCTGTAGCAAAGGGTTATTGAATGAGGATCTGCAGCATTTGGCTTAGCAGATGCACATCACTACTATCCAGTCTGTGCCAATCTGTTCTTTGTGGAGGCATTTTCCACATAGCTGTGAAAGTCCCACCTTCCTTGTACCTCACGATCCCTCTACCCTCTCACACATCCACCTCCCTCTTGTCCCCAGATCTTTGACTCCACCATGATCTGAGTTGATCTCAGGGGAGCTCAGCTTCTAGATCCTTCTGCCCATCTCTCATCTCCATGCCACAGTGAGGAGCCAGCACTCCGCCTGAGGAAGAGTCCCACTCCTTCTGTTCGCCATTCTCCCTTTCCTCACCATGGGAGGTGCCGTGAGCGCCGGGGAGGACAACGACGACCTAATCGACAACCTGAAGGAGGCCCAGTACATCCGCACAGACCAAGTGGAGCAAGCCTTCCGGGCCATAGACCGTGGTGACTACTACCTGGAGGGATACCGGGACAGTGCCTACAAGGACCTGGCCTGGAAACATGGTAACATACATCTATCAGCGCCCTGCATATACTCTGAGGTGATGGAGGCTCTGAAGCTTCAGCAGGGGCTGTCCTTCCTCAACCTGGGCAGTGGAACTGGCTACCTGAGCACAATGGTGGGCCTCATCATAGGTAATTACCTGCCCTAGCTTCTGTCTGGCGAGTGAGTGAGTGAGTGGGTAGGTGGGTGGGTGGGTGTAGAGTTGAGGGTAAAGAAAATGCCAGTATATTATAGTTTTTCATTGAGTGCTGTTTTACAGGGCCGTTTGGTGTGAACCATGGGGTTGAACTCCACAAGGATGTGGTTGAATATGCCAAGGAGAAACTGGAGGACTTCATAAATAGTAGTGACAGCTTTGATAAGTGAGTTAATGA
Organism: Plecoglossus altivelis; assembly: GCA_036571765.1. Lineage (NCBI taxonomy): Eukaryota > Metazoa > Chordata > Actinopteri > Osmeriformes > Plecoglossidae > Plecoglossus > Plecoglossus altivelis. The sequence continues at coordinate 276,109 of BROE01000001.1, forward strand.
TTAATACACAAAAAACCTTTCTAATGTTAGCCTTTAGCTTACAGGGATGTAATGATGCAGGCACTGAGGCTACAGTTACTGTGCTGCAGCTCAGGATTTATTTTCCTGCCAATTTTGAATGTTCCACATTGCCCAAAGACTTTTGTCTTGCAAAAGGAATACATTTGAATGTATATTTGCTTTCTTCTCAGAATGGGGACAGACACATTTTTCATGGTTGTCAGACGGGGTTTGCAAATACCTCTTCATCTCTGAATTATTTGACAGGTTTGAGTTCTGTGAACCCATCTTTGTGGTGGGGAACTGTTTAGAGATCTCATCGGACAGTCACCAGTATGATCGCATCTACTGCGGGGCAGGGGTACAGAAGGAGCATGAGAACTACATGAAGATCCTGCTCAAAGTAGGCGGCATTCTTGTAATGCCGATTGAGGATCAGGTGAGATGTACTGAGTGTCTGAGGGTTGTAGACGGCATGAGGATTAGGTGAAATGTACTGAGTGTCTGAGGGATGTAGAGGACACCAACAGTGTTTGTTATTCATGCTGCTATCCCATAGGAGAGGCAGAAGGCCCTTTTGGGACATACAGTCCCTGACAAAAGTCTTGTCGCTTATCCATTTAGTAGAAACAAAAGCTCATAACCTGACTTTAAATTAATCGATTGGTTTTAGAAATGTCTCATATGAAAGCTAAAACCCTCCCAAATTATGCTCAATATACAAAAAGAAATTTGCTTCACTGAAGAAAGATCGATCATTTAATGAACACAGAAAGGTCAGATTTTGGCAAGACAAAAGTCTTGTCGCCTTGTCATATGATGCACCCAATCCTAGATTACAGCCTCACCTGTGATCAGTTCCTGATCAAGCAATTAGTGGGTGTGTATAAATAGAACCCCTGCCGACAGACCTTCACATCAACTGCAACTTGACCTCTGACAACATGCCTAATATCCACCCTGTGACCAAAGCGTTAATTATCAAGAGGCTGAAGACCAGATCCACTGCTGAGGTGGCTGACACCTTCAATGTGTCTCAGCGCCAAGTACAAAGAATAAGAAAAAGATCTGAAAAGACTGGAGATGTTTTTGACAAGCCCAGGTCCGGCAGACCCCGCAAGACAACTGCTCGGGAGGACCGTTTGTTGATTCGAAAATCCAAGGCCAGCCCCTTTTCCACTGCAGCAGAGCTCCGCCAGGCCTGGTCACCTCAAGTCCCTGTGTCAACCAGAACAGTTTGTAGAATTCTGTCTCGAAATGGCCTCCATGGTCGAATCAGTGCACAGAAACCAGCACTAAACAAAAGGCAATTAAAAAACCGTGTGGCATTTGCCAAGGCCCACAGCCTGCTAAAAGGATGGACACTGGAAAAGTGGCAGAAGGTGGATTTCTCAGATGAATCCTCGGTTGAAATACATCACAGCCGCCACAAATATTGCAGGAGACCTACTGGAGCCCGCATGGATCCAAGATTCACCCAGAAAACAGTTAAGTTTGGTGGCGGAAAAATCATGGTCTGGGGTTACATCCAGTATGGGGGTGTGCAAGACATTTGCAGGGTGGAAGGCAATATCAATAGCCTAAAATATCAAGAAGTATTAGCTACCTCTTGCATTCCCAACCATAAAAGGGGTCAAATTTTGCAGCAGGATGGTGCTCCATCACATACTTCTATCTCTACATCAAAGTTCCTCAAGGCAAAGAAGATCAAGGTGCTCCAGGACTGGCCAGCCCAGTCACCAGACATGAACATCATTGAGCATGTCTGGGATAGAATGAAAGAGGAAGCATGGAAGGCAACCCCAAAGAATCTTGATGAACTCTGGGAGGCATGTAAGACTGCTTTCTTTGCTATTCCTGATGACTTCATCAACAAATTTATGAATCATTGTCGAACCGCATGGATGTAGTCCTTCAAGCTCATGGAAGTCATACAAGATATTAAATATGTATCTCACAGCACCACTACTTAATTCACTGACGTTATGCAACATATTTTTGTATTTGAAGAAAATTATTTGTTCAAACGCGACAAGACATTTGTCTTGCCAAAATCTGACCTTTCTGTGTTCATTAAATGATCGATCTTTCTTCAGGGAAGCAAATTTCTTTTTGTTATATTGAGCATAATTTGGGAGGGTTTTAGCTTTCATAGGAGACATTTCTAAAACCAATCGATTAATTTAAAGTTAGGTTATGAGCTTTTGTTTCTACTAAATGGATAAGCGACAAGACTTTTGTCAGGGACTGTAATCCTGACTAGGATGACTAGTTTTACACTGTCCATGCATGACACTTTCAGAAGAAATACAGGCAAATTCTTTGATTACTTAGAATGTATTTTTCTTGGTTGTTCAACTTGCTTACACAAGTTGTTTTTACCACAAGTCTCCCTGACTTGAGCTGGTTTGCTGCAAAGTGGGGGTTGCTGAAAAAAAACAACCCAAAGGGTTGGGTTTTTTGGGAAGGGGAATTGGGGAAGGGGAATTGGGGCCATGGTCTTAGGCAGCTTAAGCAGCCAAGGTTCACAAGCCTTTTATGTGGATGACTGGAAAGCATTATGACCAAGTTCAGCTTTCTTTCGCTGAAGATTTTCAAACCTCTCTTCAACTATCAAATTATGTTTGGCTGTTGTTGGTGGAAGGTTGTTCTCGTTGATTTTATGTTTCTTGTTGCAGCTGACCCAGATAACCAGGACTGGCCAATGCTCCTGGGACAGCAAAAACATCTTGGCCGTGTCTTTTGCCCCTCTGGTCCAACAGAACAGAGCTGACAAGCCGGATTCTGTGGAACTGCGTGAGTCTCTTGTCATTTTTCTGAACCAAAGCCTAAACATTTTTTTTATTGAGTTTTGTTCTTTTGATGTGTTTCAATGTTTTTAAAGTCTATTCTTAATAGACCTTTGGCATGATATGAAAGGCCTGTCTTGGGGTGGCGAATATCACTTGAATATTTACATAAGTCATGGTTTTTAACCCCTTTTGTTTGGACTGTCCATTTCTCACCAACACACACGGGCTTTGAATTGCCTGAGAACGACTTCTGGGTGACTGTGGAGGGCTCACAGATGTCTTGTGTTGTAAAACTGGATGGAGACTTTAGGTGAGCCAAGTGTCGTGTCCTTTTCAGCTCCTGTGATTGTCAGGAGCCTCCAGGACCTGTCTCGCATCTACATCCGCCGCACCCTGCGCAACCTGACCAGTGAGGAGAGCTTTGCCAAAGGCGTGGTGCAAAGAGTATCCCAGAAACGTAAGCGTCGGCGTTGCCGGCGGCGACGCATCAATACCTATGTGTTTGTGGGCAACCAACTGATCCCTCAGCCCGCTGAGAGTGAGGAGGACGAGAGCATTGAAGAGGAGCAGCGGGAGGAAGAGGATAAGAACTTTGACGAGCTCTTGAAGCCAGATGAGCCCTCAGTAAATGTGCTGAGAGACAAGATCATGACTTTACCACTTCCTCAGTCCCTCAAGGCCTATGTGTTATACTACAGGGAGAAGTGACTGCTGAAGCTCAATGGGCTCTTCATTCAACACGAATGCAAAGCCTGCTGACTTGGTTTTCCACTGATTTCTTTTTCAGTACAAATGTAGCATTCTTTTCATTTAATCTTTATGGTAACCCCGTAATGGAGTGAGACCGGATGGGTAATCTTGGATAATGCTTTCACAAGATATGTTTTGATAGTTCTACTTCTACTGCAGTTGTGTTTGGATATGTTGAAATGCTGTCAGAGCCTGCTGAATGGAAATGCGTTTAATAATTCTGACTTTTATGACTTTGTTAATTCTTCTGCAAGATTTGTCACAAAACATTGTAAAAAAACAACAAACCCCAAATACATTTCTATATTTTATTGAAAGTATCAAAACTTCTGCACCTTTTCTAAAAGCTTTGAACATATATACCATATTTTGTATGTTACTTTAGGATTTTATAAGGTTGAATGGAGTCTAAACACAGATTGAGCTCCTGCTTTGAGTCAATAGACAAGACAACACAGATTTTCTCCCCCTCATCAATCATAAATGGAGCGACGCTGTTATTTGTTATTTTCTCTTGCCATGAAGATGAAGACAACCCATGGCCCATGTCAGCGTGAAACAAATCAGTTTTGTAATTTCTCATCAAGAGTATATTCAAGTTAATCTGAAGTTCCTCTGAAGCTACATCCTTTTGTATTTAGGCCCACTTTACATTTAAGTAAATGGTATTAGGCTTTACATGAATAGGCATTATAATTTGCCTATTAATCTTCATAGCCTTGAATGCATATCCACAAGACCCCTTTTTGGGGGGGGGCATTTATAATCATACAAGAGGCTAATGAGGAATATGATTAATTACTCTTTTCAATGATTCAAAGACTGACTCATACATTTTTAAGTAAAGCTCTAAGAGGTGAATCTTACAACAAACATGTCACATACAAACAGCTAGATCCATGGTGGTCACAGAGTCCAAGGAACCCTTTGACCAAAGGGTTATTCAAGGTTCTCCAGTGCACGTTTCCATGCCTGGTCCACTTCACTGCTGATTGTTGGAAGTGATGTCCCACATTATCAGATACAAATAGTCATTATTTTTTATTCTATAATAAAGAAGATAGAAACACGTTTAATCACAAATTGTGCTGCTATGTCATTTGCGGCAGTGGTTCATAACAACTGAGATTTGAGCCACCTATCTGGACTGGTAGTGTCCAGCCAAAGCGCCTTGTTTTCTGGTCCCTCTATTAAAGAAAATACATGCCAGCACTCATCTGAGGAATGTGCTCCTACAGTGTACCAGAGCAGAAGCAGACACAAAATAATAAAATAAGGGTTTTGGAATAAAATTATCTTGCTTAGAAAGATGGCTCGCAAAGGGCCACTATGTCACATTAAGATGTTGCAGAGTGGATTTATGGCAGTGGGTCATGTTGACAGCTTGGAGAGTGATGGTTTGTTTTAACATTCCTTTAACCTTTAACTTGAGAAGCATGCTGTTGTTGTCACATTTGTGTCACTTGGACCTTCTTCCACCTTGCTATTAGAGAATACATTCAAATTGCAAAAGCTGAAATGAATGTTGTTGGCTGATTCTTAGTTTTATTGTGTACAAGTATGACATCCAGGATGGCATGTGCTGTATGTATTGTGGTTAATACTTTTTTGTATCTATACACTGGGAAGTCTGCCTGTAAATCCACACTCCACTTCTGTTGTCACACTTCGAGGACATCTGTTTGGGTGATGTGTACAACATATTAGGATATAAAGGGGCTTGGTTGCACTCTTTATTCCAACAAAGTAACAGTTTAGTGAGGAGGTGATATTTTCATCAAAGTCAGGGTAATGTGGACATTTCTAATGGAGTCATTATTAACATGATTAATGGGGATACCTTGTTTAGTAGTCTTATCTCTGGCTACAAATGTTAAGAAATGATATACCTTAAATTGATTAATTATTGCATCTGGTCAAATTGTAAATCAAGGTGGACATAATGCTGGGGATCTAGAAACAGGAAGCTCAGACTCTACCCTTGCACCAAATGTAATAAGACAGCCAGAAAACCATCACATTTATTATAGTAACACTTGATAGCATTGATTGGAAAAATGGTTCCCTAACCAATTTTATGATTCAATTAATTTATACAGCCAAAATTATTGTTCACTAATTCTTTATCAGGCCAACATGAATATCTTATGGAGTGTTGCTCATTTCAAAGTGTTCCCCTGTACATGGTAGGCACATGAAATAAAGGTCAAAGTCTACACACTTCTGTCTTTTAAATAATTTATGCCTTCACTTTTGAGAGACCTTCAGCTGTGAAGATTATTCATTTTAATTCACACAAGTTTCCTGAATTTACACCTGTGCAATAAATGATAATAAATCCTGAACAGGATAGACTGTTGAGAAAAACAAAACAATATTAATGATTGGACGCATTGTAAAAGCTTGTATTTTATTAAATCCACCGTATCGTTTTTAATAAAAACAACATAATTTGCCAAAAATTAAAGCTACCTTCTCAACTGTTTCCTCTGGCATGCCAATGAGATGGTTACCACTCTATCCCCCTTTGCATAGACTCCTCTGCACCAGTTTCTCCAAAACACAGTAATGTATAGCACTGTACATCATCTTGACTAACATAGTCTCTCTTCACTGACCCCATTTTGTTTTCAGACTCTGAGTTTGTGAAACCACAGACCTCTCCTTTGAGACATCACTAAGGTGGAATAGTGGTCAGAAGGGTGACTTTCTTCACTCACTTAGAACCCTTCAAAACATAATTAGGTTCTCGGTAGTCAGACAACATGATTCAAATAGATTTGACTTTGATAAATAAAAGGGCCCTTTTGGCCATGTTGCTACATTGTGTTTTAAGGAGACAGCATCTTTACATCTTATATTTACAAGATTTATATAAAAATAAATTGTCAATATCACGTTTTCAGTTATCTTGGCCCATGGGGTAAATGGCAAAGATAACAATAAGGTGTAAGGTATATACTCTGGTGCACATCAAATTAACCAATGGAATAATCAGAAAAATAATCCCTCCTGTAATTGTTCAGTCATTTCTCCTTTTAGTTCTTTTGGATGCCATTATGTATTTACATCAAGTTCTGCAGAAAGCAAGGTGTCGCAAAACTTGTCTTTCTGCTTCATAAATACTGGTACACTGCTCACACAGACGTCATTCTTTATGCTGTGTTAACTATAGCACTCATGTCAAACTAAACTATATAGTCCCACTTTCTGAATGTGGTCCATAATACGGGTCTTGACCAGGTTGCGTATGAGGGATTACGATGCTTTGAACACCTTGATTAAACCCCCCTCTTGATGGCTTCTATCTGAATCATCACAGGCACACTCATCGCTGTTCAAAACACCGACAAAAAGGGAATCGTCTGGGGTTTCTCTGCACCACACAGGTGTTCCTGCTTGAACTGAACTGAATCTCATTTTACAAGATCTTATTTATTCTCACACAAATCATATCAGTTAAGGTCAACGTAAATAATTCTGTCTGCACAAACAAAAGTGATTCTTGTTGATTCTGTCAAGTGCTATTTTAGCGAAATTGAACAGGTGTGTTTGAATCAGCAGCACACCTATACAAAGAGATTGGACTGGACAAACTGACACTTATCTCATCACACTATGGAATCAATGTAAAATACAGGGACTAAGAGCTAGTGATAAACAATTTCTTTTGACAGAAAACATTTTGATTGAGAGTGAATTACATGTCTGGCAGAGACTGACAATGCTGATACAAAGGCCATTGACAGGGGATTAATTCCATAATTTAATATTGTCAGTTTGCAGGGGGTGGAACATATCACCTTTTCACAATACCTAACCATTTTGCTTGACACATACAATGTCTGGTGTATCTAGACTTTATCAATGCATACCAGTCGTCTGAGTCTGTATGAATTACTTGTGCTAAGCAGCCACCAAATCTTGTGAAATGTAAAGTACTGTAGAAGACACTCACAGTGTTTTCTTTTTGTCTTCAAAATACAGCAATGTTATGTGTACCCACGTGTGGTTCACTGTACATGGGCCACTGAAAATCCACCTAACAGTTTTCGTTCAGAAATCTAGAATCAATAGTGCACAGCTGTTTCTGTGCCGCCTCGGTTAGCTACAAGGTTGTTAACATACATATGAACAGGACCAACATTTTGTCGACAGATATTCTTCTCAAGAATATCAACTTTGTTCCGACAAATTATAGTTATTTCAATAAAACAACTCTGCAGTTTGATTCAGATTGTCCTTGTTCACTGTGAGACCTTGTATGCAGCCGCAAGACTCGTGTTCAGCCCTCCAGTGTTTCAGGCCATAGTGTATCGGGACTGAGTGCAGTTTTCATAGGTGGGTGCTTTGTGGCATGGCAGAGGGGGCCGGGGAGAGATCTGAGTGCTTTCAGGGCAAGAAAAAGGCTAAGTTCTGTCAGGTGGAGTAGTGCATTTTTGATGTCTGTGTGTTATTGGAGATACTGGTGAGAGCGGGCACCCCTGCAGTAGTCGCAGTACCTTGATTTTCCATAAACATTGGATCCAGGCAAGCGACTTTGGCAGCGAAAAATGCATGAATGCAGTGCAGCACTGCGAAGAGGTTGGAGAATTCCAGCTCCTGCAACAGACAAGATTTCCTGACATTCAAATGACATATTCTGACAATTGCTACATCAGTACACAGTGTACTGTTAAAACAGCTACCCTTCCATTTTATTTGAGTACTGGTTTCCAAGTTGTCAGTCAGGATCATGACATCAGAGACAGATAAATTGCCAGTTACCTTAGCTTCAATAGCTTTAGAGTCTGGATTTTGGAACAGAAATTTGATCTTGCTCTTCCCATCATCGGATGATCCTTTCAGTTGAGAGAACTTGTACCTCCATAGCACAGCCTGCAAACAGGAATAAGGCTTCACCTACTGGGCTTCACCTGCTGGGACCCTATGAGCATAACGGTGCATGACACCCTTCCCCAACATGACAAGATCACTTAGGATTTTCATGCTGTCTCCCACTTTCTCAGGGGAGGAAATGACTGTCGTTGTGTCTGTTGGTGTGAACACTGTGTTCCAGTGGAGCAGCTACTGGCTTCTCAGGCTTGGTAAAAGGCTACAAGCTGGAGCAGCAGAGGTTCAAGCATGAAAACAAAGGTGCAGAGACAACAAGCAGCCACCATGTATGAAAAGACAACCAGCAGTCAGCTTTGTGATTTGTTCAGAGTAAAGTTGAGAAGACCAGACTTCCATCCCCCCCACCCCCACAATTACAGTATGACTTTGTTAATATATGCAACATTTTGCACTTACCTTTGATGCAGCATCGAAACAAACAAACCCCATGCTGAAGTCTATGGTCAGGCCCATGAGGTGGCTCTCCATGATGCAAGTGTACGTTTTACACTGTAAGATAAGGAAGGTAAACTCTTCCGTTCGAGGCACAGCCAGCACAACCTTTCCCTACTTCATGAACCATAAATCACAATTAGCATGAGATCCACCATGCAGCCAGCGCAGTGTAGACTGGCTCTCTCGTGGACGTTAGGATACGTACCTGTATTCTCTCCACTTCCAGGAAGGTGGCCATCTGAAAGGCCTTCTCCCAGGTAAGCAGCTCGCTCTCTAGCTCCACGCTGAAGAACATGTCCTCCCCACTCTCTGTCTGGACGCTGAAGCAGTGTTTCCGCTTGTCCAGAAGGTCGTTGTCCTGAGAGAACCCCATTAGTGACGCTACAATGCTGATCACGTGTAGATGGCAACACCGACTTAGACGTTAAGTTAATGTGATAGAGTTTCAGAGAGATGGCACGGTGGGCGGCAGAGGCACTGGGTGCTATTCTATACAGGTCCCTAGCTTCAGGGCTTTATGTTTATGATTTAGCTTTATGCCTTGTTATAGAAACATGGCATTGAACCAGAAACACTGGCAGTGGATCTCCTTATTTTTGTGGAGGTCAAGGAGAACTGAGAGGGAACAACTTCTCTGTAAATTGTCAGCTTGCGTCATTAGCAGATGGGTCCAATTTTTAGTCTATCAACAAACTGATTTTTTTGAACTATTTTTCAACTGATGTTTCTGTCATTTAAAATAGCATAACCCTAAGTATGCGTACAGATTATTATTATCTTAAAATTACATTTATAGAAAGCATACATTTGTTGTTGCTCATATTCACTTCAAAATACTAAGAAGGCACAATATAATAGGGTTGTCTTATTTCCCTTAGTGAAAGAGGGAATGATGATGGTCATGGCAGCCGTACATGTATAAACTGCGGCATCAAAAAATGGTTATGACTTCCCCTCAAGTTTTTCCCTTCTAGTGATATTTTAGGCCTTTGCTTATATTGCATTAGATTAATATAGAACTTCCTTTGAAACAAGTTTTTAACGTAGTCATCACTGGCAGTACCTTAGCTGGAATCGCAATCCAAACAGTATCATCTTAAAAGTGAAAATATGCCACCCCTTAACGTAAAGAAGAACATATATGATACGTGATGTTATATGGTCATACATGTTGACCAGTAGACTGTGCCACAGGCAAGACGTGATCTTGCCGAAAGGTGCTCCTTCTACAACTTGCTTCTCGTGTCACTGGAAAAAAATTCTTTTTGTGGCAACATGAGCTGCCAAAATGAATCTCAAATGTGTCAGACCTTTTAAGTTTCAAGATGGGAGGAGGGATTTTCGTCAGGCAAGATGCATGAAAGATCACCGAAATTGGCATTTGTGAAAAGTGCACATAAGCCCATACAAGTCACCCTCACGAACAAACCACTATTCAATTGTCCAGGCCTACAATTAAGTGTGTTTCTGTGTGTTATTAAACCACGGTACACAGGCTACTGTTTGACTATATATAAAGACAGGTAACCCGCAAATCAACGCTGTGACCGTCTCTTGAAAACTCAGACATAACAGTAAGGACAAAAAGCTAAACCTGGTCTTATCTTTCAAAGCTACATCCCTCCTGCCCAACCCACCTACATGCCCCTCCACCAACCACCAGGATGCCCTGCAACAGAAAATTCTGGGAATTCCCATGATGGGCAGATAGCAGGTTGACTGGCAGGTCGAAACCCCACTAACACTGGGTACTGGTAAATACAACCCAACCCAATTTGTAACACGCATGCCTGTGCAGGCTATACAGCTACTGAGGCACATATTGCTGCACAAGGACACAGGTTGGAAATTTGTACCAGTGCAGAAGTGTAGCAAAAGTCACTTGTAAAAACACAGCCAAGTGAGAGGCCAACCTTTGTGACTACATATTTTGGCATTGTTTTACACATACAGAAATCTCAGCACACTTGTGGATTGTGATATACACTTGTGGATCATGGTACTAATTTGTGGATCTTGCAGTGCACTTGTGGATCTTGCAGTGCATTTGTGGATCTTATGCACTTGTGGATCTTGCTGTGCATTTGTGGATCCAGCAGTGCACTTGTGAATAGTTTTGTTACAATATTGGCCCCATATGATCGGCTAGCAGCCTGAATTTTGGTTTTATCACAATGTTAAATTAGTTTATAGTTATCACCCTGACCTCTTTGCTTGTGGCATTTCTGCAACTAACGGTAAAGAATGTTAGCCTAGCTATCTCCAAGAGGTTAACAAGCTGCTAAATTAATGTACAACAGGTAGTCATGCGTGAGGTTGAGATGTTAGTGACGTGTTCATTAGCTACATTAGCTAAATTTTTCGCCTAACCGGAACATTTGCAATACATTTGGGACCAAGACAAACATTTTGACACCGACATGTCATAGTGCAAATATCAACGTTTTTGTTAGGGCTGGGAAAGGAAAATAAAAAATTACAATATTAATTCGCTATCTGACATTACAATAGTTTGTGCTATTGCCAAAGGCAAGCCCATCAAACTATGTACCAAAGAGGGTAGACATCAAACTAAATCTGATTCAAATTCTAAATCATTGCTGGAGTGTGTACCTGACATGAATGGTGCAAGTGTCTAGAAATGCAATTTTCTTAGTTTCCTCTATTTAAATGCACCTTCAAGTCCTTTTCATCTTTTGAAAACCAGTTCATAGATTATTCCATCACCCTACCACCCTACCCTTCAGTTGACTGAACAGCTGGCTTACCTTCAGAACCTTACACATGATCTCATAGACGGTGAAGGTTTTCTCTGCTCTGGTCCAGTCCCATGTTGTCACCTGCAATATTTCACACAACTCCTCTCAGTCTTACAATAATGCAGACACTGCTGCGTCAAACATAAGAGGCTTAATAAAAATACAACAAAAAGGAGGGGAAGTTTAATAACGAAAATGGACTTTAAACTACTTTCTACAATCACTTACATCTGGTTAAACTTTTAAATGTCATGTAACTATCAATCTAATGGAGATCAATTGAAGCCAGATGGTGGTGTTTTGTTTCAATCATTGTCCAGCTGGATGATATAATATATTCAACATCAAGTCCCTAAAAATGCAATGTTGTTATGTGATTTGCTTTTACTCTAGTAAACAACACACTGATCCATTTGAAAGCAAACACAGCCTTTTCTGAATGTGCATTTGCAAAACCGCTGGAAGAGAGCGACACTTACAGGGGGTGCTGAGAACTTGAAAAGGGAGCAACCCCTCAAGGCGAGGAACTTTGGTGAGTACATTCGGTCTTGAACAGAGTCCTGCTCCCTCTCATCAACCCAGCCCATGTAGATAATCTGTCAAATTCACAAAAGGGAAAGAGAGTGATCCAATCAAATAAATTAAGGAAAAAAATAAAAATAAAAAGTATTTAGAAGGCACACAAATATATTGTTAGTATGTGTGTAAGAAAGAAACTGTTCAGGTATAAAGGCGGATTTTATGTTTAGAAACAAGGTCAGACTAAGACTGTACTTATCACAGTCAGGCTGACTGCAGCTTCAGTCAAATGTTTGTTTGCATTTCTCAGTGGGCACTTTGATGGATGACAGAAAACACTGAGTGAAATATTCAAGGCAAGCAGTCGCTTCTAATGTAGTTTAATTGCTGAAGATACAATATGAGATGTTGAATGATTTCACGCTTTGTCTTATGGGAGCAGCAGTCAAATTAATTATAAAAAACTGCAAATTCACTAACCATGTCAGAACTAAAAGTGAAATTGATGGCAGAGTGAACAAGCAAACATCATTAAATAATCTCCAATGATTTCTTGTTTGTGTATTATGACGCAAACAATTTTCCCACTGTGCTCTAGTTGCCAGTGCTTTCCCTTATGGTTTATTTAAGTACCTAGTTAGACAGGTGCTTCACACTGAGACCATGATTTATCTCAACATGAGCTTTAGCCTTAGAGGATTGGAGAAGTCTCAAATGTTTTGTGTATCTTTGAATGTTTCCTGATTTGTGTACCTTCCCTCATAAAACTCTATTATAGTATTGAGAAAGAGAGAAAAATTGGGGGATGGATGGCGATGATGTAAAAATGAATTGCAACTAATCAAGCATTGATATAGAACACGTACAATCTTAGTGTAGGAAGTATTTAAATCCAGACTTAAACTATTACCTGATGATTAACTGGAAAGTTTCGGTTAATCTTCTTTACCTGTTAAATGAAACCAAACTTTATTGTCACAAAGAGCATAATGGATACACCGATAGAAAGCACCACATGCTACCTGCCTGACAGGCTGAAACATTTCGCTTGTTCCTAACACATTTTCAGACATTGGAAGTGCTTGCAAAAGAGGTCCAAATCAGCTAAACTCACTTTCCAATAAAGTGTTCCTGTTAACCAACTACCTCCCCTCCATAAAAATAAACCACAAGTAATACTACTTTATTTATTCAACATATGCAAATTACATGCGGGATAGTCATTTCCACAAGGACCTGAGGCAGTTCCAAAAAACATTTTGCTGTGGCTGGTAATAAAACCAGAGGGAAAGCATGGAGAGCACTGAAGCTTTAAATTAAAACATTCTGTTCAGATCACAGGTATCAGGCGCACCTAATCCACACTGAGCTATCAATAAAACTCTCTCACCAACAGAACACCAAATTAGATCCTCCATGGTAATACCCAGGATTCACAAGGAGATGAGCACCTTTCTGCTGTGTTTCATATCAAAATAGCGTAAACATAGTCAAAGAGAAGAAGCCATACAATGTGTTCATCATTCAGTATTAGAATGGAGTTGTATATTTGTATTTACTGACTGTATATGAGTAGTGTATACTATTAATAAAACAGGTGTCAGTGGGCTTGCTCAGTACATAATTTCAAATAGAACCAGGTCTGCTTCATGCTTACTTTACAGTTTGGGCTTTACACTGTGAACCTTTCCAAATAATCCAGCCACACTTCTAGAATTTCATTTTAAAAAGGCAGACATTATAATATCCAGGCTGGAAACGTCTTTCATCCACCGTGTTAAAAGGCCATGGCTGTGCTAGAAATATCTGCTCTTTCACACTTGTTCTGACAATGACTCATGGGTATTATGCTCGGTATGACCCTTACTTAGTCCACTCCAGATTAGTTAACGCTCCATTAGGCCTGGGAGGCTCTGGTCTCTTTCACAAAGTCCATGGTTACATAATAATGACATTCCTTCGAGGTTTCTGAGGTGTTCAAATTATCTTTGCTAGGTTTACGGCCAGCACTCAGGAGGCAACCATCTAAGGAGATTTATCTGAGTGGGGTAATAAGCAACGAGCTAGCATTATCTTAGCCTCACCACATAAATGTGACCATGGCCTCCCAAAATAATTTTTTGGTTTACTTTTTAAAATGATGTTTCACCGACAGTGCAAATACTGTGTATGGGCTATATATTTCAAATTGAGACATTACAAATTAAGATAAGATAAGATAAGAGATCCTTTATTTGTCCCACAATGGGGAAATTCCAAAATTATACAGTTTTTAACAACTAATTTAATATGAACTGTTTTAGAATTAACTGTTTAGGATTAAAACTAAAAGGAGCAGAGATAATATCTTAGTTGTGTTTTTCAGCGGTGTGATGTCTGTGTATTTAAACCTCACATTGTGCTTGGTGAGAGCCGATATGTTTGTTGCTATTGCTTGAAGCCAGTCCAGGCAGTCCTCAGCCGAGGGGCACTGAATGACCCCACTGCAAACACCATCCACGGCTATGACTTGAAATGCATTCTTTCTGTAAAAAGGACAGTCAGTATACATGAGAAACCGTGTGGTATAATCAAACAGTTTTGAGGGGTTGTACTAAATTACACATTACACAGAAGCATTAGGTAATGTTACTTTGGGTCCACATTCCCCCAAACAAAATCTCAGGACGAAGTCGATTATAATAATCAGAACGTTCCAGAAGATCAAATGTTAATCTCCGACCGATGGTGCATACAGATAAGACCAAGAGTAAAGCCAAAAACACAGGCAAACGCAGATCTAAAATATAACAACCAACCATACTAATAAAATGTAAAAAGAGAATAAAAATAAAAATAAAAATGAATACATTAAAACAAATAAAATAAATAAAAACAAAATCATATACCTAATTAAAGTGCCAAAAGGTTCATGGGTCTGTGCTGCATGAGGTAGTGAGCAGACCCATGTTGCACAAGGTGGCTTGTGACTGACATCGTATGTTAGTGAAAGTGGGGGAATGGAAGAACTTGGGGATGTGGGACCTGGGGGAGGGAGTGGGTCATAGTTTAGGGGTGCCTGGGGCAAAAGAAGGAAGTGGGGGATCAAGTTAAGGAGGGAATTCAGCTTCCTGACAGTGTGATGAATGAAGCTGTCCTTCAGTCTACTGGTCCTGGCCTGCAGACTCTGCAGTCTCGTCCCTGATGGCAGCAGAATGAAGTAACTGTGTGACGGGTGTGTGGGATCACCTGCAATGCAGAGGGCTTTGCGAGTGAGACAGGTTCTGTAAATGTCCAGGAGGGAGGAGAGAGAGACACCAATGATCTTCTCAGCTACTCTAACTATGCATTCAAGAGTCTTCGTGCAGGACACGTTGCAGGCGCCAAACCACACAGTGACGCAGCTAGTCAGGATGCTCTCGATAGTGCCTCTGTAGAAGGTGCACATGATGGGCTCTAGCTCTTCTCAGTTTGTGGAGGAAGTAGAGATGCTGCTGTGCTTTCTTGGCCAGTGCTGCGGTGTTCCTCTGGAATGTGCACGCCTAGAAACTTAGTCCTGCTCACTCTCTGTACAGTCACACTGTCGATGGTCGGAGGAGCCTGCTGAGTGTGCATTCTCCTGAAGTCAACAATTTCCTTTGTTTTCTCCACGTTCAGAAAGAGATTGTTGTCACTGCATCATCCAGCCAGGCAGCTCACCTCACTCCAGCAGTTTGTCTCATCTCTGTTGCTAATGAGACCCACCACAGTCGTGTCATCTGCAAACTTAAAGAGGTTGGAGTTTTTTGATGATGTGCAATCATGGGTCAGCAGAGTGAAAAGGAGGGGGTTCAGCACACATCCTTGGGGGACCCCAGAGTTCAGTGTGATGGTGCTGGATGTGTTGCTACCGACCCCTACAGCCTGAGGTCTTCCAGTCAGAAAGTCCAACAGCCAGTTGAACAGCAAAGTGTTGAGTCCCAGCTGGACCAGTTTGTGAATGAGCTGTTGAGGCATGATTGTGCAGAATGCTGAACTGAAGTCTATGAACAGCATTCTTACGTATGAGTCCTTTTTGTCTAAATGTGCGAGTGCTGAGTAAAGGGTAGTTGTGATGGCGTCATCGGTCTAATGGTTGGACTGATATGCAAACTGGAAGGGGTCCAGGGAGGGGGGAGGCAGACTTGATATGGTGCATGACTTGCCATCCAAAGCAGCATGAAATGCAACAGGATGGTAGTCATTGAAGCAGGATGGAGACAGCTTCTTCAACTGGAATGATGGTGGTAGCTTTGAATTTACAGGAGACAAGTGATCTAAAGGATCTAACAGGGACCAGAAAGGCATACTGGGGGACGTCTGTCCACCCAGCAAGCCAGGGGCCTGTGAACAATCAGCACATGTGACAACCGCTGAAAAGAAAGTCCCTTTGGAGCTCAGGGTTTTGACTGCGACGATGCACAACCCAAATCAGAAAAAGTTGGGACAATACGGAAAACACAATTAAAAGAAGTAGTGATTTTCTAAATTTAACTTGACGAGTATTTCATTTCAGACAATGTGTACACAAAATAGTCCATGTTTTGTCTAGTCAACTTAATTTAATCCGTAAAATACATCCTTTCCTGTCATTCAGACCACAACTTTGGGCTAGCAATCAGGGTAAATTGGTTAAATAATGATGTGATTTGAAACAGGTGATTAACAGGTGATTGTAATTGTGATTTGGTACAAAAACAGCATCCAAGAAAGGTCTAGTCCTTTAGGAGCAAAGATGGGCTGAGGATCGCCAGTTTGCCAACAAATATGTGAACAAATGATTAAAATATTAAAAAGCAATGTTCCTCAAAGAAATATAGGAAGGTATTTGCTTATTTCACCTTCAACCGTGCATAACATAATTATGAGATTCAAGAAATGTGGAGGAACTTAAATGCATAAAGGACAAGAGCTCAAGCCTAAGATGAACAACCGTGACCTCTGATCCCTCTGGTGAAGTGAAGTGACTTATTGTCAAGTATGGTGACCCATACTTGAAATTAACCCTCTGCATTTAACCCATCCAAGTGCAGACACAGCAGTGAGTAGTGGCAACTGCATGCACACAGAGTGAACATACACCCGGAGCAGTGGGCAGCTATTGCTCCAGCGCCTGGGAAGCAATTGGGGGTTTGGTGCCTTGCTCAAGGGCACCTCAGTCATGGTATTAAAGGCAGAGAGAGTGCTGTTTGTTCACAATCCCGTCCTTCAATTCCTGCCGGTGCGAGAATCGAACCAGCAACAGGTTACAAGCCTGACTCCCTTACCATCATGCCACGACTTCCCCAGAGGGAAAACGGCAGGGCCAAAAAAAAGGCCACGACAGGCGGGCGGGCAGGCAGGCAGGCTCACCTACCCCGCCCCTTCTCTGGTGGCACTGCATCAACAATCGTCATTCTATCTATAAGTGATATCAACATATGGACTCAGGACTACTTTGGCAAACCTTTGTCAAGTACCACAATACGTAGTTACATCCACAAATGCCAGTTAAAACCGTACTATGCCAAAAGGAAGCCCTTTGTTAAGTGTCCAGAAGCACCATCGACTTATCTGGGCTCTGAGGTATCTAGGATAGACCATCACACAGTGGAAATGTGTACTGAGGTCAGATGAATCAGTATTTTGGGGGAGAAATGGATGTTGTGTGCCCTGGACAAAAGAAGAAAAGGATCATCCAGACTGTTACCAGCAACAAGGGTCTTTTTCTGTCTTGGTAATGACATGATCACTTCTGTGATGGCACCATTAATGCTGAAAAGTACATAGATTTTGGAGCACAATATGCTGCCTTCAGGAAGACCTATTTTCCAGGGATGTCCATGCATATTTCAACAAGGTAATGCAAAACCACATTCTACACACATTAAAGTCCTGGCTGCGGAGGTAGAGGATACAGGTACTTGACAGACCTGTCTGCAGTCCTGACCTGTCTCCAATAGAGAATGTGTGGCTCATTTTGAAGCCCAATATGACAACGCAGACCCTGTACTGTTGCCCACCTTAAGACTTTTTTTGCAGGAAGAATGGGACAGAATTGACACCTGAAACATTTCATCACTTGGTGTCTTCAGTCCCTAAACGTCTTAAGTGTTGTGAAATGAAATGGCAACATTACAAAGTGGTAAATGCTTTACTGTTCCAACTGT
Organism: Plecoglossus altivelis; assembly: GCA_036571765.1. Classification (NCBI taxonomy): domain Eukaryota; kingdom Metazoa; phylum Chordata; class Actinopteri; order Osmeriformes; family Plecoglossidae; genus Plecoglossus; species Plecoglossus altivelis. The sequence continues at coordinate 294,406 of BROE01000001.1, forward strand.
TTTTTAATTGTTTTTTAAACAACAAAATCATAAGGAACACATTAATGTGCTGTTGTATTGTCTGCAATGAAACATAAGTCAAAGTAAATTTAGAATTCGCTACTTTTTTATTAGTGTTTTCCATACTGTCCCAACTTTTTCTGATTTAAGGTTGTATTTCACCAATAGCCAACCCAGACCCTGACCCCCTTGCCCCTGCCCCAGCTCACCTGCAGACATCTGAGCCAGGTATATGCTGTGACAGGCGGGAGTGGAGCAGAGGTATAAGGCGCAGGTCCACCCATCTCTTCTCCCAGCGCAGCCCTGGGGATGTGGGCCAAGATGAACAGGACAGAGAGTCCTGGAGGGGCCAACACAGAGAGGGGGGGGACCACATAACTTCTCACTTCAAAGACATCCATAAGCACACATTACAGTACAGTGTCTGAGGCAAAGACATTGGACTTAGGGTGGAGTTGTACTGGAATGGTACCGTGTTATTGGGGTGGTAGTTTAGGTGCAGGCCACTGTCACACAGAGGAGAAGATGTTCCACTGCTCTGGTCGCTGGGGACACCTGAAATAGAGGATCATCACAAAAATACACACATATACAGTCATGGCCAAAATTGTTGGCACCCCTGAAATTTTTCCAGAAAATGAAGTATTTCTCACAGAAAAGTTTCGAAATTACACATGTTTTGCTATGCACATGTTTATTTCCTTTGAGTGTATTGGAATAACACCAAAAAAAAGCAGGAAAAAAGCAAATTTGACACAATTTTACACAAAACTCAAAAAATGGGCCGGACAAAATTATTGGCACCCTTAACTTAATATTTGGTTGCACACCCTTTGGAAAAAATTACTGAAATCAGTCGCTTCCTATAACCATCAATAAGCTTCTTACACCTCTCACCCGGAATTTTGGACCACTCTTCTTTTGCAAACTGCTCCAGGTCTCTCATATTGGATGGGTGCCTTTTCCCAACAGCAATTTTAAGATCTCTCCACAGGTGTTCAATGGATTAAGATCTGGACTCATTGCTGGCCACTTCAGAACTCTCCAGCGCTTTGTTGCCATCCATTTCTGGGTGCTTTTTGAAGTATGTTTGGGGTCATTGTCCTGCTGGAAGACCCATGATCTCGGACGCAAAACCAGCTTTCTGACACTGGGCCCTACATTGCGACCCAAAATCCTTTGGTAATCCTCAGATTTCCTGATGCCATGCACACAGTCAAGGCACCCAGTGCCAGAGGCAGCAAAACAACCCCGAAACATCTTTGAACCTCCACCATATTTGACTGTAGGTACTGAGTTCTTTTCTTTGAAGGCTTCATTACATTTTCGGTAAACAGTAGAACAATGTGCTTTACCAAAAAGCTCTATCTTGGTCTCATCTGTCCATAAGACGTTCTCCCAGAAGGAATTTGGCTTACTCATGTACATTTTGGCAAACTGTAGTCTTGCTTTTTTATGTCTCTGTGTCAGCAGTGGGGTCCTCCTGGGTCTCCTGCCATAGCGTTTCATTTCATTCAAATTTCGACGTATAGTTCGCGCTGACACTGATGCACCCTGAGCCTGCAGGACAGCTTGAATTTCTTTGGAACTTGTTTGGGGCTGCTTATCCACCATCCGGACTGTCCTGCGTTGCAACCTTTCATCAATTTTTCTCTTCCGTCCACGTCCAGGGAGATTAGCTACAGTGCCATGGGTTGCAAACTTCTTGATCATGTTGCGCACTGTGGACAAAGGAACATCTAGATCTCTGGAGAAGGACTTGTAACCTTGAGATTGTTTATATTTTTCCAAAATTTTGGTTCTCAAGTCCTCAGACAGTTCTCGTTTCCTCTTTCTGTTCTACATGCTTAGTGTGGCACACACAGAAACACAATGCAAAGACTGAGTCAACTTCTCTCCTTTTTATCTGCTTTTAGGTGTGATTTTTAGATTGCCCACACCTGTTACTTGCCCCAGGTGAGTTTAAAGGAGCATCACATGCTTGAAACAAACTTATTTATCCACAATTTTAAAAGGGTGCCAATAATTTTGTCCGGCCCATTTTTTGAGTTTTGTGTGAAATTATATCAAATTTGCTTTTTTCCTTTTTTGTGTTATTCCAATACAGACAAAGGAAATAAACATGTGCATAGCAAAACATGTGTAATTTCAATACTTTTCTGTGAGAAATACTTCATTTTCTGGAAAAATGTCAGGGGTGCCAACAATTTTGGCCATGACTGTATCACTTTTCAAGACCTAGACACCTGTCAGGTGTCATTTTATTGTTCTCCAGTCATGATTGAATTCAAGTCAAGTGGATTGGCTAAACTCACCATTCCTATAGCTATCTTTACATCTTTAACATACATCGGATTGTGAAGAATGCCATTACTTATTTTTCAGAAATTTGAATAAAATAAAATGTGAATGGATCCTCCTTTCTCTCTTATTTGCAGTTAAAAGCCATGATCATGAAAATCGCCTTAAAGCGTGTCTATATGTTGTAGGTTCCCATGAATAACAATGACTATACTCACAATATTCAGTACCAGTTTCAACTACATTGTCTGTTTCTGATGATTGTTTAATGACATAAGATCATAAACACAATGTGTTTAATGGAAACACATGCATAAAACTTATATCAACTCCACATCGTAAAACTCCTTATACACCTTCCAATGTTTGGTCTTATTTGTGCAAAAGCCACGTCTTTGTATATCACACTTTCAGTTCTGTGTGTTTGTCTGACATGGAAAACCTAAAATAACACTGACGTTAAAAACAAGGTTTTGGGTGGCTTTGCAGTCCAAAGCTGTTTTTTTTTAAAGGTGGTCGTGATGTTTTTAGGTCCTAAGTTTGAACCTTGGCAAGTTCCAGACTGACTGGCAACGCGACTATCCCCATAATACCAGAACTATGATTAAACTGGCCACTGCAGTACCTCTCCAGGACTGCAGTTGCAGAACACCTGCTGTTGCTAAGATACACGTACATGTGCAATCTTCACAGAGCGGCAGCTTCAAAAAAGCTGGTGTCTTCTTCAGGAAGGAGACTGTCAGGGTCACTTCCTCTCCAGCATTTCTCAAAACTTGCACCTGAAACGAAACGTGTAGTATGTTCCTAGACAAACACAATCTGTTATTCAGTGTCTCATTTGAAGCTAAGTAGATCTGCATGCTTTGGGATGATGTAGGTTATAGCTCTTGCATAGCCAGGAAAACATGTTACAGGTTAGAAATCAACTGAAGCTGGTATTTTCCCTCTAACACAGAATTTTGTATAAATCTATGAACTACACAGCTACAAGACATGAATCAAAAAGTGATTCCAGATAAGGTGTTGCAAGTGTCGCAATTTAAGTGAACGATTAGATAACAGTTTTCAGCTTACCGCTTCCTCATGGCGATAGCTTCTAACATTAATTCCATTTATCTAGAAATACCAACAATGCTGTTAGCAGTGATACAGACAATATCATCACATTGATAAGATGCTGTTAAACAAGCCTACATGAGCCAGTTTTCACTGTTATCTGCACTGAAAACAATAACTTACATTTACGGTTGCCAGATTTATTTGTTTTGTATTACAGCTCTATAAACAACAATTCCTGAATGAGTCTCAATATTTCACACTGTAAAACACTGTAAAATGTTGCTCTTTTAGTGTAACCTTGGAAAAGAGTGAAGACGTAGCAGTACCCTGGCTGACACAGGAGTAATGTAACATTAACACCATTTGACACTCACAGTAAAATGAAGGCTCTGGGATGCAGTGTAAGAACAAACACTTGAAATATGGCGAATAAAATATGGATGTTACTCAGTGCTTACCTGGAGGATGCCATCTCCAATGAAGAGCAGCCCTGAGAGTTCAGCTACATTGAACAGAAGTCTATGAGTAAAGACATCCACACTCCATCACATCAAATGGAAAAACATGCTCAACATCAGCTTACCTTTTTGCTCTTTGGATATTTTGGATATCACTACAGGGATTTTGTGTTCTGCGCCACCCTGTGAGACAAGTAAAGCAGACGTAACAAGGTTCAGGATCGATTAAACCAGACAAGAATAAAACAGAGGCACAGTATGTTAATGTACCATACCCCACGACAACTGCAATTGATTTATTTTGACAAAAAGGGTTGAGTGCACTCAGTGACAGTAAATTAAGAGACAGTGGTGAGGAGGGGCACACTAATCAAGTGAGGTCTTAATTACCTTAATACTCAAGCCAAAACCTCCGATAGTCTGTCTTCTGATGGTAACAGTTCTCTCCTTAAAAAGGGTTATTGAGTTAGAATCCAGGTAATTGGATTACTTTTAGACTCACAAACATCTTACAAGAAAGAATCTTTCTCTGAGCGGCGCAGGCAGGGCCAATAAAAAAACTTAATAAAGCAACGAGAGGGTCTGTCCATCAAACACCCAAAGCAGCCAACATGACTATGGTGTCTTCTGTCCAGTCAGGCTGGGAGATGCTAGCCTGGTTAATGTGGCTAAATGCCTGCCTCTCTTCCGTTGAAGTCAGATTTATAACTTCTCCATAGTTCCATAGATGTAGAGCAAGACATACAATGACATTCAATGACATTTTATAATATTCCAAGGCATTTCATGACATGTTTTTGTAATGGAAACACTCTTAGAAAACCTTGAATTGCGACCTATAGATTAATTGAATCGTGTATGTTTGCACACCCGGTCGGCCATTCAATGCATTGTCAATAGCTTAGTATAGTCATCTTCATTTATGCATTATTGATTTATGTGCGTTTGCGTGTGTGTGTGTTTGTTCCAACCTTTATATTAGGGAAATGTGTCTTACATGTGTGAGGCTAAGTTACTTACACAAGAATAAAATGGTTCTCCAGACACACAGATGACATCTTGCTCTTGGATGGTCAGGATATCTTTTACCAAGTGAAGTCGAATATTGAAGGGCTCTTCGTTACCATCTTGTTGCAAATAAATTCCAGTCTTTGTCTGAAAGCAATCACAGTTGCCAAATCATTCATTTTGCCTCCATGTCCAACTTAACTGGCCATGAAATGAACTGTCATTGGAGAGACGTGCTTTAAAGATGACATGGCAACTGTGATCCAGATATTGGTTATGACAAAGTTGTACACAACACTAGGCCTGTAAATTGTAAAGTATGTCCCATATCAGTCAATTTCAAAAATATATTTTACTTTATATTTTTTCATCGTATGGATATCAGCACTGCCAGTGTTCAAGCTATCCTGATGTTCCCTTTCAGCCTTGTTCAGCCATCCTCTCATTATGAGCTGAGAAAACATTTTCCTAAGCACTAAATGATCAAATAAATGTTTAATGACAGTTTGACAGTCAAAGAACCTGCATAATTAAAAGTATAATTGAAGTAGGCTTTTCTCTATCTGAAAGTATGCAGTGTATAGCAAAGGAGGTGCAGGGAGAAGTGCATATCCCATGATCCATTTTGAACATGCTAATCCGCATAAATTTGCATTCTGCATAGCAAATTCTTTCATAGCTAATTGGAATGCCTGTCCTGTCCTTGGAACTACGCTTAGGTCTAAATAAAAGAAGCACCATCACCTGACAAGATTACTAATGAAAGAATGCACCAATGTCACAATCGTTGATGACATCGTCACCCAGGATACATCAGTCACTGGCTAACAAGGAGCTTAGTGCAGTCATAAAGAAGGACATCTATTTCATAGGTGCAAAGTGACATTGTGTTGTGCTCTCTTCAGATATTGTACATGATTTTCAGCTGCTTGGAGGCAGAAATCTCAGCACTATCCCAAATGTCAAAGGGGGAATAATATGATGTGTCTGATTGTGTTTGGATGTGTGTTTGATAAAAAGACAGAGAGAGGTGTAGGGATTCATTAAATGCACCCCTTCTGCATCATGAAGCTACTGTACAGAACTGTCCTGCATGTGGTTGGCAGCAGCATTACTGAACGCTGTCTGAGCTGCTATGATTCATGAATGTCTTTTCCCTTCTCTCCAGTCCTATTTTCTGTTTTATCATCACGCTCCCATTCTAATCCCTTCCATCACCATCCACTCCAATTTATATAATTTTCACAGCAGGGGCCGGAGATATGCAACAACAAGGACCCATTCAGATGAATCCAAAGATGTCTAATTTGGTGACAGTCATTGTAGAGCAAAGGTTAAGCTGTGTCAGCATTTGACAAAGGCTGCTGTAACAGATGTTGAAAGAGAGCAATTTGGTCTAGTTATCATGTAAAATGCTGAGAGCTGAAATCTATTCAACCGCAATTAGACTGTACCTCTTCATTTGAAGTCTTGAAATCCATGTGCCACTGTACAGTGAGGGAAACTGCCCTGGGAAAAGGAAAAGAGCCTAAAAACACCAGCATACACCCAAAACTAAATAAGGAAATTGTCCCCCATCAGTGGCAGGACCTTTTACAGAGATGTTCCATCCCTGAGTGACCCAGGACTATTTCAAACACGTCTGCTAACACCATAATTATGGGGGGAGTAAGATTAGGATGTAATAGATTTTAAAGCAATGTTTCTCTTTTTAGCGCAATCCTTTGCAGAAGCTGTTCCAGCAAGATATCTGCAAGGAAAAGCAGAGAATATTAAGCATGAATAAATAATTGATTAGCAAAAGGTGAGAACCTGAGTATGGTCATAATAATTTAAATATTGAATCACTCTCTGCCAGAAGGTAACTAGGCTACAATTGTGGTCTGTGCTCTTGCTTGGGCCTTATAGAAAAACTTTGAGACAAATTCTAGCTAAAACAGTCCCAGTACAGGAGCTAGGTAGAAACACATGCATGAAGTAAGGTTATTGCTCAGTTACAGAAACAGAACTGCAACTGTCAGTAATTTCACACATCATGAATTTCCATGAGTCACAAAAGGCAACAAATAGATGGGGTTTTGACAACTGACATAATTTGAAAGGTGATTTAACATATTTTAATCCAGTATGGATCTACCTCAGTCGGAAGGCCCCCAGCTCCTCGTTTGGAGAGGTCTAGCCATTAAGCAGGGCGGTGAAGCTGCGTGTACTGCTGGCCCTGGGGTGGAGGTAGAGGTGAGGGTGGAGGAGAGTCACGACTTGGCAGAGGGGCTGTCTGCTGCTCCAGTCCCAGGACAGGTTCTGACCAAGGAAGAACCACAGAGATTCAGATCAGCACACACGCTTAAGAGAGAAGACATGTATGTTACTTTTCCAGTAGTCTACTGCATGAGATAGTAGGCCAACAGACTCGGGAAGAAACTGTGTTGTCAATTCTTCAGAGTCACAGAACAGATGTGTTTGCAGACTGGAGAGAGAGTGAGACAGAACAAGAGAAAGAGAGAAAGAGAGACAGAAAAAAGACACGATGAAGATTGTTTTCAGAGTTATTTAAGATTAGAATAAATGACACAGCTCTAGAAACCTATGGATAGATACCTATGGATGCTAATGTGCCAACCTTCAATTAACATATTCAATTAACATTATTGTGTATAAATAACAAATTATCCTGCCAAGATGCTTTGCTGTGTGTAATAAAATTATCTAGGGAAATACTACTCAGCCTTCGCTGACATAGTCCCACAAATCTGCCATGTGAAGTGGCACCTTTGTGATCATTGTTTTGAGAGCACCCTGTATCTTCCTCAACTGAAATTAACCCATGTTATATTCATTGTAGATTTTTGCATTCAAGATGGATTTTCCTGAAACAGGGGACAAACAGAACTCTTCATCTGGAGAAAGATTTTTCTCCTTGATGGATGTACAGTACAGTCTTCCGATGCCATTTTTGGCCATCTTTAAAAATGAATGCCTACATCTGGTCAATCTAAATTTGAGTTAAAAGTGTTAAAAGTTGATAAAAGTGACTTCCGTCTCAAGTAGGAGATGCAGACGAGACCACAAGAACAACCGCTCCCTCGGAGGTTCAAATGCAAAAGACACAGTTGAGCCTAACCCATTGTACCACCTAGCGGAGTCAGCGAAAACTCAGAGGTGCACCATCGGATATTTGCTGAGTTACTAATTTTCAGAGCACTGTAGCTCGCAAAGATCTGACTGTGTTTGAGACAGCAGAGTTATATAGCCTGGAGGGTACAAGCTGTGGTGGTGACAAGTCCACCTCCATGACTCAGACGCAGCTAGTGTCACCACGACAGCATGATGGATAGTTGCAGTATAGGCATTTAATCTTGGGGAGGATCAACTGTCTCAGTACACACAGGCAAATGTTGGGATGGACTATTGGAATCCAAATAGAGTGCAGTTATTGTATGGTCTGATATATTCTGTACTCAAAGTGCCATCATCTGGAATTGAAGTGGTTGATTAATGACGCTGGAATTGTAGTCCTTCACTGAAAACAATTGGCTGTCTTTTGGACAGTGAACTAAGCATCTAGGTTTCTTCATTGCCAGGATCTCTTAATGTGAAAATATAATGAGTAATGTGGCCTTGCAGCAGCAGATTCACACATTTGTATTGTGACAAAAAACTAAAAGGAAAACAACCTTATTTATGTCAATGTCCTCTCTGAGCTGTTTGATTGTAGTAAATCGTCTCTGTTTTTGTGCCGTCTTTCATCCATTTTTTGTAATTACCAAGACAGAAAAAACGTGATCCTGATCTTAGCTCTGACTTGCAAAGGCAAAGCAAACCTATTATTTTCTTGGTATTTACAAAGAGGGTCTGTGATTCAATAACATCTTATTACAGTACTATTTTCGAACCCTTCTTCAGCTTTGAGTGCTGTGGTTAGGGTTAGTGTTTGTGCTGCCAGTTTCTAAACCCCCATTTAGTATCTTTTTGTATCAGAGCTCTACATGCCGGATCCATTGAAGATTGCACAAGGTAAATTAGTGACATACATGTTATAGACCGGGCTCCTGACCTTTCTGATTGTGATGAATGGCTTTTGGCAAAAGCAATGTCCAGAACTATCAGGTGGGTGCCATCTTAAATCAAACAGGACCATTCCACAAACTGGTACCTATTATATCACAGAATATCAAGGAACAAAGATGTGTATGGATGAAATAAGGATTGTCAGTGTTTTGTTGTAACACACATAAACTGGTGTAGTTCACTGTTGGACATGACGGTGCAGACGCGGCTTCCCTCTAGCCATGTTCTTGACTGTTAATAATGTATTGGTTGCCATTGACTACTTATATCATTTTGGGCCGATAGGCACATATCTTGAATAAGCGAAGCGTATAATCTGACGTTGTTGTCCTAATTACCATTAATGAGTCAATTCCAATTTTTGCTTGTTACAGCACAGTACTGCTCCTGTGGTGGCTTGTTTATTTCAATTCAATTCAATTTATTCTTGTAATGCCCAAAATCACAACAACAGTTGCCTCGAAGGGCGAAAAAGATTCCATCATTGGTCAATAAACAGAAAATCAAGTTATAAAAATGTACATATGATTTTAGCAAATGGACGACTGTCCCAGAACATCCCCTGTCCTTAGACCCTCCTTCTCGGCAAGGAAAAACTACAAAAAACCCTGTGGGAAAAAGTAGAAACCTCGGGGAGAACCACAGTGAAGGAGAGATCCTGCTCCCACGGACGGACAGGCTGTAGATGGTCATGGATTTATTCTTTATATTAGGTTTTGGGTGAAACAAAAATTGAATACATTATGTTACAGTTGTGCTCATTTGCACACTTTGGGGCTGCAGAAATATAACATGCCTGAAGTTTATTGTGATGCTGACCTAAAAGAAGAATAAACAGTGCGACACACTAAGGACTGATTTCATAGAAACACATTTGGATTGTCAGATGACATCTATTACTTGTGGTAAAATACGATTTTGAAATTATGGGGTGCGGGGATTAGCAAGAGACCTGAAACACTGAGGATTATCATTTGTTTGACATTTGTCAAATTATAGCCAAAAGGGAAAAATAGTGATTTGCTGAAATAAAAATCTAAATATAGCTAAATGCAATGCATAATCAAAGGAGAGGGAATAATATAATTTCTAAATCAAGTTTGAGTGAAATCGGACAGATTTCATCATTTGGTACCTCTAAATCTCCCTAGGAAATAGGACGTGAACACATCCTGCAACATGGCTGCAATGCCAGTTACCATGTACAGCCCTGTGGGGTATTACCTGGATGAGTATAACCGCTAACTGCTGCTCTTTGACAAACTATAGCTACATGTACATGCTATGGTATTCTACCTTCAAGCCAATTACATAATATGTTGTTGTATACTTCATTCCAAAACACAACGCACATAACAAAACTAAGCTTAATAGGCGACATTGTTCCTATGTAGAACTACAAATGCATTACATAAAGCAGAATGCTGGCTACTGTAGAAAAAGCTATTATCTAACAGGACAGTGCAGGATAGAGAAGGCAGTAAGCTTGCTGTCAAGGTACTAGTACTTAACAAACTGAGTAAGCAGGCTATCCACACATTTATCAAACATTACTTAAAATAGACCAGTGTGGGTTACTTAATGACTATAAACATTTAGCAAATATACTGCCCAAACTCAACAGAAATCCATTGAAGGCCTTAATCTTAAACCACAGGAACAAATCCTTGCTTCTACGTCAGTCAGTGATTGTTTGTTGTTAACTTTTGTCACTTGCAGGCTCCACCATTTTATATCAGATTTAAATTCCATTGTGCGTTTTGTATCAAATGTGTATCATATGTTTTTCCACCATGAGAATTGTTTTTTGCTGACCTGATTAATCATCGCCCAGCCATGGAACTAATATCCTTTCTGTGCAACATCAACTCTCTAGCAGCTAAACATAACAGCCCATGGCACGCATAAAAAACTGCATCTTCTATTTACAGGTGCATCTCAGAAAATTTGAATATCATGACAAATGCCAATATTTTTGGTCATTCAGTTCAAACCCACAGTATATATGGTATAGATTCATTATACATAGTGAAATATTTCAATCCATAAAATGTTGATAATATTTCACTTAATGTGTAATGACTATACTATGTACGGATTTGACTTTATGAACTGAATGACCAAAAATATTGGAATTTTTCAAGATATTGTCATTTTCTGAGATGTACCTGTATATTTAAACTTTCACTTTTTTGTCTCAATTTTTTTGTTAGTTTTTAAATATGTTTTTTTTAATCTCCCCTCTTAATTCAGTCTAGCATCTGGGACCATCCATAAGGATGGTTGACTAAATGTGCCCTGATAAGAGTGCACATGACTGTAGGTGTGATATAGTCTCCCTCCCTCTTCTGCTTTGCTGTTGGGGTAGGATCTGTGAGCACCTCACTTTGCACTCTGACGTGGAGAATTACACTGTCTTGTCTTCCTATAGGAAGAAAATGCGCTAGAGGATAACATCATAACAGAGATATTCCAGGGATGCCTTTGTGTCTTTTCACAGTAGTATTGTTTCCTGACATGGAACATAGTGGCACACAACCTGTCAGCACATGTAGGCATACAGGGAATAGAAAGAATGATGGAACAAATTCAAGTACTAAAATCAACAGTGTGTACATCTATTCTACAATACTTATTGGCAATAGCTTTTATAACTAAAAACCAACAATCTAAAAGGGAAAGACCTGCACAGATAACCAGGTCCTTCTTAACAGAACTAGCAATGAAGAGACAGGCCAACATTCTCCTTGAACGTATCTACAGATTGACAAACCGTACCTTCACTGTGATAGCGCAAACATAAATAATTCATGCCAATGTTTTTATTCAGTTTTACTAAATTTGCCTTTGAGGGTGAAATATTCCAGTCAGGCAATAACTAGTAAAGAACATTCCGTCAGCATGTTTGAAAGAAGGAGCAGTTGTAGAACTAGTTTTCCTTATTTGCATTAGGAGTTGAAACAGATTAATGACAGTTATGTTGGCTCAAGCCAATATAAGTTTAACTATTTATTAACTATAACTAATATGCTGTCATTATATAGCATAAGGCTGTAAGAACATAACTATATTTAAACATTCAGTATCCAATGTGATTCATCCAACCATTCAATCAACCACATAAATAAAGAGTTATTACAAAGACAAATGAGCTGCTTGATGCTTCTTCTAACTGAATCCTAATCTCACTGCTCTTCCAACACTGGTGTGACATCATACAAGCGTGTCACCACACAATACTAGTGTGCCAGCACTCACAGTTGTGGGAGTGGAGCAGGAGCTGCCTGGTGTTCTGTCGGGGTGACATGACTTCACGTCACATTTCACTCAAGCCTGACCAAGACCTTGGACACTTGGACAAACAGATTGGTGATATATGACTTGAGCTGTTTAGGGGGATGCTCAGGGCAGAAAGCTGTCAATGACAAAGCAACAACCTGCCATTCCAAGAGAACAGAGACCTTCCCTACATCATCATTGCTCCTGACATGTGTCTTTTGGCCAGACCTTACTCTGCTCACTCTTCTTACCATATGGATCTGCAACAGTTAAAGTAGATCTTTAAAAGCCAGCATGAAAATAACTGTTGATGACCATGGCCAAGTAATAAGATAATTTTGTAGGTTGCTAGCTGGTTTTGATAGTGAGTAACATATGTGTTGTAATATTGTGTATTCATTGTGAATTCATTCACCCTAATTGGGTATTTACTCATCTTTAACTCTTAAGAAACAACTGATTTTAGGTTCCCTGTCAAACCTGACCTTATCAAGACACAGTTTCTCCTCCCGCCTGCTTTGTGCATCATTGGTATTTATAAGACGGACAAATGTGAGAGTTATATTCGCAATATGAGTCTCAGGGGCAAATATCTGGATTTCTTTACACATGTATGAAACAATATAGCTAAGGCAACGCATGTCTGGTTGCCATGGCTGAACGCATCATGCCTTGTCGACTGCTCTGATTAGGCTTATTGTGTTACAGCTGCCGGGAATGGCAGGTTCCGATCAAATACTGGCTTATCTGACAGCAAGATTTGTGGCACTGGAATTACGTGCTTTGCTGTCGACTGTGTGCAGTACATCTTCTATAGCATACTTCAGATTTCTTTTATATCAGTGGACCACTGGGTTATAGTGGACGCGGTCTGACACGGCACTATAGGGCAACTGCGGGTACCATACATTCGAGTACCGAGATAATGTGACGACTCGTGTCATGTATTTATTTGAATTATCCACTGTTGACATTGTGATCTGTCAGTCTGACTATTTTCAGTGAACTACCTCCATTTCGTTAAATGCTCATATATGTCTAAGATAGGCTACTCATGAATCAGTAAGTCTACTGATGATGTGGTCCCAGTGTATGAATACAAATTCTAGCCTGTATTGAAAAGCCAATTGAACAACAACTCCTAATGTATTTAGAGGTCATGGTTTATCAATATCCTAAATACATCAGTAGGCTATTCTGATTAAACAAATTTTGGGGGAAAATACTTAGTCTGACTAATGACTTAATGGGCTACCTTACCTGTTTTAAGTAGCCTAACAGGTGGTGATGTTGGATTTGATCACCTCGGCCCCGAACATCAATTCCCTCTGAAATGTGTATTCTGTGTAGGAAACGGATTCTAGAAATCTCTGCGAAATCATCTTCATGAAGCACCCTCGCCCACACGACATCCAGTACTAAGAAGCGATGTCCAAGCCCGGTCAAATATCCCGCACAAACGTAAAAACCATTTTGCCATATTTCAAGCAACAACGATTTAGGGGTTTCTGTCCGTCGACATCTCAACGGAGGGAAACAGTGTCACATTTTCTTTCTCGCACCGTTTGCTGAGCTGTAGTGCCAATACGATTGGATAAAATCACATAAGATTTGTCTCAACTCACGTCAATGGAGTCAGTTCTTCATTTACTCACGGAGCACTTACGCTACTCACAAAAACGCATATTGTATTCATTTACTTTCCTTAACTGAACAAACAACTGCCCAGCTTCCTAGCATAAAGCGCTTCTGCCAATTACTCGGTAGCACACACTGCGGTATGATTTCCTTAGTGAATGAAACCCCAGGCTGGTTTCAAGCTGAATAGACAACGAACCCCGTTGAAGAAAATTCAGATGAGCCGGCTTCAAGAATATTTTCAACTGAATTTTGAGTAGCCAAGTCCATAGCACAAAAAATATATATCCGCAGGTTAAATAAGCCGAATGTGTCGCTTTTTCACTACAGCGGTCATGACTCATGAGCGTGAACGGTCCCACAGCCCACTAGATCTTCACGTCAATAAACCTAACTGCTGTGTTTCGAGCATTGAGATGCAACCCTACGGTCCCTGCGTGAGCAGCTGCTCAAAGACCGCAGGTTAAGTTGCAGGTGCTCGTAAGCTCCTAGGTTAGATAGAACACGTCTACAAAAAGTTCTAGATATACAAAGTGTATCTTCTTGTTCTGAACTCATAATTAAGTCAACCATCAGTTTAGAAAAGCTTGTGAACTGGAATATGTGGCTTGGGTCACAAAATAAAGAAGAGCCAGTGCAGTATGAATGCTTTTAATCATTGTACATGTGAAGTTTCTGTATAGTGATTTGCTTTTCAGTCATGTAGATGTTAATGGCTGGTCGGTGTTATTGAGCCATGGTTGTAGTGTGTCTATTTCTAAAACTGATCTACAGGCCATAGGGCATCTGTCTGGAGATGCACCAGGGGTGACTGGCTCTCCCGCTAATTCAATATGATCAAGCCACACTGTTATCTAACCCCCTTGCAGCACAAATGTGAAAAATTTAAGATGGATTCTGTGAGAAAATCCTGGTGTGAAATTGTGATCAAGGCTAACCTCATGAGGTTTAGTGTCTTGGACTTGAAGCTTTACTAGTAAGCCCCCAACTTACCAGGAGCTAATTCAGTAGATCCACTGTTCACAGATAAATTATCGTCCTTTCAGTTTACCTTCAAAATGATGAATGAATATTTAGAAAGATATCAATCAAACTGCAGAATCAACTGGCTGTCCTGAGAGATTTGTGACTGCAGACCAAGCATTGAATCTCCTGCCTGAAAAGGCACCTGTACATGAAGTACATTATTGACATTCTAAATGAAAATGAGTAATTCATAGATTTTTTTTAAACTTCGATGCATCTTAAGAGCCTACATTTACTTGACCTATGTCCTCATCACTTAAATGGATAAAAAGATCAGAGAAGGTGCACTTGCGGTTATACAGAAAATCTTTGTTTGCAGCCATGGGTTCACAAGACCCCTTTATCTCCCATGTGCCTTTTTGACCATGCATTCATTATGCTTGCCCGTGGAGTGTTGGGGTAAAAGAGTTGAAGCCATAGGTGTGCGTAACATCCATAAAATATTGAGCTACTGTGCAAAGATAACCCCTTCAACCATTTATGATTTATCTTTAATTAATGTGAACTGTTCATTATGTGTAAATGATGTTGCCCAGATAAAATTGCTGGCTCCCAATGAACTTAACTTGTGTGTCCTAATGAGATTATCATATCTGCTGACCTGGGCAATCATGTCACTTGGGGGCCTACTTTAATAACTGTCCATTTACGCTGGCTTTCTTTTCCATTGTCTCAGTTCTGGATGGGAGGGGTGGACAGCATCCACCCCTCCCATCCATGGGTAAGTTAAACGAACACAAGGGGGCGTAGACTGCTAAGTTTCCCCTTCCCCAACAAACTCAACCAAGGTAGATGTGATAAAACTGCCAAGAATGAACTTGAGACCTAACTATAGTTAGATGTATGCTCATAGGAAGAAAACTTTATTCAATTATTGGCATCGGAAATATATGATTTCCGGCATATGCTCATTTCAGGAAATCTGTTACTGTATAGACAAAGGGTATTTCAATGTGGACCAACTGGTCCTCCTTGACTTGTGCTCTATTATTGGTTTGAAGGAAGATAGAGACTGTGGATTATTAAATAGGCCTGACAAATCAAGGTTAATTATCAGTGCAGTGTTCAGTATCATAAATAGCAATTGAACTGTTAAGAGCAATAACAAAATGTATGTCATGAAATTCCTCTTTACATACTTATTGGATGTTATCAACCTTTTCATTCTAATTATTCTCCAGAGTGATGCAACACAATGGTAATTAGCAACAACCTACACATTCCAGTGATTACCTATTATACCTATTGTGTACCAAGATCCTTATCGTCCTGCAAGTCCATGCACCACAACTACTCCAACAGAGCCCAGTTCTTTCCAACACCTGTCTTGTTAGAAGAGGTGGTCTTAACCCCGCCCACCTGGGAATGCATGTTTAAACCCCGTTTTAATTGGATTGAGGACCCCATGTATGAATGTGTGACTCCTCCCATGCACCTGATGGGGAGTATTTACTGCTCCTTACTGCTGTCCGTCCATGGTACTGTTACAACAGCGCTTCACTACACGATGACACTGTGGACTATGCAATAAGGGATTCCCGTCCATACAGTGTTTTGACACGTCCAGAGGGGACCGTTATATTTACCAGAGGTCTATAACAGGTTTCCATTTTATTTTCCAAGATGCCACGTTCCTTTCTGGTCAAGAAACATATTAATTCCGCCAAGAAGCCAAATTATAGTGAGCTGGAAAGCCCCGCAGGTAAAGAAACTCAAAGTTTTCAAAGTTTATGGGTGTAGCCTCACTTTTATTCTTGCTAAACTGTATAACGTTCTAAAACGGAGAAATGTAAAATTCCTTTGTCTAGTTTATGTCCGCGTCCTTTAATTGTCTCACTTGTTTTTAATACTTTCAGCATGTGTTAAATACTTACTTCCTTGAAAGAATCAAATGTATGTTATCTTATTTTTTCAGTATTAATTTCGCCGTGCCTCTACAAAGGTCTTCCATTGCCTGTCATCCCTCAAACGGAGATCCTTAGTTCGGTTGCATACAACCCTATAACTGTATGGACTACCAGCAACTTGCCGCTCTCCCCGCTTCCAAGTGACTTATCTCCCATCTCTGGATACCCCTCGTCCCTCTCCGACTCCTCATCTAAAGACCACAGTGGGTCAGAAAGTCCAAGAAGCGACGAAGATGAACGTATGCTCACTAAATTCCCAGACTCACACGGAGTTGACTCTGAAAAATTCCAATGTAGTTTGTGTAGCAAGTCCTACTCAACTTACTCTGGACTGCTAAAACACAAGCAGCTGCACTGTGACGCCCAAACGAGGAAATCCTTTAGCTGCAAATACTGCGAAAAGGAGTACGTTAGTCTGGGAGCACTTAAAATGCATATTAGGACTCACACTCTGCCGTGTGTCTGTAAAATATGCGGCAAAGCCTTTTCTCGACCATGGTTACTTCAAGGACACATCAGAACACATACTGGTAAGCGCCTGCACATATTTGTGGAAACAAGGAACATGTCTCCCTGTTTGTCACCGTTTAAATTGATGGTGGTAGGTTGCAAGCCTATTCTGATGATGATCATTGATTCAAGTTCTTTTGTTTGGGCCATTCTACCACAGACTGAGGTCGCTTGTCAGAACAAGCAGTACCATGAACTGATGAAAAACACTGGTAGCCATGCCTCCCGATATGACTTAGAACATTTATGTCTCACATGCACAGCTGTCTTTTACCTGACACGTCATTCATGTTTCCAAACGTTTCTACCTTGAGACTTCTCATCAGCTTAGGGTGGACTCTTTAGGTCTCACAGTTAAGCAGGTGGTGAGTTGATGTGATCTATGTCTGATTGCTAACACATTTTTTATCCTATTCAACAGGTGAAAAGCCCTTTTCCTGCCCACATTGCAACAGGGCTTTTGCAGACCGGTCTAACCTCAGGGCTCACCTACAAACCCATTCGGATGTGAAAAAATATCAATGCAAGAACTGCTCCAAAACTTTCTCCAGAATGTCTCTTCTGCACAAGCATGAGGAATCTGGCTGTTGTGTAGCACGTTGAACTGGGATACCTTGCCTT
Source organism: Plecoglossus altivelis (assembly GCA_036571765.1). Taxonomy (NCBI): domain Eukaryota; kingdom Metazoa; phylum Chordata; class Actinopteri; order Osmeriformes; family Plecoglossidae; genus Plecoglossus; species Plecoglossus altivelis. Next base: position 312,281 of record BROE01000001.1, read on the forward strand.
CAGAGCCCTCGGTTGCTTTACAGTTTTCACAAACTGTCAACTGGAAAATATAACTTTTTTCTACAAATATGCAGTTATCTTTGACATGACAATCCATTTCACTTTGGTATGAAAAATTATACTGAATGCTTTCTATTTCAAGCAGTATTTTCGCCATTTCACCACTGACAGTGTTGAAACTTGCCATAACATTTAACCATCTGTCTGCACTGTTCATGCTCTCTTGACATGTCCTGAGATTTGTCTCTGAAACAAATTTCACAGGGGACGTGTTTTAGGTTTAACCTGAATATTGTTCTTTTGATATGATACTGTATATTGTATGACAGCCGTTTGTGGAATATTTGAAGCCATCGTTATATGGAATACAAGTGCAAAGACTTTTGAGGGTGAAAGTGTTTCAAACTTACTCAATCATGACACAGTAACTACTTGCCAGCACTCAGTTTAGCAATACATTATCAAGTGCCTCTATTTTGTTTAGCATTTATGTATTTAAAAAGGTTTGCATTTATATTTTTATATATTTGAATGTACGTGTGACTGAAATGATTGTATTTTGACAGTGCAAACTGTGATTGAATGATTTTTATATTTTAAGATACTTTTAAAAATAAAGATTCGAAGACTTTTAGAAAATGTTGTTCTATTTGGCAGCACAAACTATTACAGTGGCAATAATTATATTCTCATGTTTATACTACAAGCATATAAGCAAGTATTTTGATATCGCTCAGCTTTCATTGATTTAGACATAGCTTAGGGACATTGCTTCAATGAAATGAATAACAAGGCAAAAGTCAGAGTTTAAGACATGACTCAGCAAAGACTCAAGGCTGAACCTGTTCACTGTGAACCTGTCCAGACATCAGACAGTCTTTACATTTAACACATGCCAGCTATATTGATCTGCACTCACTTGCTATATAGTCTTTGGGGACCCAGGGACCTTTTTTTCTTATTTGAGTGTCTTTAAAGCACAAGCATATTATTTTCCAGTGAATAGCTGCCATCGCCTTAAAAAGTAAATAGATTAAATCTCTAAGGTGCCTTTTGTAATCAATACTTTCTGTAAACGTGGTCAACAAGCCTACTAAGTGAGGTAAAGTGAAGTATACTAAACTGCATACAAAACTGTTTCTGCAGAAAGAATTGTTCTCAAAAATGTTTTACCAAACCCCTGCATTTGCATTTTATTGACAACCTCCAATAATTCTGAGATCTGTGCTGCCACAAATAATATCCAATTCCCAGGGATAGATTTTGTTGTATTTTACACTGTGCTGTCTACTTACGGGGAACCACAAAACTTGTAATATGTACTGTATATCTGAAAGGGTAGATTGGTAGTGGAACAGTCTTTTACAAGCTAGAGTCTTGGACACCATGGTCATAAGCTGCTGATCTATGAGAGATGATTGAACAAATTGACATTTGTTGTCTGGAGAGATTAAGTTCCACATTGGTCGATATTCATTCATGTTAGTCATCATCAAGCTAGTCCAGGCACTGTCTGCTGTTGCTCTGATTAGACAAAGCTGTCTGGTGGAGCTCTGGTCTGACTGTGTGGGAGAGAGGCAGGTGCAGATACGAACACATGTAGAAACCACAGCTAGCTCTCCACAGGATAGTCCAACTGGACCATGATTCATGGGGAAACATTACAGGCATACAGAGCACTATGACTTGCACTGTTGTACCTTTACAACACTAAGGAAAATGTGTTTCTTCAAATGACAGTGTTGTTAGTGCAAATGAAACATGGAGTGTCAATAATAATACCCCATACTGTATTTTTGTGTCACATACGATATGTAAATGTGCAAATGTGCATAGGAAGGGTGTTCATCTCATTGGACTTTTTGTGGTATCTCCAAATGCACTAATTAAGTGCTGGGCTGATTGCAAGAATAGTAGCAGGACCCCCAGAGCTCCTCATTCTTCCATGAATATTTGACGTAGCAGTTGTGTTGGTAGGAGGAGGAGACAGGGTGGAGACCAAGCAATGGCTCATTTGTTCTCAACATATGGCTAATATGGAATGTGTGAGATCCAATATTTGTTGGGGTGGCAACTGTTAATAGGCCTCCTGTTGTGTATACAGTAATTATAGCAGCCCTGAAACAGCAGTAGGGCCATCTCATTTTCCTGTTTACCAGGAAAGAGATGAATGTCAGAAATATTTGTTGCCTCAGGTTACTTCTCCCCTTCATTGTGTAAAGCGCCAGAGGACAACGTAACAGGTCTCCATGGCTTGTGTTGCTACTTTTTGCTCTTTTTGCTATTTGAAGGTTTTGTCTTCATAACAATGTTTTTATACTTAACGCTCAAGATACTGAGAAATATCAATTGAATTTGAAATTGCGAGACCACTGCAAATGAGACCTTTCGGTTCCTCACTGAAAATGGTCCTTGTCAACCATTTTTAAAATGAAAGAAAAAGGTGGTGGTCCCTAAATTATTTCCAGAGCTGTATATATTATACACAGCAACAACATTGCATCATGAATGGTATACAGTAACAGCAATATGTACAATTGTAATTCTTACTCCATCCATTTAACGGTGGTGACACACAGAAAGCCCTGGAATTGCAGGATGGAAATGGAGGCTAATTCTTTAAACCTGCTGACTTGGTGGTGAATGGGGAGTGTGATGCCTTTATTGCCGTCAAGTGGAACAAATAAAGTTAGTGGTGTCCTGTGAGGGCTGATTGTGCTGGGCAGAGCATGATCCTCCGGCTTCTGGCCCAGCAGAATGGGGCTGATTGTATATTCTCACTCAGCTACTTGAACAGCCTGGAGGAATGCAAGTCTGTTTATGGAACTCCAGCGTCTTGTTAGAAAAGAATCTGTTTCATTTTCACTGTCTCCTCAAATCACTGAGCAGCTTCGATTTGTTTGTGCATTGCTATTTAGAAGGATGCATATTAAACTTACTTAAATTACATGAACCATACAGTTCAGGATCGGTTCATAATTGACTCTGGAGTTGGGAGTGGAATGTTTTGAAGAAGGCTGTGGAATACTAAACAGTTGTTGTGAGTTTGGGTGACTTGAAGACAACTAAAAATACATTGTAAACAGAATATGAGTACTGAGTCAGTTTTTTAAATTTTTTATTTCAGAATGTAAGGCTAGTAAATAGATAAATAAATAAATGAAGACTGAATGAGGACTTCAGTCTTATCAGTTCCTGTAATACGGTTGTCTCAATATCTCTGGTAGGGTGTGCTAGGTCCACATGTCCACATCAGAGGCTGGGGAGACTAGACGGAGACAAGCAAGACTGTGATGTCATAATCAATAGTACTTCAGCATTTTCAGGTCTCTGTCTTGTTGAGCATAGGTCAGCTGTCAGAAGATCCTGTGATTGTACTTGATTGTATTTCATATTCTATGTGCAACTCAGAAACTCATGACTGCTGCAATTAGGGAACAACATAACCCTTTGTCACCACACACCCTTAAGGAGAATAGTCATACCCTTAGCTACACTTGCTCCTTGATGCATTATTATTATGGATTGTCTTTGCAACTCTTTGGAAGGATAATTGCTGTGTCGAGGATTCCTTCATCTATCGACTAGCTTGCTCTGGCATTGAAGTGCATGCCAGGACTGCATGATTGTCAAGATGATTGTTGACCAGTCAGACCAAGATGGTTGCTCATTACTTTGACCCATTCTGTTATACTGTTAGTCAAGTCAACTATCATGGGACAATTCCGTATGCATTGAATAAATAAAGCATGCCTGGTGTTATTGTGTGTGCTTTAAATCTGACCTCTGTTTAACCTTATCTTCTAAGGCCTATTAGGATTTTTTTGATAGTCTGCTTGACATCAATGACTGTTCTATATTAACCAGAGGGCTCTGGTCTATCATGTGAGATACAACCTGAATCGCATGCTACTTAACCAATTACAGTGAACATCATCTGAATGATAAGCTGTTCTACAATCCCAGCCCTTCCTTTATTATTCACTTCCTAGAATGGCCCTGGAGCCCTGATTAGCAAGTATGTGTTCGATGGATTCCCGTTTACTTAACGTCATCTGGGCTCAAAGGAATATGTCTCTTGGGCTCTGTGAAAGTGATCAGTAGGCTTGCGCTGTTTGAGTGGAGACAATGGCTCCAGCTTGTCCCACACATTCTCACATGTGGTGAAGCAGTATGCTGGTGTGTCTACCAGGGAGCACATTTCAGATGCCAAATCCACCCACTGTTTGGCTGCATCTGTCCAAAACCCCTAACACATGGAACAAACTGTAAAATGCTAGTTGTTATTTTGGTGTTCTGTAGGCTACCCTTCTCCAAATGTAATAAAATACCAATTGGATCCATTATCGTTTATGTTGAGGACTGATTCATCTTAGTGCTGGTGTTTTCGCGGTTGGGTCTGGCCATTGTTAAGTAGGTTGGTAGGTATTTCAGATAGCATATGAGTATGTGAGATACTCAGCCTCAGATACTCAGATACTCAGATACTCAGGTCTGTCAGCCTCCCCCCAAGGAGGCTGACAGTACCTAGCTAGTGACCCGATTATGATGAATCAGGGCTGGGGAGAGATGTGGTGCTCAAGCTCCCCTGCTCACCAATGACATAAATCAATACTAACAGAAGAAAATAGTGTGCTGATGCGCTCAGACATGTACTAATGCTACCGTTACCATTCCAGTTGCAGTGATGAATCCCAAACCCTCCCATAACCGCATCTGGATGGAGAAGGATTGATAATAGCAGCAGTGAAACCCTGAATAATGATCAAATGCTTCCATAGCCACACGTCATGCCGAGATTTTTTCAAGTGAAAGGAAGTAACTGGATCAATCCACTGTGGAGGTCTGTTGAGAACAATCTGTGGTGAATCCCAGGTACTGACATCAAAGAGCAGTTGTGCGGGGGGACACATATTGCAGTGTTACCTCTCTTAAGTTAATGGGTAAATAGTGAAACAGAACACTGCAGGGGCTTGAGAGTCAGCAGCTCTGTTTCCAGAGAAGTATGTCTAAGGATTGGTAGCAGGTGCCTAACTGCTTGAACAAGATGAAGACCTGATGCAAGTACAAACATAATTAACAAAGCCTCACATAAATTTGGTTCGTAAGTAATTGAGGAAGCAAGCAGTTCTATTACACTACAGAAAAACACTCTTATTTCCCAAACTGAACTCTAAAAATCTAAATTGAACATGATTGTGTAAAGTCCATGCTGATTCATTCCCTGATGCCTTGCTGATGCGAGGTAACAGGGATGACACCTATGGCCTTCTGCTGGTTCAGAATAGGCTTTAGATCCCTGCCAACAAAAGATGCTTGAATAAAGTAGCTCCCGGCCACATGATACAGAGTCTGAGCATTGTTTTTGGAAGACGAGCCTAGACAGGAAGCAGGCCTTCACAGCAGCTTTGCTGGGGTTTGGCCACTCCTGCTGTGCTGTGCATGAACAAATGTCCACACCTTATAGGATTAGTTATTGTCATATAGAACCACTGCATAATGTTACTGTGTTACACACAAGTACATCATCATGTCACTGTGTTCTCATAACTGGTTTTATCGGTTTGTCACAAACCCAGTAAAAACATTTAATTGGTTGGCCGACAGCTTCCCCATCTTTTGACACAGAGTGATGGAAATAGACACCTGTAATTCTGATCAAACATGATCGAAGACCATGAATTTAGAGCTGAGCTGAATTAATGTTTTTCTAAGCCCAGACAAATGAATACCATAGCATTGGTATCAGCTAGCATCCTGTTGCACAAGAAAAGTGGAAACATTTTTGGACTCCTACATAATTTATACGACAACAAATAGTGGAGTGTGAATATGTCTGCTTTATGGTTTAATGTTTCACAATTACAGACCATTGTAAAATAGCAGTGCTGTCTCACAATAACTGAACCACGAGTCCGTTTGTCTATTCCAGCTCATGGTCACTATCCTAGCTGTCATAAATGTACTCTGTAATGGCTGCATTCCCCTTCATAGTCCACAGCCTTTAAGGTTCTTAGAGTGAATTGCTCTGCTCTGCAGCAATGTTCCCTGTCTCATTCCAATGATCTGATCACAGCAGATCTGATCCAGCTGCTAGCTTCTGGGGGTTTCAGAGATTGCTACAGCTGATAAAACTAAAAGGACACTGATAGATGAAGGATCAGCTTGGACTTTCAATTCAATGGTGCTGGTACTATTTGGACATAATCATAGATGATGTTAATAACATTCCCATTAACACTCATTTAGGTCTTTCTAATTGACATTAAGTCGACTTCAAGATCCCTGAAGCTGTCTCGAAAATCGATGAGCTGTGTGGAGCCAGTCTGAGAGAGCAGTAGTAACATGATGAGCCCTACAGGACTGTGGAGTTCTAACAAGTCATTCTCCTGCTAAAGCAGTGCTACTTGCCACAGGCAACAGGAATGTTCCACTTGTGTGACAGAAGGAGTGTCCGAAACATAAGAGGGAATGCAACCCCCCCTCTCCCCTCACCTCCAACTCCCTGCCCTGCCCGCCTTTCCCCTACCCCCCACCTCCACCTCCAAACCTTCCCTCTGAATCTTGACCGGCTTATCCTTGATCCTGGCTATTTGACCACCAGGACAAATTGGTCAGGGAAGTCTGACTGGCTGTGGGTGTTGGGGATGGGGTTAGCACCTGCAGTCCCCCGCAGGTGCTGTGCAGTCGAAATGCACTTCACACCTTCCCTCTCGCCCCCACCACCACCACCCGCTGCATGTGTCTCGGCCACCTTCTTCACATGTGGGAGAGGAGGGCCACTCCGAAACCCTGCTTTGTTATCGGCATGCACCAGTTATGAAGTGAGGGGGGGGGGGGGGCTGGTCAGGTATCTGGACTGTTTACTTGAAGGAATCACATTGTTGTTGTGCGTTGAGATAAGGTAATCTCAGATGTGCTGCTCTGAAGAAAGGTCAGAGTAGTCTGGGGAGGCTCCTGCTACCCTGTGGATACAGGCCACATCTCTCTGCTCACTGGAACCTGTGCACACACGCTGCCTCTCTCTACTCATTGAAACCTGTGCACATGGGCTACCTCTCTCTTCTCACTGGAACCTGTGCACACAGGCTACCTTTCCTTACTCACTGGTAACAGTGCACATGGGCTACCTCTCTGTATTCACTGGGGCCTGTGCACACAGGCTACCTCTCTCTACTCGCTTTAACCTGTGTACATGGGCATCCCCTCTCTACTCACTGGAACCTGTGTACATGGGCATCCCCTCTCTACTCACTGGAACCTGTGCAAAGAGGCTACCTCTCTCTACTCACTGGGAGCCGTGCACACGGGCTACCTCTCTCTTCTCACTGGAACCTGTGCACACAGACTTACTCTCTGCTCGCTGGAACCTGTGCACACAGGCTACCTCTCTCTACTCACTGGAACTTGTGCATAGAGGCTACCTCTTTTTACTCACCCAAACCTGTGCTCACAGGCAACCAATCTTTACTCATTGGAACCTGTGCAGAGAAGCGACCTCTCTCTGCTCACTTGAAACTGTGCACACAGGCTACCTCTCTCTACTGGGAGTGTCTGCATGACAGTGAGTCATATTTGATGAATAGGGAGTCTCCACTTAATGTGTTGCAAGTTCTTTCCGATATAAATATTTCCACACAAATCAGCAGACTCAAATTCTCCATTTCAAGTGATGATGATCAAGATTAGTGTGATGATCAAGTAGAGCAAATGAAGAAGGAACATCTTGTCGTAGACTTTCAAAAATATAATCAGATATTGTACAAATAGAGATTCTCCCCACAAACGTTTACTCAACTAAAGTATGCTTTTGTTGTATGTACAGAATGCCAATGTACTCTGGCCTCATCACTGACATCAGTGACAACACTGACATTTTCCAATCCAAAAGTTTCAAGGATGTACATTGTTGTTGCATGTAATTCTCTCCTAAGCCATGTTGCTGACAATTAGAGAAGATGTTACACAGCCAATAGGAGCCCTTGTTACACAGCAAAAAATAACCCTTGTTACACAGCCAATATAAGCCCTTGGTACATATCTCATAAAGCCCTTATTGCAGGCACAAATGACTTGGGGATGTCAGAGTCTGAAATAGGTCAAAGGTTGGATTCCATATCATATAGCCTAGGCCTTGTGAGAGGCAGTCCCTAAAACCCAGTCTGCCATAGGCCCTGTCACCTGGACTGATATCATGGCGTCTGTGTGTATGTGTTTGCATGTGTGTATGTGGAAGGGTGAGGGGTAAGGGAGGACAGTGTAGAAGAAACAGAGAGCCTCCCAGTTCGTAGAGAGCAAAGTAAAAAGGAAGCCAAGTGAAAAGGGAGTGCCTGCAGAAAGCCCCTGACGTGTCTGACTGTAGTTACTCAGGCACATGGCAAGCCAATCAAACTGAATCACCCATCTGAGTCACTCAGCACTGAATTTTATTTTTTTCCATTTATAGAAGATCCCCCTCACTCCCACCATGTCACAACTCATTTACATGTGGGATCTGCATGATAGACACATAGGGTCTCCCATTCCCATGTGATTGTTGTGACTGTTCTTCTAGGAGGATGGGTGAAGGAGGATGTAGAAAAGGCTGAGCCTTGAAGATACGATGGTGGGGTTCAGGAAGTTGGATGTATTTGCACCGTGTGATTTTATACTTGTTTTCCAAATGTTTGTTTCACAGAGCTCAACTCTAAATCCAACAGACTTCATTAAATGCTCTGTTCAATATTACCATTGAAAAAGGGGGCCACATTCTCGTAAAGTCACGGGTGATGAACGACATGAGGCAGAGGTTGTTCAATTGACAGTGAGCGTCTGTTTCAAAAGCAGCAGTCTGGTGGTGAAGGAGGATCTTCAAAGTAAAATTGCAATCTGTTTCACCTCCTCACGCTCTCATTGGTGGCTGTTTTGCTTGTTTTATCTCCAACCACTACGGAGCTTCCCTTATCATGTGCAACACTGTCTGGAATTCTAACAACAGATTAGAACTAACATGAGCAATGTACATGTGAGCAAAGAGTTAAAGTCAACAAAAGGGCATATGAGATATCTACTGTGCACTGAGGAAAGCGATGGCATATGAGATATTTACTGTGCACTAAGGAAAGGCATGGTATATGATATATTTATTGTGTACTAAGGAAAGGCATGATATTTGAGATATTTACTGTACACTGAGTAAAGAAATGCAGGATGGACCTCTGTCTACCTGCAACTTGCTCAAAAGTATGCAGTTGCTGACATAGCTACATTTATTAAAGCAGTACTGTAAAAGATTGTTAGGAGGTTTCATTTGATTTCCACATCTCAGAGTTTCATTGTAAAGTAGATCTTACCAAACTAAAACTTAAGGGAATATGACTTGGGAGTGAGGTAAATCTCCTGTTGAAGGAGAAAGCTGAAGCAATGGCTGACCTTGCCTTCTCTGCTGTGGGTCTGTGGGTTTGGGGCCAGGGACAGGAACTCCCTGTACAGACACTGTGTCTGCGATCGCAGAAACTACTCCACAGAAGAACACTTTGTTCAGTGCCACCAAGGAAAACTTAGACAACAAAAACACACATTCTGGAAAAATGAACATTTGAGAAGAGCCGTTTCTCCTCCAAAGTCACGATTGGGTTTCAGTGGTAAATAATATTTCCATTAGTGAGGCAACATGTGTTTTAGAAATATGCTTCATAATAACAGAGTTGGTAGTTAATAGCCCATTAATCTGAATTTACAAGGGCTAAGAGGTCAAGATGTTTTGTGTTTTTGGATTGTTGAAATCCCACTAAACCACATTGTGATGCAAGCACTTTAACCATGGGAGGTAAAAATGTCTTGCGGGACAATAAAAGGTTCACAGAAACATTAATGAAGCTAAGATCAAACCTGTTGAAAATGATGCGTTTCAAGCATTTTCAAGATTTAGTTTGGCAAGAGAGTAGATTACAAATACATCTTCCTGGTTATTTTAGCCTCAAAACAATTAACTTCCAATCTACTACCAATGTCTATTATTCTGTACTGGCCAAAACAAACATGCATCAAAATAAAAGGCAAACAAAAACAAAGACTATAAAAGACAAGTGAATTGCTTGTGACCTTTGAACTGAGATTAGTAATTTATTCCCTGAGACTAAACCAAATTTCCAGCAGAGTACTCCACCACAGTCCTGATAAAATGAATGGGTCATGGAGGGATGGACAGACATGCCCCCTGAATATCTGAACAATATTACTATGCCATCTAAGAGTGTTATGAAATCACCTCTGTCCCCAGTGATGCGTCACATCCATCCACCACACTTGGACACACTCCTGGGTTTGCATATAAGGGTGGAGATAGTACAGGGAGCCCAGTGGCACGCTGTGTCTCTGAACAGGTTATCTCATCCCGCAGCAAGCCGCCACGCGCCTCCTGCACCTGATTGTCTCACCGGCACATTCCTGACGAGAGGGCCCAACAAGCTGGGGCACAGGTCCCAGACAGTGATACACTTGTTCTGCTGCCACAGGTGTAGCTGCCCTATACCTCCCTCTCTCTCTATTCTCTCTCTCTCCTCTTCTCCCCACCATCTCCCCCCAAAAGTAGGCGGTGTGAAGGAGCCTTGCTAATCTCAGGGAAGAAACGAACGAAATCAATGACAAATAACCTGCCCTTCTCTTAAAGCAGAGCAACAGAAAAGACTAGCCTGGGGAGAAACTTTCCTGAGTGCTGGGTGTGTTCATTCTTTTAGTGTTTCAAGCCTTCTCAGTCCTGATTGACACACAGGATTCACAGTGTGCTGTGCTGTGGAGGTGAACAGGCCACACAAGACTCTGACTCCAAGTTAGTAGATGATTTAGGAATGCAGACATAAACATGGTGCTACCAAGAAGATATCAGGACACGTCTACAATACATCACATGGAATATGTAATTGTATGTCTTTGTCCGTGGTCTCAAGTTCCTCTTGAGTTCCCAGACAGGGAAAGCATGAATGCATCATGGGAGAAGTTATTTTTGATCTACCCCTGGTATATATTTAACTTTATTCCAATTTACCCTCTCAATGGGCAAAAGAGTGATCCATAAAGTTCCTTTTCCTTATAACTTCCAGGCACAAAACAACCTACCTAATCTATTATTAATGCCTTATATTCATACAGGGAGATGTTACTCTGTTTTCAATAGTTTCATTTGCTTGCAGCACTGGGTACTCAGGCATAGAAGGGAGGAAATCAGAGAAACTGCAGCATTTTGATGATGTAATTGGCAGCAGATGGAGAGGAAGATGGAGATAAAGAAAGTGGAATGTAAAATCGTATGTGTTTGGGCTTGTCCCATTGGACCGTCTGGAAAGCAGAAAGCTACTCTCCTTGGACACTGAGCTTTCCAAGCTCCATTACTTCAAAAAAAGAAAAAGAACCGTCAATGCACTTGCTAACTCTGAATCGGAGCCTCTTTTGTCACTGCAATTGTGGACTGTTAGTATTGTGAAGTATTGAGCCTGTCTGAGAGGGCTGAATAAATGTCATTATCTCCACCTGATCATGCCTCTTACAGGCCAAATGAGAAAATGAATTGGATATGCTAATAGACCAGACACATTGTGCACTCAGTGTAAGAAGTATTATCTGCTCTGTGGCTCATTTACACCACCAGCTGAGGAGAAAGATCTCTCCAAGTCAGATCTCCCACCAGCAGTAACTCCTGGCAACCATCCAGTGTCTCCTCAAGGGCAATCTGGGTTACAGGAAAGTCACTGCTGTGAAGAACGCCCAAAGAAAGTCAAGTTGTGTCTTTTTCTCTGTCGTCCTCCTGACAATGGGACACTGAAAACACCTAGGCAGGGCTGAGTCAGAGGATGGATGTGAAGGAGGGAGGGAGGGGATGCAGGCTGGGACCTGCTTCAGCATTAAGTTATGCCTTTGTGAAGCAGAGGCACTTGCCTGTGGCAGGTGCAGGGAGCAGACATGACGCTGCTCTGAGGTGTTCGTGGTGAGAGGTGCCCAACCTGTCCAATTGTCAGGACAAGTTGGAGATCCACAAACCATCCTTTACTGTGACCTGCCCTCCACTCACAGCATTTGGATCTTCTTAAGATTCGGTAACTTGGAAAAATTACGAGAACTAATTTAGGTTTATTTTAATATGATATATGTGACACAAATAGACCAGTACTGTGATGGTGCTGCACCAATGACAAAATAATCAAAACAAGCCCAACTAATGTCTCCCCCCCCCCTTCCCCGGGAAACATCTTTTAAAATGCATAAATAATCTTACACATAAAATAGTGAAGTTAGTTCTTTCATTCTTTCTGTTCATTCTTTGAACCACCACACTGTGCCATTCAGCATTAATTACAGTGCGGAATAAAGACATGATTGGAAACTGTCATGTATGTGGCCGCACTCTGAGAAGGCACCTGTAGCTGCTGACATAGGGCTGCAGAGCCTCCAGCTATGTCAGCATGCACGTCTCGTCACGTTGGCAGGGATTCCTGTAATCACAGCTTGACAATAATGATGTGTATGGAAGACTATCTTGGTGGGAGAAAAAGAAAAAAGACAAGGGAAAAGGTTAAAGGTAAGGAATGTGGAGGAAGGATGTTTTGAACAAGTGACTCAATGGTTTATAGTCACTCAAAATATTGTCTTGGACTGGTTCGTGAGCCACACAAGGCCTGATGGAAAATGACTCCTCCAGATTCACCAACGCCCCCCTGTTTTGTACCTGACAGACCATCGAGTGGGCTTCTTTAGCACAAAGAATTCTGAGTAGAGCTCTTAAGCCATATCACGATGCTCTAGGAGTTTGATCTAATCGATGAAATCTAAGATCCTGAGCCTGTTCCAGCCTGTGATGGAAAAATCACCCCAAGCTGAGCAGGGAGATTTGGTGTAGCCCTCATGCAGGTTTGGTCATTCAAAGATAAAAGTCCCAAACAGCTAACACAGACCTTCTATCTCATACCAGTCATCTCCAAATGACTTATAGCGTCCATTCTAAGAGCAGTTACTCAATTTGTGTGGGGGTTAGGGTGAGGGTTAGAGGGAGAGTGAGAGTTAGAGTGAGAGTTAGGGTGAGTATTAGGGTGAGGGTGAGAGTTAGGCTGAGGGTGAAGATTAGCGTGAGGGTGGGAGTGAGGGTAAGAGTGAGAGTTAGGGTGAGGGTTAGGGTGAGAGTTAGGGTGAGGATGAGAGTTAGGGTGAGAGTGACAGTTAGGGTGAGAGTTATGGTTAGGGTGAAAGTTAGGATGAGGCTTAGGGTGAGGGTTGGTAGGCTCCTCATTCCCTTTTCTCCAACAGCATTGTTCCTGCAATGAAGACAAGTATCTATTTCTGGAGGCTCCTGAACGGACAATACAGTTTCCTCTGTCGTTTCTGCCTTGTATACTTTACTCTAGTCCACCACCATGGGGGTGTCAGGGAGGATTAACGACATGGTTCATCTCCCTTGCTTCATTGAATAAAACCTAAAAAGCAAGCTATGTCACTCAATCTCTTTGGACGTGTACCTGCATGGTTGTAACTTCAGAGCTCTGCTGACTGAAAACAACCTGCACAAACAGAGGAAGCTTGCACTGATACAGAGTGAGCTGCCAGACAGCTATTTAGCAAAGAGAACAAACCATTCATTCCTTCAACTTCAGAAAAAAACTCATCAACATCAATGTTTTAAATGACAACCTCTCCAGGTGTGATATACTCTACGTCCAGCATTGTATGAATCTGGCATTTTGACTCAACTAAATCACAAGTGTTCAGCTAAGAGTAGTTACATTTGATTGAATTAGACAATTAGCTCCTATCTGGTGGTCTCCATATGCGGTGAGGAGAGGCGTGTGCAATCTTCAGTAAGACAGGTTAAACAAGCTCTTATCAGGATGACATCTTTATGTAGCCCCTGGCTATCTACCCTTTTTTAGGTTCATAGCTGATGGCTACAAGCAACAGGGTGGCTTATTTTCAAAAGCCACAAGGAGTTTCTAACCTGTGCGTCAAACAACAGGAAATTATTTTGTGAGGAGCCTCAAGGCAGGTGAAGAGTTCATAGCTCGCGTTTTCATTTTATAATTCTTCTCCTTGTACCATTATAGCATTATACATCCTTGTATGAGGGTGGTTGTATTTTACTATTGGTTGACATACCAGTTTTATAATGGGAAATTATAGTTCAATGGTTTCAGTGACAGATATTCAGATGGCTATGGCAATCCTCCTTCCATGAAAAGCTTCCAGTAAAAATAATTATTTGTAAAACCAATACAGTTATGTAATTCCCTTGCCATTTGCTTTGTCATCAATGTGATCGATGTTACAGTATATGTGTTGTGATCCTTTCCTCTCTTTAATATTCTTCATAGCAACATTGCAGAGAGGAGAAAAAACTAAAGGTTGTCACAAGTCCCTGGTGGCTCCTGATAAGAGTTGGAAATCCAGAGGTGATGACCTGATCTGTGGATAACCTGCCTGGGAAGGGATAGGCCAGCTGGTCACCTCATCGACCAACAATCCAGATCCTCTCCAGTCACAACAATTATGTCACACAATCAAGTGTACACACACACAGACACAAATACAAGCACATACCTACGGTGCACACACACACCTTTATGTCATATTGTTGAGTGGGATCTTAGAGCTGGGAGTAGTGTGTCGTAAGCCTGTCATCTCCGGGAGGAGTACTCTACAAAAGCCTCGCCCACCTATGTTGGTGTGACTCCTCCTAATGACAGACTGACTGCTAGAGTAGCTGCACCACCCAGACCAGAAAAAAAGCTCTGCATTCCATGGCTGAGGGCTGTGAATCTGAGCAGCAAAGAAAAACAAGTTCAAACATGCTACACAGAGCCATCACTGTTTTAGTAAATACTTTCGAAGCTGTTGTTCTGGAGTGAGTCCTTCAGGACATGGATGAGATTGATTTTCATAAATAGTGTTTACATTAAGCCTTGAGGCACTGCACCTACATTATGCACTGTGCTTGCCTGTTTTTAGAGGTGGGAGCTGTGAAATGAAAAAATGCCTACCTGCTTCAAATTGAACATGATTTATTATAGAGGAAAAGTTTGACTTTGTAAAACATTTTCCCCAGCTGTTTGATTGACAGTACTACTGAAGGAGACCATTCAAATCAAAATCCAAAATCTAAATCTTCTTTAAAAATCTATTTCAGAGGACTTTTGAGAGTTTGTATCCTTAAATGCCTAAATCCCTTTGGATACAGAAGACTTACAGGCAGGTTCTGCTATCCACACTGCAGGAAGTGGATCCCACCTGCCACTCAAATCTAAAACACCTGCTTTCTTACTTCACTGCCAGGTGGACCGCTATCTGCCAGCTTTTAGGAAAGAAAAATAATTTAACCTAGACCAGAGTTAACATCTCATCATCTTGACTTGACTCGAAACACCTAACAGCAGAAATGTTTAGTGTCTATATACCGTCTCATATTTCCCTGAAAATATTGAATAGCATTCTATTTCTTGCCAAGACATTCTCTTGCCTACTATTGCAACACTTGGCTTGGGCCTCTTGAGGTATTAGTGGGAATTTTATATTAATTCTTCCTGTCATTTCTCTAACTCGTATCAAGTCTAATCACAGTAGGAATGTGTGCAATATCACTTGTTTCTCCAGTCTATTTGATAACCTTCTCCTGTTCTACTAATTTGAATCTCAGGGCAGTTTCGTCTGCAATATCTGAAATGCAGTGGTTCCAGCAAGAGACCGATGACAACAGTGAGGTTGTTCGCAGTTCTCTGATGTCTGTGCTAGGAATGGGAGGCTGTATGCCACATTGTCAACACTGGCTGATCCAACTCCCCCTACAGGTTGCCAGGGAACATAACCTACTGTACACAACCCCAGCTCAAATGACTACCCTAGCATTTTTAGATATGGATCCCAGTCGGCAAGATTACTTTTCTTCCTGAACATGGACTCACAGAGGACGAAGTAGAGTGGGAAAAATTTCCTGCTGGAAGTGTTGGCACCTAAAACAGTCTCTACTCATTTTTTTCAGTGGTGGAATAAGGTCAGTGAATAAGTAAGGGAGAAAGGAAAAAAGAGTAGGAGGAGATGAGGAAAGGAGGAGAGGGGGTTGGGCTTGAGAATTGAGAGAAAGGTGTCTGGTGCACTCAGGTATAAATAAGGGCCTGTTGCCACCACCTGGATCTATGCAGCAGTACACCTGTAGAGAAAGAGGCAGAAAGAAAAAATATGTAGGTATGGCAGCATCGTATTGGACAGCTTTCTAGAGGCATCAGCTTTTTCCTTTTATCTGAATTATTACATTTTTCCAGGAAAGCTGTGTGAAGGGTGTTCTAGGAAAATACAAAATTGTAGGAAAAAGTCTGATAAAAATAGCTGCAACTGGTTTTTGTAACATGCTAAGTCATGTTCGTC
Organism: Plecoglossus altivelis; assembly: GCA_036571765.1. Taxonomy (NCBI): domain Eukaryota; kingdom Metazoa; phylum Chordata; class Actinopteri; order Osmeriformes; family Plecoglossidae; genus Plecoglossus; species Plecoglossus altivelis. Next base: position 328,658 of record BROE01000001.1, read on the forward strand.
CTCTATATTGCCTGAAAGCACAGTAAATTTGTTTGTAATGCCTAAAGCCTGCCTGTAATCTTCCGCAAACCTTTTTTCCGTCTGCCTTTCCCTCCTTACCCACAGGATGTTGATCAATCCAGAAATCTATTCACAACCCTCCATTGTGTGCAATCAAAACCTGGGTGAGAATGAGCCAGGTGTGACCACTCAACGTTAATTGAGTGTGTTGGTTAAGTGAGTGTGTGCTGGAAGAGGGGTGGTGCTTTATCACATATGATGCTGGTGATAAACTTGGAGATTAGTAATGCATTTCCTGAAGGAGGCCGGAGCATTTAGGTTACTGGTCAAGATGGCAAGAGGCTGTTGGAGGACCTAACAAGATCAATGGGCAGTGAAACAATGTCACAGCGGGCAGTCAGCCAATGGGAGTGGGAGGACCTGAATCAAGCACTGTGGCAGCCGGGACACGGAGGGGAAGTTGTAGACAGGAAGCACACTGCCTGGCTCTTCCTCTGCCACTCTCAAAAATACACCAGCCTTGTTCATTGGCTCTCTGAAAAGTGTTCAGGACCAGATCCTGTTTTCACCCACTCACTCTCTACTCCGGCCCTACCCTCTCTGAGAATTGCGCAAAAGTGGAATAGTATTTCATACCAGATTTAACCACTTGATAATGCAAAAACAAGAGGTCATGTGCATGAGCCTGCCTCTTCAGCAAAGAGAAGCTGAACAAAATCTATTTAAACTCTCTTCTTTTCTATGTCACCATAGCTTGTTCCTTCAGTCATGAGTCAGTTGACCTACCACAATAGCTTGTCGCTTCTACAACAAAAGCATAACAGGGCATCAGGATGTGATGTGAAGTGATCTGCAGTCTAGGGACTACCAGTCTTAACAACTTTATTTAGCACCATGAAAGTTGCTCAATGTGAGAGAATGAAATAATACACACAATTTGCATTGGTACAGTGAAACAGACAAGGAAGTATTTTACGTAGTGACTGCATGTAGAGAGAAGGCAGTAACTCCAGTATTTCCTCTAAGCCTGGCAAGCTGGTGTGCAGCACTGTTCCTCACACAGAGGATGGACATCCAGCTGGAAATGTGCTATTGGGCTTTGGTCCCATTTCCTATCATCTTTTCTTATTAAATTCAGCCCTTCCTGGCTCTCATCAGCTGCATAGCACACCACAAAACATCCTTATATACAGAGAGACTGCTTGCTGGAACACAGAGAAGTGACTTAATGTCACTACTATCATGCTGATAATCCCACTAATGCTAAAGGCTATACCGTGGAATGTGGTCGGTATCAACAGTTCCAGTACTGTACTGCAGAATGGGAGTGGACTGTAGGTCTCACAGTAGTCCAATACCAGACTGCTGTACAGACCTGGATACAGCTGTGTGTTCACTGTTCACCTGTTCATTCTGGGACTCTGGGTGTTTGGCTCCAACTTCCAAACAAGACACACGTCTGATAAACAAGCAAATGTATGGCTGATACATTTACTTGAATGTAAGATTTATATAATCTAAGGATCAATGCAAAGTGATATCCATTTACACCAGCCTGGAGATAATTATACTACATCAAACTCATTAGTCGAGTTGGATTTGTGAAAATATGTATTTAAAAATGCGTTTAATTTTTCATCCTTGCCAAAGTAACATAATTTTATTTACTTGTGATACTCGCTAATTACTTATGTAAATTGCAGACTTATATTTGTGCTGTTGAGATTGTTATGTACAATTCTAAACTAATATTTCTCCAGTCACAGAGGGGCTACAGTACTAGTCACAAACTCAGTATTGTGAGAAAGGCAATTGTAAGGTTCATTTTGAACATATATCACAATATGCACAATATCAACAGTCAAATTATTAAAATGCCGCCATTTAACAGCAGGTCAGAAGACTGACGTGGGAAGTATAATGTAACACGTTCTCTATGAAGCAGGCCATTCTCATAACAACTTCATGTATAGAAAATGTTAACTGCACAATATCTTAGATGCCTTAAATGTTGTAGGGATGGCAATATTTGCTGTGCCTAAATTTTGATATAGGTTGTGTGTATTTTTTTTCCCCATCATACGAAAATATTTATCAACATAAATGTTTTATCTTGATGAATCTGTCAGGCAAATGATGCTTGAAAAATCAGATGGCATGTGTGAAAATCCATTAAAGTTCTGGTGTCCTCACGTGGAAATAAAAGAGAAGTGAGAAATAAAAAGAGAAACAGTGAGACAGGAAACAAGAGAAAGGAAAATATTGTCAAAGAAAGAGTGCAGCGAAAGAGCACCGTGCTTCCTCTGTGTTTAAGCATGGACCGTGTGAGACTACGCGTGAATGTGTGTAAAAGCGAGCTTGGGTTTTTCTCTAACAAGGCCCTGGCGTCTCCACAGCCTCCAGTGGCATCCGTACAGGGCCTTCTCGCAGTAATCAGCCAGACTGTCTTGCTCTAATTGTTTCCAGATTCGTGTGGGAGGTCAGGGCCCTGGAGTCCTGATCCTTGCCAAGTTTCTAAACAGAGCAGTGTTTCCAGATGGCCACTGGCTCCAGACTGGCTAGCAGGTTGATTGGGACCAGAATAATAACAGGTGGAGAAACAGACAATGAATTCCTTGACACTTTTTTACCTCACACACAGACTTCCAACACACGCAGAGGAACAGGACTGATGCCTTTCCCTGTTTCTGCTTGGCGACAACAAGAAAACTGTTATGATGTAAAATCGGAAATTGAAATAGAACAGTAAGAAATGAACCCACAGCTTTTTAAATGATAGCACAAATTGGACACTGTGAGACTAGTTCTGTGAGACTAAATTAGATCAATTTATTCATCTTAGACTAGTTGACCGCTTTATTTGAAAAATAAAATTATGTCGATTTTTGGGACAATCTAAAAAGGCCTTTCACTAGATTTATGTCCCACTAGATTACATTCACATTTAAAGCCAATGAGCACAATCTGTATGTTACTGTTTCTGCACAGTACTCTCGAGTGGATTTCTTTTGCTGCAGTGGCCACACACCACACACACCCAAGAGAAGGTGAAAATCGCAGCAACTGTGATGAAGACATTCACACTACACAATCCCATCATTAGCCACAGCATGTCTCTTAATGCCTCTCAAGTTTTTTGTTTACAAAATCCAGTTGTCCCAAGGTTCTTATTACAGCTTTAGAGCTGGGGGCAGGGGTGGGTGGGAGCGGATGGTGGAGAGAAAGGAAGGGATGGTGTGTGTGTCAAGGGGGTGGGAGGTCTCGGGGGGCAAGGGAGGGGGGGCAGGGAGGGGAGGGCCTTTCATCGGTTTTACTTGGCTACACTTGCCTCAGCCAAGGTTGGCCCCTGTTTTTCGGTGAGCGTGCTCTGCTCCAGATGTGCGGAGGCTCCAGAGTGGCTGCCATGTACAGCAAATCGGCATCAGAGGGCTCGTCAATCTGTGGGGTAGAGTGCTGCGGTGTCGTCAGCCCAGCCACTGGCATAAACGGAAATTTGTACTGCCGAGCTCCCATGAGACTGAGGGGGAGACAGAGAGGGGAGAAAGAGAGCAAAAGAGAGGGGGGAGGAGGAAAAAGCAATGGAGAGAGAGGGGGCGGTTTGGGGATATGTGAAGTCTGAACTGAGAGGAAACTGATGAGGAGAAAAGGGACACAGACTGGGAACCTATAACAAAGCTCCTGCAAGATGACAGGACATTCCTTGACAGTCAGGGAATTTTCTCCAACTTCCACAGTTAAAAGAGAGAGTTAAAAGAAGAATTACACCAATAGGGGAAGAAATGCTGAATTCCACAAGCAAATTGATCCAGTGTTGAAAATGGAAACAAGTGAGGAAGCTGAGTTGGAGGTTTTCAACATGCTCTAAATCAACTCTGCTTCCAAACACATTGAAAAATCCAACACAATACACATTTCCTATGCCTCCTCCCTGAGATATGGATAGATCAGTCAACCTACAACAAGAACAAGAATTTACAAGCAGTATTTGCGACAAATACAACATCTGTAACGTGTAGAAACACAATGTTAAACAGACATCTTTGATGTCGGTTGACGTGGCTTCAACACGAGAAAGAGGGAGGGAGAAAATGACAGAGAGGTGAGAGAGATGAGCTGATTTATAAAGGGATGCTGAGCAGACTGGAGTACGTCCTCACAGCAGACAAAGTTCCCCCCACACATTCCAGCCTGGACATTTTCCCATGCTCGCAGCCCAGGGTCTGACTCAACGCGGTTATCGCTGGGACCATGTCATAAGGAAAGCCACTGACAGCTTGCAGAGTAGAAACCCCAGAGAGGAGGCCAAGGCGCTAAGCTGCTAGTCTTTAACATAAAATCCTCCAAAGACATTTCATGAAAGGTCATCGTGGTAGAGGGGCTCAAGAACACAAAGCTCTCAGGATGAAAACTGAAACAGGAAAGAATCCACAATGCCACTTCAGAGAAACACAAAAGAGAGAAAAACAATTGAATTGGCAGTTGGTTGCCCTGTAAATGGGCACTGGAAGAGCAGGAGGATATTTCAGTTTTGTGTTTTTCAGAGGCTTGCCACATCTTTCAGCACCTCCTCCCCGAGCCCTCTAACCACGACTCTGCTTGGATTTCCGGCTGGGATAGCCCTGTCCTGCAGGACGTCCTGTAGGAGAACACTGTTCTGCAGGACATCCTGCCGGGGTGCCCTGTCCTGTAGGACTTCATGTGGGAGAGCCCTGTCCTATAGGACTTCCTGTGGGAGAGCCCTGTCCTGTTTGACTTCCTGCTGGGAGAACCCTGTCCTGCAGGACTTCCCGTGGAAGAGCTCTGTCCTGCAGGTCCTCCTGCTGGGAGAAATTGTCCTGCAGGACTTCCTGCTGGAAGAACCATGTCCTGCAGGACTTCCCCTTGCCCCTGTCAGACTCGCTCTCCAAGGGTAACGAGGTGAGGCGTCAAAGGCCTGATTATTTGAACTGACTCAGGTCTGTCTCCTCAGGGTGGCTGCCTCGGCACAGTTGCGCTGGATCACACTGACACGGAGAGGGGGAGAGGAAGGGGAGGGAAGAAAACAGAGGCTGGCTCCAGTCAGGCGGCCCTCCTCGGCAGGTTGATGAATGTCCAGGACTTCACGATCTTTACCACCCAGGGCAGCAGAGTCAGGCTACAATGACTTACAGTCTTGAGGCTAGGACCCTCCCCACCCACGACCTGCCAGGGAGCCCCCACAGCCCCCACAGCCCCAGAACCTGAGCTGGCCAGCCTTCCTCCCCCACAGACCCTGAGGGTCTATCCTGGAGCACTCTGCAGTGCCCTTACGTCTCCAGGCTACCACTCTCCTCACCCTTTCAGCTCTCAGACGTGACTGCTCTGATTCTACCAGAGCTGACACACTCACAATGCCCACCATCAACATCTAGCCAGCACATTTATCTCTGTTTCCCTGTCTCGCTCATATGGGCTGCCAGACAGAAGACGAGGGGTGTGTGTGTGTGTGTGTGTGTGTGGGGGGGGGGGGGTGCTCTTGTGGTGAAAGAGGGCAAGAAAACATTTCGGAGCAACAGTCCTATTAATTTGGATTCTCTTCAATTTGTTCCAAACCTGTTTTGAAAAGTAAAGTGTTTGTTCGTAAATGCACCAAGGTAGGTCCCATTAGGATGTCTATAAAACAGAATGGGAATGGCTGGGGGAAAACAGCAACATTGTTAAAGATACCCCTTGCTGTTACTGCAAATTATCAAAAAGGCTTTTCACAATGTCTGTGATGCCAGAGGCAAGCCATTGATGAGATAACTGTAAGATACAACTGCCTTGACATGGTTCCTTTTCTACATTTCAATGGCCAGTAAATGTCTGCATTGCACACTACTTTGAAATATAAATTGCCAATCAATCTATAAGTATGTTGTTTGGAAGACCATTATGTTTATCAAGACGCTACAAATCTGGACATATACATTTACAATAACAAACTTAAAAAACATATTATTTGTGATAGTAAGTTATGCTATTGATGATTCATACATTGTATTTTGTTCCCCATGTGACTGCTTCGCACGTTTTGCATTATTTCTAGTGACGTCAACCCCTCTACAACCAATCAATAGTGAAACATAAGCTGGAGAAATGACATAGGTGCAGAGCAGCGAAGAATATGCCACACCATTACAAATGTAATTATTCCTTATCAGAGCAAAGCACAGTCTATTATACTGTACACCAATTGCAATTGGCAACACTTTGGGTAATTTGATGACGCACACATCTTGGCAGGAGCCAGAATGTGTCGCCTCATGGCCCACCTGCAGGGTGGACTACAGGCAAGTCACACCACACGAACCTTTCTAATAATACATACCATGGTTAGAATGAAGGAATATCATGCTTCTTTGACATCTATATCAAACTTTACATTTGTCAGCAAAAATCTAATGGTGCATTCCCTTGGTAGGATATTGCATCAAACTGTGAGGCACTGATGTCTGTTAGGCCAGTGACACCCAGACTCTCCTCCCTACTGCACTACTCCTGTGACCCAATAACCTAACACCCGGCCAATCATCACACTCGGGATGCTGGGGGGCGGGGTCACGGACACATTAAACATCAGATAACTATGGAGACGGAGACTTGCAATCAGCTGACACAGGCCACTGTCAAAGGAGGCTTTGAGTGGATCTTTCAAAGGAACCTCTGTGTGCTTGTGGCTCATCCGTCTGTTCCCTCAAGACCAGATCTGACTACCGTCCAACCCTCCCCCCTAAAAGACCCCCCCCAACCGCTCCTCCCCCTCCTCCCTGCCGCTGCTGCAGGAAACATTCCTGGGCAGACGGCTGAATAGCAGCCCTGTTGCATGTCAGCCTTGGCGGCAGTAGCCAGCAGTTTACAAGGTCCCTGCTGTGTGAAACTGTGACCCAGCCTCTGAGCTGACCTCCCAGGTGACAAATAAAACATCATCCTTCACAGGAGCCGATACCTTAACACTTAACAATGCTAACCTAATTGTAGCAGCGAGTGGCCAGAGTGTAGCTCAACCAGTCATTCGGAGAACCACTGCTAATGGGGACATAAACAGAGAGTAGTAAAGCATGTGGGATGGGGTGGTTAATGCAGACCCCTTTAAATGGCCACTTACTGGTAAATACAGCTCATGTAGTAATGTTTAAAGTTGTTTCTTGGTGGATTTCAGTTAATCTCGCATTTGAATTGACGTCTTAAATTGTTCAAATAAAAAATCCAGTCAACGATCGTGGTTGTTTCAGTCCAAATACAGTGTCAGAGAACAGGGCCTAACACACAACAAAAGACAAAAAAGGCAGCTTTGTGGAAGGTGTTGGTATGAGGAAATAGCAACCACCCAGCATCATAGTCATTGTAAACCTTTGCTACATGAAGGGGGCAGAAACATAGGAGTACATATTGGGAAATGGACGCTTAAACAGAAATGTTATGTCAGAAGAAAAAGTGTCTAGAGAACTAAATTCCTCATTGTGGAAATACTCTAGTTCCTGAGATCAAATGAGCAGGTTCTCAGCATGCTATCAGCATCCTTAACGCTGGCTGGAAACCAAACCCCCTGGAGGGTCAAAGGTTGAAATGTTTGGGTTTCAGGGCGACGTCAATGGGTGAGTATAGCTAGGATTTACTGTGGAGTCTGATACACAGTTACTGCCCATTAATTAGTAACCTTTCAACCCCTTTCTCTGTCCCCCCAACCCCAACACCCTCATCTCTCACCCCCAACCCCTTCCTCTTCCCTGACAGAATGCTCAGGTCTTCCCTACACTGACTGGATGCTTAGGTCTTCCTTTTCCTGACAGAATACTCAGGTCTTCCCTATCCTGACTGAATGCTAAGGTCTTCCCTACCTTGACAGCTGGTGGTGCAATGCTACAGATAGGCAGATTTTGTTTGGGTGATTGAAAGTTATGTCACTACCATAATGTGGAAACGTGTCCCATCTGGGAGGTGGAGGCCATGTTTGAGGTCTGTTTACAGAACCTGGGGGAGGCACTTCAAACATTCGCTCTGTCTTCACAGCCATTTAGGAATCTTTGTTGTGTTTCACAGAACGTGGGGCTGGGTAAATGACTGGCTGATTGGAAGATTGTATGTTTACTGTGAGAGTGGGCTAGTCACATCAGAAACAAAGCAAAAGTTGGAAGAGGTCAAGTAAGGTGACGTGTGGCTGGTGGAGCCCCACAGCAGATTCTCCAGATCAGCAGTGGTACCATGGTGACAGGCTTGAAATGCTGAGGCTTCAGTACTGAATTGTTGTTCTAAAAGTAGACCAGAGATAATTGTAAAAAAAAAAAAAAAAAGATCCAGAAAAAGTAGCAAAGAAATGTTAATGAAAAACATTGAATTTCTCCATGTCCATCTCAGTCTGTGTGAATTGTAACAGGAGGGATTCCATTACCCAAAATAGAAAAAGCCCCAATGACTTTTACAGGAACTGAACCAGACAGTGTGGCTGAATGGGTCATTTTAAATAATGAAAAGCACAATAGTCACTCTGTCTGAGTCAGAGATGCACGATAAGAGGCAACATCATGGTAAAATATATGTGCATTGCCAGAATAAATCTTCCTGTGTAAAAACAGTTACAGTGCTTTGATCAAGGTACAGCATAGGGAGGCATCTCTGAGGACAGGTCTTGTGAAAGAAACATTCCTGAGAGGAAACTTTTAAAAAGCTTTTTCATTGCTTCACTTTTGTTCAGTCTTTTGGAAGGCAGACACCTCAACGCGTACCACCATTCTCAGCTAGGTGTGCAGGCTGAGAAAAGCAAAGACAATGGTATGATGAGGCAGAAACATCAGCTGGAAAGCAAAACTTGACACAGAATTGAAGGAGGGAGAGAGAGAGAAGAGAGAGAGAGAGTTAGGAGAAAGAGAGAGCTAGGAGAGAGAGAGAGCGAAAGCAAGGGTAAAAGTGACAGAGAGAGGCAAGGATATTAGAGGATGAGCAAAAACTATTATCAGGAGCAGGGAGAAGCAGAGATTACTTGAAACACACAAACACACACACAGTTACACACACCTGCTGGATCACTGCTTTCTAATTGAGCATGCAATGTCAAACCTGATACCCCAGTCCTCTCCATGTAAATTCATGGATCCAAGAGAGTGGAATGTAGTTCACATAATATATACAGTTTGTATCCTGCTATAAATCACTTGCTGACCATATAGCTGTTTGGGGTTTGTGTCAATATTAATCCCTGCATTTTGTGTGGCCATATTCCTAAGAAATTTAGCACCATATCACATCTCTCTTCATATTTTGGCTTATTTGAAAATAATCATTTTACATATCTCTTATTGAAGAATATACATGGAAATAGTACAGTAATACACAACTGTAAAGTTTTGGATACAATTACTGTTCTGTAGAAACCTGAAATGAACAAGCTGATTGAACACGTTTGAAAACATACTTGTGTTATCTTTGCCAAAGAGGAGTAGTCAGTCATTTTTGTGTAAGATTTACTATAAAATAATGTTGCTGTAGGGACTGATTGCTCTCTCGTTCCATTAGATGAGTGCTATTGTAAGAGCTCTAATACAAACCAGATGTTAAACTTGTGTCCTCAAAATGAATGGGTCTATTGGGAAACCAAGGCATGTCTCAGGGGACATTCCACCGGAGCCTCAGCTGATTGGTTCACATTGAAACAACATGGCCAAGATAAACGCACATTGGAAGAAAAGGGGTCTCTGGACGCTGGAGTCTAAAATAAATCGTTAGGGCTAAAGGAGGAGCTTAGCTCATCCTCTAAGGAAAACAGTGAGTTTTGCAAGTGAGTGACACATATGATGACTGTGGCGCCAGTCAGCTCCAGTCTAGGGCCTAGCAGTGGGCTGCCTGGGAAGCAGGGAGCATCAGAGTCAAGCTTCCTCTGAGCTGATGTCACAAGGCTGCTAGAGATTACTTTTTCCTTGCCCCTTGTCTTTATTTTCCCCTCACAACTCAACTGTTTTAGCAAGAGCAGAATCAGAACACATGCAACCGGAGAGAGTGATCTTCATTTGATGTTTCAAGGGGTCTAGCCTTTACATTTTTTAGCTAATTTATTGAATTCTGAAATTATTTTAGAAAAATATTCAGTGTTAAATCTGTGACATACAGTACTTTTGTGTACAAAAGAATGAACAAATAATGATTTATTTTTCAAACAACGATAATACTGCATTTCAACACCACATGAGGGTGACTCATTCTGACCCAGCAGGCAGGGAATTCTGTTTTATTTATCTTTCTAAAGTCAATGTGTTTGTGAAGTCCTTAACAGCCTATTGGCAGCTGGAGTCTGGGGGGCGTTCTTCAACACAGGAAATGGCTTTCTGGCTACCGCAGTCTGCCCTCGAACTGTCTCCACAGTCTCCCCACCACCCCTCCACCCCCCTCCGGACCCTTTACTCATGTTACCCTCAACAATTAAGACCGAGTTATCACAACAAGGCCCCGGGCTCCAAGGAGGCCAGCGATGTGATCATCCTCTCACGCTCAGTTTGAACAGAGATGCAGAAAAGGCTAACTGCAAGGTCATAACAGAAACATTTTCATTAGCGTTAGGTAGTTCCCACCCTCTGTGTGACTGATTTCAGGGGTGGAGGGGGGTCCAATGTAAGATCTAAAAAGAGAAGCACGCTTCCAAACAATAGCTGGAAAGCAGGAGTGCCGCGGTCCTTTCCTCTGACAGTGGGCAGGCTTGCGTGTTTTGTAAGCACTTCCATCCTGCAAAAGCCCCTGGTGAACCTCCACCTGCTAGCTTGCAAGCTAGGCTGCAACACTTGGAGGGAGGCGCCTGCAAGCCAGCCTTCCCCCTCATTTCACTGGCGCCAGCGCTCAATGGGCCCTGCACTTTGATTATTTGTGTTAACAGTTAATTTAGCACCACAGACACGTGTGCCAAAGCTGGCTTCACTTCCTCATGCATCACCAACAAATGTGACTTTTATGAGTTCCTTTTCACGAGGCCACCCCCCACTTTCTCTCCCCCCTCCCCCATCTCTTTCCTTGACTCTTGCCTGGCTGACTCTCTCTCTCGACTCTCCACAGACTGTTATGACCCTCCCTCCCACCCCAGTCCCCTCCCTCCCACCCCTGTCCCCTCCCTTCTTTCCAAGCCCACATCCCCCACTTGCTCACTTGTCCTAATCTCTTCCACATCTTGCAGGAGAGAGTTATTTCTGGCTCCTCTGTTCCCAGTGTTTGCATTATCAGGAATACATTTCATGTCAATTTATAGTTGGTTAATACCGCTGAGACTCTTTCTTAGGGAGATTTGCTCTTCAGTTGAAAAGAAAGCTTAACCCACAAAAAAGGTCCTGTCATATTTTTTAACAACTTTTCCAGTTGGATCAGGGCTTACGAAAAGAAAACCTGAGATGAATTAAAGGAATAAGTGTTTCATAAGCCTACTTATAGTCAAATTACGCGCAGTAAAAAATGCAGACAGTTTATTGACTTTTGGTTTTATTTCTTGAAAAATTCTCAAACCCTTGAGGACTGCTGCACTCTCAACATAATGATTTGGAAAAGTGGGGATGGAGCTACAACACTGCAAGTATTTGCATGTGGGCATTAAATAACTGCTTTGTCTTCTCCTTTTATTAAGATATCTACATTCAGTACTTCGAGGAGCAAGTCTGCCTTTAGGCTGCTTCATGGACAGCCCATGATGTGAGCGAACAGCCTGGATGTTGATGGCTAGTTAACAGGGAGACTGATACTTGAGGGCTGGGAAGGAACACTGCTGAGAGAGCAGAAACCAGCCGCACACACATGAGCTCATGCCAGAACTATGCTAGCAGAAGGCCACAGGAGCCATGGAAATATTTGGATGTCTCTTTTCGCTCTTTTCCTAGTCTGCAGTGTAACCAAGTGCATCATCTTTTATGGCAAGAGGCACGTTTTAATGTGGCCGCGGCTGAATGCTAATGTTGGTCTCTTGTTTTTTGTTGAATATTCAACTGCTCAACATGAGCAAGCAATGACCCCATCCACCCAAGGTCCCACCAATTCTCCTGTTGGACTTTTGTTTGAACCCTGATTTCAAATGTTGTATTCCTAGGATGAAACTCTAACCAAAGTCTTCCCAGTATGGTCCGAGAAACGTTCTGTGTTTAATCTAGATTTGGAGGGATCACATTGTCTAGATGGCATCCTATAATTGGTTACAAATACATGAAAATTACTTTTCCATAATCCTATTCGCCTTATGAGCGTCAGTTTGACTGGTTGTATTAGCGAATACAAAGACTTGGTAGGATCTCTCCTCTTACACCCTTTAAAAAATGACAATCCTGCAAACAGTAATCCGTCTGACGATAGATTCGTGTTTGCGTTTATGCTGTTGAAAACAATTCTTTTGTGAGGATTCTTTGGTTGGGATGTGTGTGATTTCCTTGCAGGCTCTTCTCGTGTTATGTGTGTTGGATATTAGCCTTGGTTGTGCCACAAGTCTCTCCCTTTATTTCTGTCTTCAACTTTATTTCCCCTCCCTTTCTGTCTAAATCTTCTTGTCCAACGGGTTGTATTCCTTCAGGGTTTTTTTTCGACAACCTGAACACATAATTGAATCAATTATTAATTAACACAATTGACAAGCAGAAAATAACAAAAACCTACATCCACTATCGGTTTGCCCACACACACAATTCAGAGCTGCGATACCAAAGGCCAGGCCTGGGGTCCAATGAAAGGGGGGTGGAGGGGGAATGCTCCTGGGGACACTCAGCTTCAGCAGGCTTCTGCTGCACAAGGCCCAGGATTCCCTCCTTTTCCTTCCCTGTATTGTCCCTCTTCCTGCGGGGCCAGGATCTCCTCTCGGTGGCCATCCCTGCCACAATAGCACCAGTAGGCACTGGGCATGAGGGGGTGACCGCGGGGACAGCAGCAGTCAGCTTGACAGGATGTGACACACTTCTCTCCTCAACAATTCACCACTACAAAGCGCCGCCTGACACAGCACAACAGGCTAATGTGACATTAGCACGGTGATGATCCCTGGCTGACAGACATTATCACACCCAACAATCACAAGGGGCAGAGAACAACAATGTGAATGGTCACCATTCACATTGTTGTTCTCTGCCCCTTGTGATGGTGTACACACCATCACCATTGGTGATGGTGTGTACACATCCATCCATCCATCCATCCATCCATTTTCTTCCGCTTATCCGGGGCCGGGTCGCGGGGGCAGCAGTCTGAGCAGGGAGGCCCAGACTTCCTTCTCCACACACACCACCTCCAGCTCCTCCGGGGGGATCCCGAGGCGTTCCCAGGCCAGCCGAGAGACATAGTCCCTCCAGCGTGTCCTGGGTCTTCCCCGGGGCCGCCTCCCGGTAGGACATGCCCGGAACACCTCCCGAGGGAGGCGTCCAGGAGGCATCCGAAACAGATGCCCGAGCCACCTCAGCTGGCTCCTCTCGACGTGGAGGAGCAGCGGCTCTACTCCGAGCTCCTCCCGTGTGACCGAGCTCCTCACCTTATCTCTAAGGGAGCGCCCAGCCACCCTGCGGAGAAAACTCATTTCGACCGCTTGTATCCGCGATCTCGTCCTTTCGGTCATTACCCAAAGTTCATGACCATAGGTGAGAGTAGGAACGTAGATAGACCGGTAAATTGAGAGCTTTGCCTTCCGGCTCAGCTCCTTCTTCACCACGACGGACCGGTACAGAGAGCGCATCACTGCGGCCGCCGCACCGATCCGCCTGTCAATCTCACGTTCCGTCCTTCCCTCACTCGTGAACAAGACCCCGAGATACTTGAACTCCTCCACTTGAAGCAAGGGCTCCCCACCCACCCGGAGGGAGCAAGCCACCTTCTTCCGGTCGAGAACCATGGCCTCAGATTTCGAGGTGCTGATTCCCATCCCGGCAGCTTCACACTCGGCTGCAAACCGCTCTAGTGCATGCTGTAGGTCCCGGTCCGATGGAGCCATCAGGACAACATCATCTGCGAATAGCAGAGATGAAATCCTGTGCCCCCCGAACCAGACACCCTCCGGCCCCTGGCTGTGCCTAGAAATTCTGTCCATGAAGACAATGAACAGAACCGGTGACAAAGGGCAGCCCTGGCGGAGTCCAACATGCACCGAGAACAGGTCCGACTTACTACCGGCAATGCGAACACAGCTCCTGCTCCGGTCATACAGGGACCGGACGGCCCTGAGCAAAGGGCCCCGGACGCCCGTACTCCGGCAACCCCCCACAGGCACCACGAGGACACGGTCGAACGCCTTCTCAGGTCCACAAAACACATGTGAACCGTTGGCAAACTCCCATGAACCCTCAAGCACCCGATGAAAGTGTGTAGAGCTGGTCCAGTGTTCCGCGGCCAGGACGAAACCCACACTGCCTTCTCTGAATCCGAGGTTCGACTATCGGATCGGATTCTCCTCTCCAGTACCCTGGCATAGACCTTACCAGGGAGGGGGGCTATGAGCAAGCCCACGCCAGCCCGCCGCCTCTCCCCGCGAGCAACGCCAGAGAAATGTAGAGTCCAGCCTCTCTCGAGGATAATGGACCCAGAACCCAGGCTGTGCGTGGAGGTGAGGCCGACTATATCTAGCCGGTAACGCTCTACCTCCCGCACAAGCTCGGGCTCCTTTCCTGCCAGCGAGGTGACATTCCATGTCCCCAGCGCTAGAGACCGTGTGCATGGCCTCGGTCGTCCAGGCACCTGCCCCTGACCGCCGCCCAAAACACACTGCACCGGCCCCCTACAGTCCTTCCTGTGGGTGGTGGGCCTGCAGGAAGGTGATCCCACGTCGCCTTTTCGGGCTATACCCGGCCGGGTCCCATGGGCAAAGACCCGGCCACCAGGCGCTCGCCTGCGAGCACCCACCCCAGGCCTGGCTCCAGGGTGGGGCCCCGGTAACGCCACTCCGGGCGACGTAACGATTCTCCTTGGTTTTGTCATCATAGGGGTTTTTGTTGAACCGCACTTAGTCTGGCTAGTCACCTAGAACCAGTTTGCCGTGGGAAACCCTACCAGGGGCTTATTGCCCCCGACAACATAGCTCCTGGGATCATTCAAGCACTCAAACCCCTCCACCACGTTAAGGTGGCGGTTCAAGGAGGGGGTGTACACATCACAATGTGTAATTATTATTGAGGGCATGAATGAGTTAGCCTGATATGATGGGCTCTGTCCAAAATAAAGGATAGTTCCACCTTCTGGATATGAATATATACGTGTGTTTAATTTGAGAGAAATGGAATATAATAGATACATTTTCATTCAATATTAGCCCCCCCCCCCAATGTAAACAGCTAACTTCATATTCAAGCAAATCAATGAAAGCATCATATAAATTGGATGGGGTCAGGCATGATAGGACATTTCAGTGCATCTTAAGACACTGGCAGCAAGAACAGATCCTTATGAGGACATGATGGTGTGCACAGAACAGTCTTTGTGACTGTAGGGTTAAAGGCAGAGGCATCAGCAAAGTGTTGCTGCTCCCCAGTTTGCTTACTATGCCCAGTGCTCTCAGTATTAATAATAATTATACTGACGGAAAGGGCGAGAGAAATGGATTAGTGCTTATACTGCAGGATGAGGGTTGCCGCCTGGCTAGTATACACATGGGATTTGGCTTGACATTCCTTAAAACATGGCAAATGGGAAGCCAAATTTCTTTTTCATTTAAGAGCAATTAAGTGGATCCCAGAATCACTGGCTCCAGCATGACGCCGAGTTTTTTCTATTTTCAGTTTTTTTACTGCCCATTTCCTCTCGCCTTGCGCCAATAGTAGGAACTCTCACTTTCTCTCACAAAGCCACATTTACAATGCCAGAATCACACAAGGACCACCACGATTAAGTGCAACCCTTGCTTCCCTAAACATGTGAGACATAATAGGGCCCTAACACTGGAAAAGTGTTGTATTCCAACATTTATGTGAGGTAATTAAAAACATCCAGCGGTAATGTAATAGTTCCCGCTGAGGAGAGACATGGAGTCTACTGACTGTTTCTCTGTATAAATAACTTGGAATGCAATGAGTATACAGATTATTTGTTCATCTCTTTTCATTTTTGATGAAATCTACTGTTTCTCTCCAACTTCACACAGGATTTCATCAGGAAGGGAACTTACGAATGTGTTCGACACATTCTGTTTATTATCATGTACTGTTTATATCAGGCTAGTGCATGAATCTGAGGTTGCCCCTAAATAGGGGCTGACCTCTGTGAGCCTACATTCGAATAAGCAGAAGCACGAAATAAACTTGAGCATACACTGGGGCATATCTGCATGAGGACACTGTGAAGTGCATGTCAATAGCTCAGGGAGACAAGAGCGCAGCTGACATGTGGTTACAATCACTCTCTTTTCTCACAGTAAGAGGCGGCATTCATGTACCTCACTGTAAATACAGAACTCAAACACACACCAGACCACAGCACAAAACCTGAATATGTAAGCAATTCCCATCAGAATAAACAATGCGATTCTGTTACCAATTGAAGTCTTTTTTCTAATAAACTATACATAAACAACTACTGGAAAAGAGAAACTCTGGCTGGGACACTCTGTCTCTCATTCACTCCCCATGTTGATAGAAATGTCTTGGGGTGCAATTTTTTCCCAGTTTCAGACTATATTCTGCCTCACCTTCTTCAAGTATGTCATATCATGTCAAATGTATGCAAAGGACATCATTAGCATGACACAATTGAACAAAAAAAGGATATTGGAAGAATATTTCATAAGGAGGGATACTTTATTTTTTACATGTTTTTCCCATTGCGATAAAGAGGACAAAGCTGTTTCTAGTATGAGCCAGAAGACATGACCCCTTGACCCCATGGGTGGTAGGGAGGGGGTGAGAGTTAGGGGTACAAGGCGAGAACCCACCAAGGAGTCCTGTCTCCAGAAGCTGGTCACAGCACACTAGCACTCATGTTCTCCTGACATTCCTTCCCAACTTAGGTCACTGAGCAGTCTCAGGCTCCGTTGAGCCATTCCAACCCAACACTAACGTTTATCCATGTCTCTCCTTGTCTGACAGTGTGAGACTGCATGCTCCAGAACTGGAGCAGAACTGTAATAAAACATGAAATCATCACGGTAAGCCTCCAATCCAGTTTTCCTGTGCATAACTAGGAGATAAAAGAAAAGGGATTGGACAGATGCTTTCTTCAGATGACCGAGTTTGAAATTTAGATAAGCCTGATGGGTTGGGGGTTAAACCGTCAGGTATGACTTGGCTGCCCTGAATAAGATGAGTTTCTCTTGAAATAAAACACAGATGGCTTAGTTTGAAAGGTAATACGTAGGACAATGTCTGTGGTGTGTGAAGAGTCCCACAAGCAGGGTGGCAGATATGTATCCTACAGTGTTTGAAGGGCCTGACACAGCTTGACACAGTCCTAATCTTTCAGGAGCAGCAGTACTGAGTTCAACTTCAACCTCAAGTCTTTTAGTGTTTAGCCCTTGCCTCTGTCTGAAGGTCTGGTGTCTCATATGGCTGCTGCGCATCATCAATGCCAGGAACGGCTGTCTTCCTGCGACTTTGCTTCTGCTTGACACAGTTTAATAACTGCCCACTGCAGCAGTCAAAAACAAAACAGACAGGAGACATTTGTATGAACAACATTTTATTCCAAGTGAACTTTTTCTCCAAGAACCTCCGGCAGGCAGGACAGTGGAAACGAACAGAATGATTTATTCGTAATGTTAATAAATAATTCATTAATTGTAATTAGATTTAGAAGCACAAAGAGTACAAAAAAGAACACAGAGTAATGAGCAGCAATAAAAGAATAAGCAAGCATCCCTTTGGCAACAACAACAAATGAATATTCAAGAACATGATATGAGCACTGTCCCCCCCTCTCACACTGCCCCCTCTCACAAACTGTCTCACCCTTTCACACTGTCCCCTCTCACGCTGCCCTCCCCTGACAATGTCCTCCCTGACACTGTCCCCTTCTCACACTGTCCCCTGCTCTCACACTGTCCCCCCTGACACTGTCTCCCCTGACACTGTCCCCCCTGACACTGTCCCCCTCTCACAGTCCCCTCCCCTCACACTGTCCGCCCATTTCAGATTGTCTCCCCTTCTCACTGTGTCCCCCTCTCTGACTGTTCCCCCTGGCACTGTCCCCCCTGACACGGTCCCTCTCTCACACTGTCCTCCTCTCTCACTCTGTCCCCTCTCACAATGTTCCCCCCTCAAACACTGTCCCTCCCTCTCACACTGTCCCCCTCTCATACTGCCCCCCCTCACACTGTTCCCCTCTCACACTGCCCCTCCCCCCTCACACTGTCCCCGCTTTCACACTACCACACCTCTCACAACAGTCAAGTCCTCCTGAGACCCCCTGACAGCGGCTGCTCGGCAACATGAACTAGTAAATAGCTCCCTCTAGGGGATGATGTCTGATTGTATTTGTTGGGTGTTAAAGCACAGACAGGGACAGGAGTTTCCCCACCTCCACATCAGACACATTTCTGAAGTAACCAAGCATATGTAACTGGGCTAAAGAAATAAGATAATAATAATATGTGTAAATGTTAGAAATGGATGAAGGGTTTCTACTATGGGTGTGGTTCCTTTGTATATTTAGATTGTTTTCATATTCTGCTACGATGTAGTTTAATAGCCGTTCTATTTACAATAGAACCAACACTCATGAAATGACATCTCAAGTGTCCTCCACTGAAATTTTGGATCCTCAGTATCTGCACTGTTTATGTAAGCCTATCTGCTTGAGATCTTTGAACAAGTACAGTATGTGACCCCAGTGAACACACTGTTTAACTGAGGAAGGGTGTGTGTGTCATTGCAAATCTCCTCCATTCAGAGGTGATGGCGTGCTGTGTGCAGAGTAACTGGGGCTTTCTGACAGTGCAGCAATGTGCTTGGGACAGGACCAACTGCTCATAGCCAGCCAGCCGCTGCAGGTGCGCAGCCTGGTGGAAGGTTATCCCAGGCCAGGGTTAGAGGCATGTCAGCAACCAACCCACCCCATCCTGTGTCTGTACTGGGATGGTATTGACCTCGGGAACCCTCATGGTTGTAGTAGGATTTTAGTTTGGTTCCAGTTTACATATCCTAATTAATCATTCCCACTTCTAGGAACTTAAGATCCATAATACGGGATTTGAAGCAAATAAATGACTCTAGTCTAGAATGTCCAGTAGGCATGTGATTAATTCAGGCCCAACTATCTGCTAGTGCAATATATCATTTATAGCATGCATACATATGAGGGTTATAGCATATATATATATATATATGCTACAACCCTCATATATATAAATACTATCCTGGCTATAACTGGCCTATTAGAAACAATACCCTGGGTATAGCAGTCCTATTATAATACTCCAAATGGTTATCCATCCACAAAACAATTGCTTTAGATTCAGATTTTGGTAACAAATCTAAAAGTTGGAGGTGCCTCTGAATATTTAGGTCCACATTCCATGTTCAGACTGTATATTTTGTTCTCATAATTTGTCTGGAAAGTATCAGGGAACATATGAACATAACAGGGAAATTAACATGGAAAACATAACAGGGATTAGAATAATAAAAATGCATGAACTAATTTACTGTTGTTTCCTAACTCGTTCGCATTTGCTCCCACTCCTCTCACCTCCTACCATGAACATAGAGCTTTTGACAAGATGGTAGGTACATGCAGCGCAAAAATTGGGTATGCCGAGTATGCAGTGCATAGGGGCGCCAGACGGGGTTGCGCCCCTGGGTACATGGTGCCTAGGTTTGGGGCTGATAAGGTTGTGTGTGTGTGGGGGGGGCTTCTTTGCTTACATGTGGTGGTCCCAGAATCATGCCTGTCTACTGTGTGAGTGTCATGTCCTTATCTTCAGGGCCTCAGCTAACCTACCATCTCCACCCTTATGCCCCTCTTGCAGTTCGTCCAACAAACGAAAATTGCGTGTAACTTTAATTCCTAGAAAGTATGCATGCAAACACAAACCCATAGCTACAAGGGCCAGAGCTTGACAATAGCTCAGATGCAAAAGGACATGGAGACATTTTAAGTTGTATTCATTTAAATAATGTATTCATTTCTGCCCAGAAGTCTTATTTCAAATGACGATGGAGGGTTTTGTGGCAAAAACATTATTGTAACTATAGCCTACTATGGCATGACAAATACAAATGAAAAGTATACGCCTAGATTTATCGAGCTTATTCCCCTGTTTAAAAAACGACCACTTGCAAACACTAATTAGGCCTATTAAACTGTATTAACTTGAAATGTAGAATTATAACAGCTTTACGGAACACTAGGGCAGCAGACCAGGAACAGGTTTAAGTAGGTCCTCACTCCGCAGTGGCATCCTGACAGGTCGGGCATGACAAGTGCAGCAGATTCTTCAAATGCATGAAAACTGATGTGATGACAATTTTGCTGCAGCAGATTACTCGGGTGGAGACGGAGTGCACCTACTGTACGTTAGCTGCTAGAACGTCTTTGACCGCAGGGCCACTGAAAAAGAGCGAAGAACCGCAGTATGACACCCGCAGTGGCAGGCTCAGTTATTGTAATACGATGCCCATATTTTCAAAAAGTTACATAATTTTAGAAAAACGTAGCAAACTTTGTAATGAAGCGGTTATCCAAACCAATGTATAATGTTCTCAAGTTCCGATGTATGAAGCACCATTTCCAGTTAATCTAGCTAATGCTAGCTAGTTGTAGCGTGAAGCTACTAGCTTCAGACCAGTGTGAGGTATGCTACTAGCTGAAAAGGGCGAAACATTTCTACCAGCACTAGCAATCTAGTTAGCCTCGCTAAACAGGCCCCACGTTGCCTAAAATAGCTATCATTGTGTTCTTATTTTAACTGCACTGGTCATACGAAAAGGTATTGTTTAATAAGCATGTCGCGTGCGTCTGCGAGTTAATTTTCTTAATTGACAAGCTACTGAAACTAGTTAGACCGTCTGGTTGTGTCAGTGAGTGATCTCTCAACACAGGCTAATAAGCTTACGGAAAAAACGGCCGCGGATGATAAGTGTCTGTAAAGTGGGTGAATTCGAACGGGCGATAATGGTGATGTTACTATACCATTCACTGATTTGTCAGCTACATTTGGCAATTAGGCTCCCTATCTAGTTGACTAGCTTGTTATATTAGCATAATAACCTAAGTGCTGGGAAATCATTTCTGACATCCGGTGTCTGACATTAGCTGATCTCAACTTTACAACATAGGTTGGTCTGCAGTAACTGCTTCTGAGTGGCCATTTTCACCTGCCAAATTCAAAATGAGTTGCCAACTGAGTCCAGTCAAACGAAGACGACGCATCAGTCAGTAGGAAGTTTCGGTACGAGGGCAGAGTAAAATATGTAGAGATTGCATACTGACAACAACATAGTTTTCTGAGACTTTTGTGGTCAATTGGATTAGCGTGTTAAACGTTCGGTTGAAAGTCATGAGGTTGCGATGACTTCAAATACTGTTGGGGTTGTACCAATTCAGGGTAAAGAACAATGGATGGATGGGGATAAATTGGATTACAGCACAACGCACGTCTTTTAGAAGTGTTAAAAAGTAAGCAACTCAGTTACATAAGCATACATTACCTAACCTATCCAGTGCTGTCATTGTGATGATCGCTTGATGATCGATGGCTCAGGGCCACTCATTAAATTTTAGTCCTGCCTCATAAATGCAATTCATAAATAACTCAGTCTGTGTGAAGACCAGTCCACACATCTGAACAGGTTTGCACCGGAATTAAAACATGCTGATAACATTAACCATCTCAATTAATCTAAGTCATAAACAAATGACATACAAAAGCATTTATTGATTATCACAACTCCATAGTTGGAAAGCATATTTAAGTATGCACTGCTTGTTATTTAATTAAGTCTCATAACATTCAGGGAATCTAAGGTATTGTCAGGTTCGGCAGAGAAGGATTCTACTGGGGGTGAGAGAGACGTGATGTTTGTGATGTTTTTGACTGTACAGGGGAGTGTTCTCTGTGCTAGGCTAAAAGACGAATTGTTTTCCCAGTGACTGTCAGATAGTCTTCATCTGCCAGGGCTCGCAGCGCCTGTTCAAACATGTCCTTTGTTATGGCCTGGAAAACAAATCACACACATCAGCTGAGGGGAATGGCATATTTTAATTTCTCAGGGCTGTGCAGCAAATGTAATTTAATTGGAAGTGAAGGCAGAAATTTGGGTGAAGAGAATGTTTGGCAGTTACTCACAGCTTCAGACTGGCCTCGGACCTCATCAAATAGTTGTTGGTATTTCATGGAGGGGGTCTTTCCCTTGGACTGCATCAACTTCTTCAGAGCTTGGGCAAGTTCTTCTTTGCGTTTCCGGGCTGTGGCGCTCATTCCTACAGGCAGAAAAATGCGTCTGTCAAAAACAGATGACCCAAGTAGAGGGGCTATGCATGGCTGAGATCCTACCATCTAAACTGTATTCACTGAACTAAACAGCTTACCTGTTGTGAGGATGGAGATGTCCACAAAGCCTGTTCTGGGGTCTGTGGCTGACTGCTTGAGGGCCTCGCGGTGCAGCCGCTTGGCCTCTTCTACGTCTATGGTCTCCACCGTGTCAGAGAAGCGCACCTTGGCGTGGGCCTCTGCAAGGCGTATCAGAGACTCCAGCTGCCTGGGGTAGGCAGACACCATGCCGCAGCCTCCGCCCAGCTTTCTCATGTCTACATAGGCCTAGGGCAACAGCAACACACTTAGTCATTATCACAAAAATATATGTTTTGTTTACTACTTCTATGTTTTACCTCTAAATAAAGTCTTCTATTGAAAATTGTATTGTTCAGAAAAACATAAAATCTGTCAGATTTCTTTAAAATATAAACATTGTAACTCATTATTACCAGGAGTGCCAATAACTCCAGAGTTGAGACACACAACCAACGAGGGTAAAAGCTGTCAGTAAAATACCTCAATCAGTGCCTGGCCAGCTTCTTCATTCAATCTTGGATTAATGTAGGTGTGTGCATAAGCTATGTAGTCCTTCAGCATGGCCATATCCAGGAACTCCTCTTCGATCTGTTCCTCGCTCTGGTAGTACAGCGCCACCAGGTGATGGGCCAGGCGTCGGTCATATGCCTCATCTTGGGGATCCAGCATGAGGAAGATCAGATCAAATCTGTCAGGGGGGAGAGGCCAACACAGATCAGCAGGTTTTGCAATATATTTTTGGAAATAGATTTAACCATCCTTTTTGTGGAAAACCGACAGTTCATATTTCCAGCCTGTCTGGGTGCAGTGAGCTGACTGGTGTGGGGTACCTTGACAGCAGCGTGTGAGGTAGCTGTATGTTCTCGATGGTTGTCTTCTTGGCATTCCACTGGGACTCCACTGGGTTGGCTGCAGCCAAGACAGATGTACGGGCATTAAGCTGGCAGATGATTCCAGCCTGCAAACAACAGACAATATTGTGAGTGCAACTTTTTGAAATGCAATATAAAACCACCCAGATGCAACAAGTTCCAGCATGTAAACTTAATCCATTTCTTTTGTTTTCATATTTTTATTTATTTATAATTCATCGAAAGCAGAAGTACAGCACTTGAACATGGATTTGAACCAGGATTTGAACCTGCGAGCGCTGGATCCCCCCTCCCTCCATATCTCCCTCCCAAAGCCAGACCCTGCCCACAAGGAATCCTGCCTTAGCGATGGAGAGGGTCTGTTGCTCCATGACCTCGTGCAGCACTGAGCGCGTGCTGTCACTCATCTTATCAAACTCGTCGATGCAGCAGATGCCGTTGTCACTTAGCACCAGAGCCCCCGTCTGCAGCACCAGCTGCCGCGTCTCTGGGTCCTTCATCACGTAGGCCGTCAGTCCCACAGCGCTGGAGCCCTTCCCGGACGTGTACTGGCCACGGGGCACCAGGTTGTACACATACTGCAGCAGCTGGGATTTGCTGGTGCCGGGGTCTCCGCAGAGCAGGATGTTGATCTCAGCGCGAAAGTTCCCTCTGCCCGTCTGGCTGAAGTCTTTGCGGGTGCCGCCGAACAGCTGCAGCAGAATGCCCTGAACACGGTACATGCACTTATTTAGCCAATGCTTTTATCCAGAGCAACACGCAGGTGGCCTTAAAGGTATTGCAGTTTTTGGGGTACCGTGGAACAGTCTGTAGTAATGACAACTCACAAGTTTAAAATTCACATTCAGTCACATTATCTGTCTGTGCTGCTAAATAACAGAGAAGACCTCATTAGCTTGCTCAACATGTTAATAAGGGGTAATAATACATAAAAGGAAACCAAAAACCATACCTATTGCACGTTTACATTAAAAACAATCAAACTTTCCATCAAAACAAGACAAACAATTTCGTAGTTAACTATCTGAACTATGGGACTAACACCTGTTTTACTTATACAAAATTTAATTCTGAAGCACCTCTGTGGTTAGGCTCAAGAGAAACTCAATAAGAAAGGTAACAGCTGTGCTTCCATGGACACGGACCTTTTTAATGTCCTCATGTTCGTAGATGCTGGGTGCCAGGGCGGAGGACAGGCGATCGTACACGTCTGGCTTGGCTGCCAGCTCCTTTAGGGTCTGCACACGCTCCTCCGTGAACAGCTTGTGCTCGCTCTCATCGCCCAGGACGTGCAAGCGCTTCTCATCCGTCTTGCGGAAGTGGATGGCGTCAATGTGGGTCTTGTACACTGACTTCACGTTGCTCTGGCGGGGGTTTATGCGCATGGGCACGGCCCTGTAGATGCCTGAGGGTTGATGTGTTTACACACAGCCACTGTCAGCCCTGAAGTTACTTTCAACTTCAACCTGACAACAACAGAACATGAGCCTGTAATGCAACCTGTGATGTTGATGCGGTCTCCTGGCTGCACTTTATCCACCAGATCGTTGTGAGCGTAGACGATGGTGGTATGAGGCGTCTGGCCGGCTGGCATGTCCTCGGGAGACTCCTGCAGCTTTATCTGAGGATCACCAGAGACATTGTGAAGACAGGACTGGGACTACATGATGAGCTCTTACATGGAAGACTTAACACAGGATAAGGGACATCTTCAGAGCGTCTTCCTTTTTAGTCAGGGGGACTGTTTTTGATGATGACGTCCTAAAGCCTTCATTTGATATTTTGTTAATTAATAAATGGACAGATTTAGCCAGGAAGAGCACATACAGACAAATAGTTTAACTTCTGGGCCATAATCAAGCGCAGCACACTTGGAAATACGTCACCAGTAGCTGTGAGGGAAAGCCTGTCAATCAAGCTGAAGCAGCCTGTTTACTGAACACCTCCTGTGGCTTACCATCTGTTTGTCGGAGAAGGCAGACCGGTTGTGGATGAGGGCCAGGCTGTGGGTGGTGTTGCAGTTGCGGCACACTGCAGGTTCAGCGATGCGCCCACGGTCCACCTCCACACGGGAGCTGTAAGCGCACACCTGACACTGAAAGAAGGCTTCCTGCATCTCTGGGATCAGCTGAGACGTGCGGATCACCATGCCGCAGATGGTGATCAGCTGGTCGATGTCTGAGGGTACGTTAAGTTTCATTAGAAAAAAAAAAAGAAAAAAAAACATACACTCAGGATTGGAGCCAAGATTTCTCCCACCTTCCCTTTTACAGATTATGTTTGTTGACGTGCTATAGGAAGTGTGATGACAGACAGGAGGGGCAATGTGTGACATCGAAGCGAGGGAGAGGTGTGGCAGGGGCTGGTTACCAACTCACCCTCTGGGTTGAGACTCCTCATGTTGCGGGTCTTCAGGGTGTTGTACGGCCGCACCTGGATCTGGTGCTCCAGAATGGAGTCGGGGAAGCGCTCAAAGAACAGCTCGTTCACAGCCATGTCGAAGGTCGGGATCACTTCCTGTGGGAGGGAGGGGGGGGGAGGTAACAGTTAAAGTAGAGTCAATAAGCATTTAACACCGTGTGACAGAAGGACTTTATTGAGCAGTCATTTGAGTGCCATTAACATGTGGAGTTATGGCTAATATTTGAAGAACAGAGTTAATGTTGTCAATGATTTGTTTCCCCCCCATCCAAAGAAATTGTATTGAGTTGATCATGTCCGCTTACCTGAGGGTACGTGATGAGTTGTCTGTACAGGTCTGCATCAAAGGACTGCACATGTCCACAATTTACGTTCAGCACAGGCTCACCAACTACGCTGATCTACATGACACCAAATGTTCTGTCAGCATTTCAGCCTCTAGGCATTGTGAATCAGCTCTACAATACTGTTACGGTCCTGTGAAAGAACTGAGCTCTCTTGGTCAGGGACAGTTGAGAGTGATGTGGCATGACTTGAGACAGGTGAGAGTGACGGTGCAGAACAGGTGTGAGCGATGTGGCAGAAACACCACTGGCCTGGGTGTTACTTGCCTCTTCCAACTTCTGCAGGTACAGCGGCTCATTCAGGTCCAGGCCAGCATCCTCATCTTCAGTTGAACTGAGGTCAATAAATCTCTGCAGGAATCTCTGTGGATGAGACAAAGAAACCAAAAAACTATCTTTAATATTCAAGTGAGTCCGTTAGAAACGGACATGTAAAGGACGAAAGAGACGTTTGTGTTCATGACTGACATGAGGGCTGTGGGAGGCCTCCTTACCTGAAACTTCTCCTTGCAGGTCCCCACATTGACATCCGTCCCCCAGATGACCAGCCTTTGACCTGCTGGCTGCTCACTTGTCACTGCTCCATCTGCTAACGGCTGTGGGGGATGGAGATGGAAACGTGTTCATCCACAGAGTGAACTGACTATGATACAGTTATCATGGCCTCCACACATGTCCTTTGACCTATTTCTGTTACTCCAGAAGTCTAATGTTCCAAATCCTAGTGTTTTAAGGCATTTGGTTTAAAAATGAGAAATAACAGAACTGAATTGTGTTTTAATCACTGTCTGGGTGTATCTGATTAATAGATCTTCAAATTAAACCAGTTCTTGCTCCTGTGGCTTTACCTACCAGCTCAGAGTGCAGCTCCACCTGAGGAGCCTTCCTGACTGAGCCCAGGTCAGGGCGCTGCCTGGCCGGGGTGCCGCGGGTACCACTGCGAGGGGTCCCTTCCACCCTGGAACAGGGGGTCCCATAGGTAAGCGGGGAGCTCATGTCCACCTCACTGGGAAGAACTGCCCGGATAGAATATTGGATTTTGGTATTAGTTACCATGTTGCACTTTGACTGTACAACAGTAAATAAGCCATAATACGTTCTGAGAAAGGTACACATAGTTGTAGAACCTGGAGATACCTGAGCATCTGGGGCTGGAGAACAGGGTGTCTTGGAGGGCTGGGCTACGGAGGACTGTGGATGGGGAGGTAGGCATAGCTGGCAGATCGCCGTTGGAAGAGTCCTGACCTCGGTGTCTCTGGGACGGAGGAGACAGCAGGCCATCGCTCCCAGCTGCAGAGAAAATAAAAGGTTGTCATCAAAGCCTTTAGCAAGCAACGTTACCATGTAAAACTCTCAATGTTACTACGAAAACATTCAAAACTGCTCACGATGCTAATTAAAGATGTACCAGTGGAATTTCTTTAATGGAAAGCCTTCAAATACGCAATATGCGTTTAATTTTCCGTTAAACTTGTAATTTAGCTGATCATATAGGAAATTATTTGTGGATTTGAAGCAAACTAGCCAACAACTAGCCTGCTAACTTACAAGTGGATGAAATGTCACTTCTTCCACGCTTACGTCCACCGGGAGTTGAAGATGGGGAAGACATTGTTGTTTAAACTCCTGCAATGAAATATAATGATTGTATATCTGGTAAGATCTGTTTTGATTAAGACACATGTCCGGTAACAAAAGCATGTTGGCTATGCAAGAAAACATAGATAAAATACTCTACACACTAGCACAGCACATTTACGCATAATGGGTGTGTATATCAATCATTTCGAACAGTTATAAAAGGTGGAAGCAATTTTAACTATCTTTAGAATTATTCAAGCTTACCTGACACAAAACGTACGTCGAACTATACTAGATATGGCGCGAAATTGTAGACGTGACGTAATATTGGCGGCGATTTTTTAGCCTATGACTACCTTAGGGTGCAAACCATTTAATTCAAGGGGTGTCAGCTTTTAGGTTGTCGTGTTAATTACTTTATATTTATTTAACCGTAAAATGTATTGTATGTATTGTTGATATAATCTTACAAGATGTCTAAATGTCTACTCTGAATCTACAGTAGTCAATGTTGTGGGAAATGCGATGTAATCCTACCTTTCTATATTGGTTTCTTCCAAGTTCTTGATTTGGAGTGGAAGAAAGCGAAAGAAAAAAGAAAGAGAAGTTAAACATGAAGCACTTTAATCGCTCAGGAAAGAATCTTCTATAACGTGAACAAGTAAGTTAACAAGTAAAAGGACAATGCTAATAAATATACTATACATGTTACATATATGTTCTATGTTTGCACTTCCCTGCCACAGTAAATTCTGTGCTTGTATGTCTCGCATGGCGAATAAACCGATTCTGATTCTAATAGAACGTGTAGGCCTATAAATGGATAGTAGCAGGGTATGTATATGTTGCAAATCTAAATTCTCTTTACCTTTCACGTTTGCCTGTCTTGTTTGTCATTAATTTCTCATACAAGTCATACGTTTTCTTTATATTATACTTGCGGTCAGACTTTTGGCAATAATCTGTCAGAGATAATAGGATATATCTTTATTAAGGTCTGATCGACTGAATGAAAGCAGTAATGCATGAGTGAGTACTGAGTGAGTAGTATAAGAATTCCTGAATAATACTGACCATGTGACCAATTCTACAGACTATCGTACTTTTAGAAAATTGGATGCTGAAGAACTGGTGTAGCCTACCTGAAGCTGCGCCATCCATCACCTTCTGCCACAGGGAGGCGCCTGTTACGTGAACATGTCAATATCGTCTGACAACAAATCAAAGTCTAAATCATTGTCAACAAATGTAAGAAACGGACAAACACCCTCTGACAAAGACCAGTGAACCGTTGCTGCTGGGTTTTCATGTGTGAATAAAGCATTTCACTTTGATATTGTTTTTATAAAGTCACACGATCTATTTGTTTTGTGTATTTGCCATGTTACTTCGAAGCAGCAACAGTGTGTTATTCTGGAGGCGATAAGGCAAATGCTAAAAATAAGATTGGCCTGTACACCATGTCCAAAATACCGTAATCACCTGACTTGAGTCTCCTTTGCTACATCGGAAATTTTATAGATGAATGATGGCTTGAAAGTCTAACTGTATAAACAACACGAAATTGTCCGCCTGTCAGAGACAGTTGTAGTAAAAAAGGGGGGTGGCTTCGCACCCACCCTTCTCTCATCAAATGGGAGCTACAGGGAACACGTGACCTAAACTTGACTTAACTGGTTTGTCAAAGGGGGTGGTAAACCGTTGACGTAAGCACGGGGACGATACAAATTACACTCCGGGAAAGTCTTCTGCTTCAGAAAACAGAGGTACCTCTGACGAGAAGTTAATAAAGTGCGGTGAAATTTTACACCCAGGGATTAATCCACGCACCTTAAGAACGCAACTCGTGGTCATAGAAGAGAGGGGTTTTCAGCAGTGTTACCTACTGTGCGATTATAGCCATTTGTATCGACTTCGCACGTTACTGATTGACAACACTTGATTACATCCGATCCCACGTGGAGAAAACCAAGGTTCATGTGTGACATATACAGCCTGGATTCTCAGTGCGTGTCACCACAATGCAAGATGAGTTGGGCAATGGAGCCTGCCAATTTCTACGACAATAACAAGCTGACTGGTCTTCAGGAGATTTGCAAGCCCGAGCGAGGCGATGGCACGGGGGAAGACGGCACCATGGCCGAGCTAAGCACAGCTCCTGCGATGTACGATGATGAGAGTGCTATAGACTTCAGCTCGTATATTGAGTCCATGACAGCGGTGCCCAACCTCGAGCTTTGCAACGACGAACTTTTCCTCGACCTGTTCAATACTGTGAAGCAAGAAAAGAATGATTTCTACATGCAAAACTCGACAATAAACAACCAACAGCAACTGTCAACCAACGCATACGCAGTCGCTGGAAGCCAGAAAGAATTCGAGCGGAAACTCGACGTTGGATATGACAAGATGTTCAGTGCACCAATTAAACAGGAGCCGGATTGGAGTGACAGTGAAATGTCCTCGTCATTACCTTCCCAGATAGAAACCTGCGCACAGACCTCGGTCAGTTTTCCCATGGGACAACCCACGCCACCATCAACCCCAGAGCCACTCTCTTCCGCGAGCTCAGCCCACTCCTCACCTCGGAAAATAGGAAAGGAGAGGGTGAAAAAGTCTGTTGACCGATGCAGTCACGAATATCGTCAGAGACGGGAGAGGAATAACATTGCCGTGAGGAAAAGCAGGGACAAGGCAAAGCAACGCAACCTTGACGTGCAGCAAAATATGATTGAACTGGGTGCGGAGAACGAGAGATTACACAAAACTATAGAGCAGCTAACTCGCGAGTTGACCGGTTTGAGAGAATTCTTTAAGCAGTCATCGTTTGGGTCCACAGGTGCGGACCGTCAATGATATTGGCATCTCTAAATGGAACTTATAAAAGACTTACCTCATATCTACCATCTGTAACAGATGCATTTTAAAGCTTACCTTCATGGCACTGGAAATGTTGGACGTAGCCTACTCACTCGTTGGTGCCATTATCTTTTTTTCGGGGGGATAAAATGCATTTTTCTACATTAAATTATTTTACCACTTCATTTTCATGGTTTTTTTACTCCAGATATGATACATGTTTTGTAATTCCAAACTTTGTATTAACAAGCCAGAGCATGTTTTGAATTTTCTATAGTTTGTATAAAACATTGAAATACTTTGAATCTATAATAAAATTGCTGAAAAGTTATTAAAGTGCAGTGATCCATGACTTGGTAAATTAGAAGCTGACACAGCTGGATCCTGGTTGTGCTATGTCACATGGAAAAATAATGTCATTGTAAGAGAAACAGAACTGATATTCAAAACTGTATTTTATTGTGACAGGCTATGCCATTCAGTTGTCTTCAAAATGCACTGGAAGGTAGATTTCCAACAAACAAGACTTTACATGTACTTACACCAAAAGTGGCATATATTCTGATAGTCAACTCAGTTGAGCATAGAGCTTGAAGCTTCAGCTTTCAAATTGTTGAAATATGGCAGCTGAGGTTTTGCTTTGAGCTGGGGGCTGTAAATGAGGCCTGCAGTGTCTCTCCCTTAGGGGTACGCTGAGGCCACAGATTCATTTCACAGGGCCCCATCATGCTGCCAATCTCAGCAGGGCAGATTTCTTCCAGACCAATCCACAGGGCAGGTTTCCTGGTGACGACACGGACGTAAGCAGTGAGGGGCCCCACCTCCTTCCCGAGAACATTCTCGATCTGGTAACCTGGGAACTAAAGCAGATGGGAGGGTCACTACCTGAGCAGGAAAAACACTGGGTTGTTACTCTGGGACAGTACATGGGTGTGCCTTCTGGGAGTTGATCATCTAGCAACTAATAGCACTGGCAAAATATGGTTAATGCACGCAGAATGTATGTTTATTACAGTGCATAGTTGATGCCGTTTGCTTGTCAGCTCACCTCAGTGTCACAGTTTGCAGAGTTTAGGAGGCTCACAATAGTGGATTGTTGGAGCTAAAAAAAAAGTAAAGTAATAGAGAGAAATAGTAACCACCTGGGTGATGACACAAACCCCTGAAGACCAAGATGGCTTCCATACTTCTAAACACCATAGATAGTACTGTCCACCGGAGCCATGCATGGCTGTCTGTCTAAACCACACACCTGCTGCTTGTCTTGACAATGGCTTGGTTGAACCATCATGTCTACTGAACTGAGCTTGACCGCAGTTATAAAATCAGGTTCACGATTGTTCAAATAATTTCCAAATAGCACCATATTGAACGCGTTCAAATGTGCACCATTAAGACACGAAAAATAAGAGATGCATCTCACCTTAATTTTCACAGTAGAGTCACTTAGTGAAGAACTTAAAAATGCTTCAAGCTGCATCTTAACGGCTGGCTGGTCTACTGTCGAATCACAGGACGAGCAATGGAATGTTTGACTGGACAATGACAAGCACATGTCATTGTTATTGCTTAAGACTTCATCTTTATTTACAAGCAAATTGGTAACCGAGGGTAGTTTGTGCGCGTACGTTTTATTTGGAGCCATCTCCAAACGGTCACTTTGACAACAGCTGCATGCTGGCCAGGAGTAGGCTGTGTCCTCATCCACACCAACTACTACGCCTGTCCAGAACAAACATTCAAAAAGCAAAGACTAAATTACAAAAAAACTGTAGGTAGGGTTGAAATAGCTGCTACAGGTCATTAAATGTGTAGTTGCTTAAATTGCAAAGAGGAAACAAGATCGATAAATGTTAAGACGTATTTCATATCAGTAGAACATGCGGTATATTAGACAGGACCTCTATACATGTTTATCAGCACTGACAAAGATAGCAAGTGTTGACTCCCTCTGCTACACAGTTTCTCCTGACAACCAAAGGAAGGCTCAAACACACAGCATCTTCTGAGAAAATACATTTCAACTTCTAAGTGATAAAATACTCTTCGGCACTTTTATTTCTTCCAGGCTTGCTGCCAGATCTACCACCTCACAGAGTGTGAATAATCATATTTGTTTGTCATATCAATGTAACATGTGATCAAACATGTGGAGAGGATTGGTCATGAGCCCCAAGGCTTGCAGCAGCAAGACTGTTACACACTACAGCAATACAAGACTGAAGTTGATGACATCTCTTTTCTCCCCATCTGCATACTGGCTCAAAGTCAAGATAGTAAACAGAACATGACAGAAATGTAACAGAAGGTGAGTTAATTTGGCTACTGTTTGACTGACAACCCACTTGAACATTTAGGTCTATTATTTTAATAGTATTTCAAAGTAAGAAAAAAATGACGCTAACAAAATGACGCAAATAAACAGATTTGATTGCTTTCAGACTGGCTGAAGAATGACTAAGCATTGACAACATTGATGCCTTCCAAATTTCCATCTGTCAAATGTTTACTTTGAATCCAATAAAAGAATAGTGAAGTGACGTGACGTATTGTCAAGTATGGACCCATACTCGAAATTAACCCTCTGCATTTAACCCATGCAAGTGCACACACAGCAGTGAGTAGTGGGCAACCGCACACACACACAGTGAACATACACCCGGAGCAGTGGGCAGCTATTGCTCCAGCGCCCAGGAAGCAATTGGGGGTTCGGTGCCTTGCTCAAGGGCACCTCAGTCATGGTATCGAAGGCAGAGAGAGTGCTGTTTGTTCACCATCCCCACCTTCAATTCATGCCGGTGCGAGAATCGAACCAGCAACTTGCAGGTTACAAGAATAGTAAACTTCCAAGACTGGAAAGGTGTCAGAGGATGAGCTAAGACTGACGGACTGACAGAAAAGTCCTTCTTTACACAACCACAGAACCCTTGTTGAGCACTAAGAACTTAATCCCAGAGCCACAGATCCCCAAACAATACAATAACATGGTCTGGAAGGCAAAACAATAACAAGAAGCCAAACTAGCAGGACAAGGTGAGGGTCAGACAGGCTCCTACTGACCAGACAGGCTGCAGAGGGAGTTGGCTGTGGTTTCAGGGCCCAAGGGGTCCAGCCTCAGGGGCCAGGGCAGGGAGTAGGCCGGCTTGTGGGCCTGTGTTGGGAACACAGACCTCTCTGTGTTGTCTGTGTTGCACACAGCCTCCACAGGCCTCTGCAGCTGCACAACCGACTGTTCCACACACAGAATGATACCTGGGCGTTGAGAGATCACAATGTAATACATCAAAAGATACACAGAAACTATATTCACCTCCTTTAAGAAACGATAACGATCAAAACCAGCTATACACAAGGATACATAGCTGTGTATACACTTGGAATGATACAATGACATAACCTTGCATGACACACAGAACTCTAGACAATCTGTTGTGAGTTGGAACAGCACCGCAGCATCAAGGGGACTGTACCGTTCTCCAGGACTGCGTCGCTGACGGACAGGCAGCAGGCTCCAGGGTCCAGCATGGCCTGGGCCACAGAAGGGGTGAGCAGACAGGACGGGGTCAGACACAACGCTACTGTCCGTCTGCATCCCCGGCCTGGTGCGTCGCCCTGCAGGCTGGGGTCAGTCACCACCAGCCAGGCCTCAGTCCGGCCCACCACAGCATCCTGGGACCGCAGAGAGAGGGAGGTTGTGTGTGTGGTAGGGGTGTGTGCATGTGTGGGGTAGGGGTATGTGTGTGTGTGTGGGGGGAAGTTGAGGAGGGGAAGGGTGTGTGCTTGAATGTGTTTGTGGGGTTCAAGCATTGGCTCATGTCACAAGCACTGTTTGACAAACAATTATTGAAGGAACATGTATCATCAACAGTGACTTGAGGCAGAGGAACAGTAGTAAAAAAGGGACTGTGTGTGTGTGTGTGTGTTTGTGTGTGTGAGAGAGAGTAAGAGTGAGTTTGTCAAAGTCCAGATCTTTGTTCTAAGCTCTTATCTCAGCAGGGTCAAAGTGTAAAGGTTTCATTGATTGTGTCGGAGAACGCCCTGTGCCCTGATCCACTGGTTCAGCCTGCCTTATCAGTCAACAACCCCCCCCCCAGCCTGTTGTCATGTGACTACCTGTGTTCTCTTATACACAGCGGTGGCAGTGAAGCTGATGCGGAGGCCTTCATGCTTGTTCTGGAACAAAAAGAGATGTAAGAAAACCCAACAGGATGAAGATGGCAGTAGAGAAGCACAAAGACGCTCCAAACAACCAGAGAGCCAGAGTTCTTGTGTTAAGAGAGAGACTGTGAGAGATGGTGAGAGAGTTCAAAAGATGGTGAAAGAGTCCAGGACAGATTGTGAGAGAGACAGTGAGAGAGTCCAAGAGAGACCAAGAGAGAGTGGTCCAAGAGAGATGGTGAGAGAGAGACAGTGAAAGAGTCCAAGATTAACAGTGAGAGAGGACTTAATATGCCCCCCCTGTTACCTGGAGAATGTGTCTGAGTGTATGTGGTGTGGGGGCGGAGTAGAGAGGGGAAACAGCCCGGCCCTCGATGGGCTCCAAAGAGCCCTCCTGGCCTGACAGCAGATAACAGAAGCAAGGGGCTGGATCCACGGACCTGCAGTCCTGTAACCACACACATCGGCTCTGGCTAGCCACTACAATATACACTGCAATCAATCAAGCAAACCCAGTTGTTCTAAAAGACCTGCTATTATGAAAAGTAGGTAAGGTAGGAAAATAAACACAGGCATATATGATACTGCACCCTCGTCTGTAACAACAAACTGAGTTGAGTTGAGTTGCCTCTTGCTCAAGAATCCCAAGGCCAAAAGAAAAGTGGAAAGAGTTAGAATGTGACATTTTAAAAGCAGACACCTACTTTGTCAGGGATGTGTGTGCTTCCATGTACTTTGCTGGACACCACTGGGGGCCAGAGACTGTCTATTAGGCTGAATAGTCTGGGGCACCTTGATTTGGGAAAATAGAGAGAGGGGGGAGATAGAGAGGGAGGGAGAGACAGGGGGATATAGAGAGAAAAGGAGAGAGAGGTGAGGGATTAGAGCAGCACAGGTTTCAGAGTGGTTTCACCCTCCTCCTCATCTCTGATCACAGATCTGTTGAGACAAGAGGGGTTTTAGGATCAACAGAAACTGTCCTGAGGGGATTGAAGCACGTGCACACGCACGCCCACACGCACACGCACACACACACTCTCTTCTTCTTTGGCTCCATTACCAAATATCATTCATACACCTTGAGGCGTTGCACAGCATACCACCTACTATTGTACGTAGATTGCTTCCAACAGCAATCTCTTCTCATAGACATTTCCTTCATCTCCAAACTGACGGGACCTGCACGCGTATATTTTGTTGAGGGCCACAACCACGCGCTGACACAATTTGTCAAAGGGCCTGTAATCTAGATGAGATTGTGGTACAGATATGGAGAGCTACGTGCTGAATGAAACTTCACTCTGTTGATCTAATCCTTGGTGTGAGGACAAAGAAGCAACAACCTCAAAACACATGATATATATACGTCTTACAAAGTACACTTAATCAATGTTTGTGCATGCACCACATATAATTTATTATATATAAAAGTTGGTCCTTCACCCTCCGTGGGTGGTCTCATCCTTCGAGCTCGGGTCCTCTACCAGAGGCCTGGGAGATTGAGGGTTCTGAGCAGTATCTTTGCTGTTCCTAGTACTGCTGTCACTGTCACCTTCCAGATATTCTCCAGCTCTTCTCTGAACCATCGGTATTTCTGTAGTTTCTAATGTTCCTTTTTCCTGATGTTTCCATCAGTTGGTATAGCTACGTCAACCACAACGGTTGTCCTCTGCTGTTTGTCCACCAACACGATGTGTGGTTGGTCAGTTCGAAGAGAGAGAGAGAGAGCGAGAGAGAGAGAAATATAATGGTCATCCAATCCCCCTCAACTGTTGGCTCAGTTAATGTGCTGTCCTGTTTGGGTTGGGCCATGCCATGGAGGCGTGTCAGAGGGTGTGTTCGGGGTGTTTTCAGGAACCTGTTGGTCTGCTCCTAATGACAGTGTTAGTGTGACAGGGAGTCAGGGAACCGGCTTAGCTGCTCCAGCAGGTCTGACAAAGTGAAGGGCGGGCAGGGCGGAGGGCTGGGCCAAAGTTACCGTACCTCATGACAACCCCCCTCAGAGGGATTGTCTGAATGCATTGTGACTGAATGCCCACCCCCAAACCCCAAATACTCACTTGTTGGTGTTGTGGAGTGCAGAGAGAGAACATGCCATCTCAGTACACACTGTGTCATGAGGGGGGTGATGGGGGCTGGAACGTGACAGAAATGGTACAAGACCCAGGGTCTCTGCCAGGACAGGACGACTCCTGGCGATGTCCCCCTCCTAATTGTCCCCTCCTCCAGAACGTCCTCTCGCCAGATCCTCTAACTGCTTCTAATCTGAGCAGGAGACGGCGCAGGGACGGCGTGCACATCTCCGTATCACTTTTCATGTCAACATTGGCGGGACGACACAACAGCTTTGATTTCCAAACATCCAGTTCTCGTCCCGTCATAAATACACAGGGTCGCTATGGAGACCAGTCTCTCGGTGGCCAGTGGAAAATCACTGTCTGTTTGTTAGCACCCGGAAAAGGGTCCCCCCTGTTGTACTAGGCCTGGCCCCAGGAGGCTGGGAGGCAGCAGGGGTGGCTATGGGTCCTGGGCCAGCAGTTTATTTTAGTGGGCTAACACGTTTCATGGCTGGATGACTAGGTGTGGTCCTCTACACTAGCTAAGGGAAGTTTGATTAGAAAGCTCTGGCGTTTCACAGAAGTCTACGTCTAACTATCTAGGTTGCAGGTTTTCTCATGCAGTAGCTGTGGGTTGTGTCTGTCTCACCTCTCCCGAGTGACCCGCTGCACCACTTTGACATGTGTGAGCAGACAGGCTCGGCCCTGACACCTCCTGCTGGCCAGCTGGAGGTCAGGGGCCCCCCCAGAGGCCTGCAGCTGCACCACGCTGAACATGCCGTAGCTGTCCTGGACCAGCACACACAGCCTGAGAAACAAGACAGGAAACGCATTCATAACCTTGAGACAAAGGCATGTTTACTTTTCATATAAAACAACAAAATAAAACTAGAGGGTGTAGCAGTTTCCGTAAAGGACCTGGACTGGTGAGAGACTGGTGTTTCTGGTTGCTGGCAGTATGGGGAGGTTGTTGAGAGGGTGAACCTTTGACCTTGTGAGCTGTGATGTACTGCTCTGTACCCAGCTCTGCTGCTCTCAGTAGCACTGCAGGAGGAGCAGGAGGAGGAGCAGCCTGTCTGTGCAGCCCTTCAAGTCTGGACATAGCCTTCATACTGGGCTAAACTGCCTTTACGAAGTTCATATTCCCCCCTTCTGAGAATCAGGGAGGGAGCAGTGGAACTGCAGTTCTCTGCAGCTCACCCAGGAGAGGGAACAGGGAGGGAGGAGGAGGGGAGAATAGTGACATCCACAAGAAGGTTCAAGGCTAACTGCGCATATGCATGAATCCCAGACACCATGTCAGTTTTTTACCCCCCTAACCACCTGACAGAGCCTATTAACAGCTTGTGTAGGTAAACACAAGTCTGACTGGGGGTATTTCAAGGCATTCCAAAATATCTCACACTGGACCACTTTCAACTTTAAAAAACATTTTTTTACTTACATTGTTTGTCCTCATATAAACCCAGTGCATCAACATCGCTTGATAAACAACCGAATAAAAAACACTTGTTATTTACAGTGTTGACAGTGCTCATAAGTTGACAATAATAGCAAACCTTGAAGGAGTTCTCCATGGCAGCTCACTGACCACCCATCTCTGAACTGTCAAGCCATGAACACATACAACTCCAGTCAGGAGCCTACAGTCACAGCTAGGCTAGGTAGAGCCTTGTAGCACAAGCTACTGACTAACCGAAATTATCCAGGCTCACAAAACAAAGTAGCAAGTAATGTTTATGACAAACAACATGTCCATGCAGACTAAGAGGGTAATGTTACAGTGACAACAGCTAAATATAGTTGGACATGTGCTTAGGACTCTCCTGTCACTGTCCACTGTGTCTGTGCGGCAGTGGTGAGGTTTGAGATTTGGACTGGGATGTTGATCTGTTGGAGGTTTAACAGTGACTAAACATCCATATGCTCAGTACAGAGCAGAGCTGCCAGAGCAGTGCAGGGAAGAACCTGATCCTCTTCCTGAGAACAGCAGAGCGGTTCCAGCATGAACGACCGAAGGGAAGGCAGATAGTGAGAGGGACGGGTCAGTAATGGACACAGGAGCAAGGGGCTTCTCTCCATACCAGAGACAAAAACAAGCTCTCGGCCCCCGCCACAGCCACCCCCAGCCCTCCTCTTAGACCCCCCCTGCACCTCCTCCCGTGCTGCCCTCACCCCTTAAACCCTGCTGTCGTTGGTCGGCTCCAGTCACGGGCTGATTTGAGGAATTTGTTTTTGAGAGCAATCACTGAAATTCTTAGCAACTCGGAGGTGCTTCCTGGAATTGCGATCTATTGAGCTTGTCCAAACACACACACGCCTTGTCGCACACAGACACCCAGGCATGTATGTGTGCGTGCACGTACACACTCTCAGCCTGGCCCCACAGAAAGTGAGCGACCGACACACTGAGGACCCAGCCGAGAGGCCTCATTGGCAGGGGGGAAATGTGGGTGGGATTCCTTCCTCTGTGCCATCCACCAATTACAGCGCAGAGAGTGATAAACACTGTTGTAACAGGATCCCTGCAGCACACCATGTTCCCGCTGCAGCAGGAAAACAGCCCGCCTCTCCTGTCTCCTGCACACACTTCATCTTCTTGTTTATTCAATCTTCAAATTTACTGGAACTCCACGTCTTTCTTTTGAGCACAAACGTCTTTTATTGGTCTTTCCCCTTGGACAGAGCAGTCTGTGATTTCAACAACTAGAGCAATGATTAAGCCTTGACGTGATCATGCTAGGGAGACACAGCGAGCAGGATATCAGAAGGGACAATAGAGACTGGTGAGAGCTGGGTGCTGAGAGGCTGGCCAGTTAGACCACTAGCACAAACACAGCAGGCAAGGCTCTTACACCCTCCAGGCTATCAACAAGTTAGGACGTTTTTACAGGAAGAATAGTAGCAGAAAAACCCAACAGAAAGAACACCCACACCCTGACCGATAGCACAGTCATTTGATCAGAATGTAACTGCATTCTAAGTGAGATAGCCGTGAGATTCAAATGGCTAGACGAATCCAGTGACAACGTAGCATTGTTTTTAAGAATGGTTTCTCGTCTGAAAATGCCACTTGAGGTCTCTGTGGGGGCTTGGCCGAGACGTCCAATCTAAATTGCCGATGGCTGCGGTCACTTCCTGACCATCCACTAAACCTGTTGGATCCGGTTGTGATGGGAGGGATAAGGGACAGACCAGCGTTTCCTGTCTGAGGGAGGCTTTTGTTTACCGGCAGTGGGCCACGTGGCAGCAGCGGGGCACTGGGTTACAGCCAGCCGCTCACCCGGTCTGGTCATCCTGTCAGCTGATCAGGGCTGTCCTTGTCGCTGTTCACGGCCCAAGTGCCCCTCCCACCCCCCAATGCTGTTTCTCAGCTGAGGACAGTAAACCCTCTTAGAGCAGGCCCCGGCAGCTAGAGCAGGCCCCGGGCAGCTAGAGCAGACTGCGCGTGGGCAGCTAGAGCAGGCCCAGGCAACTAGAGCAGGCTCCGGAAGCTAGAGCAGGGCCCAGGCAGCTAGAGCAGACCGCGCGCGGGCAGCTAGAGCAGACCGCGCGCGGGCAGCTAGAGCAGACCGCGCGCGGGCAGCTAGAGCAGGGCCCAGGCAGCTAGAGCAGGGCCCAGGCAGCTAGAGCAGGGCCCAGGCAGCTAGAGCAGGGCCCAGGCAGATAGAGCAGGGCCCAGGCAGATAGAGCAGGGCCCAGGCAGATAGAGCAGGTCCAGGCAGATAGAGCAGGCCCAGGCAGCTAGCCAGACAGCTAGAGTAGGTCAAGGCAGCTAGAGCAGGCCCAGGCAGCTAGCTAGGCAGCTAGAGCAGGTCCAGGCAGCTACAGCAGGCCCAGACAGCTAGATCAGGCAGTTAGAGCAGGTCAAGGCAGCTAGAGTAGGCCCAGGCGGCTAGAGCAGGCCCAGACAGTTAGAACAGGCCCAGGCAGCTAGAATAAGCTAAGGCAGCTAGAACAGGCCCAGGCAGCTCAAATATGGAGGTCAAGCATGCGGGTCTCACATGTGGATGTCATGGACCCAAACCAGACCACTCCTCCATCCTTAGATACAGTGAACTATATCGGGATTTTTGTACTTCGTCAATCAAGTTTTTTGTGTAAAGATTTCTCAAGTTTCAAGGAAGGAACCATATGCTGCTAGGCTAAACCCTAGATCCTAGGACTCAAACACCCATTGATTAACAGGTGCAGTGGAAGCTATTATCTCCCAAAGACACAAGGCCTTCTCCTCTGGTAAGAACCTGGACAAGTAGGTTGAAGGAGGTTCCAACCTGAGGTTGGAAACTCTGGTACTGTGAGAGGTTCATGATGACCACAGCAGTCCTGAGCCAGCCTCCAGGGCATGGGGCACGCACCCGGACGTGGCCTGCTGTGGTGAGACCCTCCTTGGAGCTAACCAACACATGACTATGCCTTTCCACAGAACTGGCCTGCATCACTCACAGCGCGCCTGGATTCAATTAGACGTGTTTGTGTCCTTTGTCAAGCAATGCCATCTGGCTGGATCCAAGGAGAAAGCTAGGTGGGGCCTGGTCTGCTAACAATAGTTGGAAACTAGGACACACTGTGCTACCAAGGAGTGGCAAATGACCAACGAGCCGTGGGGAGGAAGAGCTTTGGTTTTCTGATAGATCCACTAGAGATACGGTTTGTCTAGCGAGAAATGAACAGCCATGTTATTTCCCCTGCCATGACTGAGGGTACAGAGTGTAATTCAGGTATACTGAACTGAAAGTCAGTCATGGGTGAGAGGTGTGGTGCCCATACCTGCTCCTGGTCCCAGGGATCCCAGGGTGAGAGGGAGGTCTGCAGGGGGCCCTGGGCCTAAGTACAGCTAGGGAGGATCGCTCCTGCAGGGGGCTCAGGTACACCCTCTGCACCACCACCTCTACCTCCTGGCCCACAGTGCCAGCCTGGCCCAGGGCCTCAATGGCCTCCAGGAGGGAGTCACAGCACACATTGAGCCCCTGCTGGGAGCTCACAAGCTGGGGGGCAGCCACCTGGACACACAGGGGGTGGGGAGAGATGTGGTGTTACTCTGTGGCCTCAGAGACCCAGCGCTGTTTTAAGTGTGGATGTGTGATCCTGGGCGGGACGTGGACCTGGGTAGCAGGACGGTGTCTCTGCACGGAGGCATGGTTCATGTCCAGCAGACAGAAGGACCTGGTCAGGGAGTAGGAGGCAAGTCTCTCCACGGGGACCAGAGCTCTGGGGATGTTCTCCCTGGCCTGTCTGGACTCCCACAACACTTTCTGGCTGAAATGGGTGTTGAGAATAGCAGTCATGATTCCAACCTCCATAACCAGGCTTTGCCTGCAGGGAGAAAAACCAGAGAATAGGTCAGAGCAGTGTACTGTGGATATGCACCAGAGAGGGGGGGGGGGGGGGGAAGGGGGGTCAAACATTGAAACTCTTCCCTCATGTCTTGTCACTGAGTACCCTCCTGGGCCAGGCACAACTAAACCGCATGCTGAGTGGAAGACTGACAGTTCACTACACAGAAAAAGGTCCATGTGGACTCGATTCTTCTGTAGGGTTCTCAGAGAAGGACCAGGCTGCTGGAGACAGTCTTCTCAGAACCTCAGTCCCTCAGTCACTGATTTTGCTGCCAACACTTACATTCCACTTCGCACGGCAAAACTATAATTGTCAATTTAAAAAATACAGGAACACTAATGGTAGACATAAAAAGGTCTCAAATGACCAGTGATAATCAAGCCAAAACCATTTTTTTGAAAACAGGTCAAGACCTTTTCAAGGATGTGTTTGCACAACTGAGGGGAAACACCACTGGCTGAGTCCTGCCAGATTGTTCTAAACAACTAGGGGACAGCAATCTCCCCAATACTGAGAAGCTCTCCTTTTATGACAGGTGCTGTCAGAGGATGACTTTACTAGTATACAGAACTGGGACTTTGGTGTGTGTGTGTTCTTGTCACTGCATGCCTCAGTGTCAGGGTTGTTTCCAATATTATACAGTACGGCTGGACAGACTCATTTCTCAGCATGATGTCAAAATGGCATATTTTCCTTTCGACAAAGCACGCCCCCTGCTCCTCTATACTTTGTATTTCTTTGGAGAGTCAATAACAACTGTCAAGACTGAATCACAGACTTAAAAAAAACAAAAAATATGATTCGGCTATCTAGGTGGGTCATCACACAGGAAGTTGTGTGGTACACATAGTACAGTGTGTGTTTGTGTGTGTATACAGGACAGGTACAGCATAGGTCTGGAGACAGGAAGTGTGCTGCGGGGGAGTTCAGGTGCCAGAGGGCAGCTTGTCATCAAGTGGCTGGGTTAAGGAGTGGCCTGGCTGGGTGCTGTCGTCAGAGCAGGGGGGTGGCGGGAGTGAGTCACGGTTCAGGCAGGTATTTCCGCCGAGGCCACAGCCCACTCAGCCAGAGGGAGGGGCCAGCCTTCTCAGTGTAGGAGTACGGGGGAGGCAAGCGTTCACGTGTCACACAGGAAACTGATAACAAGTGGAATTTGACCAGACCTCCTCCACCTTATATGCTGGATTCTGTTTAGTTTTTTTTACTTAAGTTTGCTTGTTAGTGTGGTTTATATGAATTTCCAGGGAGTTTAGAGGGAGGTTAGGGTTAGAAGAGAGTTGAGAGATTTGAAGAAAGTTGATCATACATTTAAGAGCATTGTTCATGATCTTCAAGAAAAACAATGGCTGGCAATAAGTATGTGGTTGGAATTAATTCAAAATTAACCTTGACGATTTATGCAAAAATACTTTGAAAACTGTGGGGGGACCACGACTACGCTAGCTGAGGTAAACACACACACACACACACACACACACACACACACAGTGAGAATAGCTGCTTAAGGGCTAAACAGAGCAGAGAGCAGCATGTGTTTTCAATCCTGTCTCCTGACTTCTTCCACTCTGTTCCCAAATGAATGCTCCAGAAAATAATCCCAGTGTGTTCTTTCCCGGTTTGCTGGAAATGACCTAACTACTGCCAGGAAGAGGAATGTGGAGCATTCCCAGGAGCATCTGGTGACATCAGGGACCTGAGCGGGCCCCTGGACTTCTGCCAGCCTGGATATTCCAGCGTACATTAGATTTAATCCCCCCCTCCCCCCACTCCCACACACACAGCTGGAGTCAGACATGGCTA
Organism: Plecoglossus altivelis; assembly: GCA_036571765.1. NCBI lineage: Eukaryota > Metazoa > Chordata > Actinopteri > Osmeriformes > Plecoglossidae > Plecoglossus > Plecoglossus altivelis. Next base: position 372,513 of record BROE01000001.1, read on the forward strand.
TGACTGAGAATTACAGATAGTGGGACTGGACCTAGGGCTGAGAGTTACTTGTAGTGGGACTGGACCTAGGACTGAGAATTATTGGGACTGGGACTGGATCTGTGACTGAGTGTTACTGGTAGTGGAACTGGGACTGGATCTAGGACTGAAAATTACTGGTAGTGGGACTGAATCTAGGACTGAGAATTACTAGTAGTGGGACTGGACCTGGCACTGAGAATTACTGGTAGTCTGACTGGATCTAGGACTGAGAATTACAGGTAGTGGGACAGGACCTAGGACTGAGAATAACTGGTAGTGGGGCTGGATCTGGTACTGAGAAATATTGGGACTGGATCTAGGACTGAGAATTATTGGGACTCAAACTGGATCTATGACTGAGAATTACCTGTAGTGGGCCCTGGATCTATGAATAAGAATTACTGGTAGTGGGACTGGACCTAGGACTGAGAATTACTGGTAGTGGAACTGGATCTATGACTGAGAACCACTGGTAGTGGGACTGGATCTAGGACTGAGAATTACTAGTAGTGGGATTGGATCTATGACTGAGAACCACTGGTAGTGGGACTGGATCTAGGACTGAGAATTACTAGTAGTGGGACTGGATTAAGGACTGAGAATTATTGGTAGTGCAACTGAACCTAGGACTGAAAGTTAATGTTAGTGCGACTGAGCCTGTGACTGAGAAAACAAAGCATCCATCAACAGGTAAACAGGGATTCTATCTGTGACCTCTCAATCTGATCGGAAAGCTAGCTGCCAAACCCTCCTGTGTGCACCATGCAGACACCCTCACTCACCATGGTGGGTAGATGTGGATGACATCTCCGGGTGCAGGCACCAGCTGGGTGGCCGTATCCCTGCTGAAGAGCACCAGAAGCCTGGGGGATGGGGAGATGAAGGAGGGGCCCAGGAGCCTGGAGTTGGGGTGGGTAGAGGTGGGGCCCTGGGGGCGCTGGCCACAGAGGACTTCTTCTGGATGCTGGTGTTCACACAGAGCCAGCTGCATGCAGCTCTCCTCACGGACACACAGCACCTCCAACAGCAGCACACCAGGCCTGTCCACTGAAGGAAACAGCAACAACAGCCAGTGTGTGTGTCAGTGTGTGTGTGTGTGGGACAGTGTGTGTGTTTGTGGCCAATTGAGAGACTTGAAGAACTTAGGTTTAACGTTCTATCACTATGGACCTTGATACAACATTGAGGGTACTTGGGATAGACTCAATATCATCAGTTAACTCGACTGTTCCAGATATTTAACAGTGACTGACAGTGGAAATTCACATTTGGATAAGCAGCTAGTGACTTGGCTGAATACCAATAAGTGTATAACTAGCTATAGGCTATGAGACATATGAATCATTACAATACCTATGACATTTAGTTAAACAATGTAGCCCTATGTGAGTACGTGACAACTGCTAATGGCCTAAAGGTGTGTTTCACCTCACATGTGCACACTGATGGGAACTGTTTCAACATGTGTCTGCCTGAATTGTGTGTTTTTGATCCATTCTATCCCTGCAGGATAAGTAATAATGTAATAAAATCCTAGTTGAACAGATAAGGCCTTTTGTGCAGTGCTAAATAGGACATTCTCTACTGTAATACTAAAACCCTGCCGTCTGAAAAGGAACTGACTGATATGAAATAACATTGCTAAACACTCACGCCCTGGGCAGGATGAACATTTGTTTTACGATGGCTTTCGTCAGTTGAGTAAGAGAGTAATCTATAATGTTTATGTGCATGAGAAGATTTGTAGTGAGCGGAGCATTGTCAACATCACGTCTCTTGGTGCTGTGTTTATCAACGATGTCGTCTCTCACATTACTACAGGACAGGCTGTTTAGCAACCGCTACAACATTAATAGGGGGACGTCAATAAAAGGCTACATTTTTTAATCGTCAGAATTCATCTGGGCAGTGTTAACTTTCTGCAAAAAAAAAGAAATGACTGAACGTATAGGGGCCCTTTCAAGCCACCAGCCATGACCTAAAACAGAACAATAAGGCGAGACTGGTTATCATCTTTACAGAAACAACCCTCCAAACCTCAATCTGCCTGTCTGAAGCATCCGCTGACCCTAGATAGCGGGAGGAACAACATGGCTGTTCTGACTTTGTTTCCACAATCAACCGTCACCTTTAGCGAGGCGCTTCCGCCTAATTGCCCAGACCCCATTTTCAGTCGACGCTGCTGCTGGCGTAGCAAGGAAAGGAAAAGAATAAAAACGAGTGAGCATGTGACTTCCTGTCACCTACTTACTGCCCTGAGTTCAATGCCACGTCGACCAACGAGCATTTCCTTGATGCTCCCTCTAACCCTCCAACCACAGATCTGAGCGACAAATCAAACCTGGCCTCATTTTAGGGTGACGCGCCTGTCGTCTTATCTGAGCAGACAGCGGCTGGTATATGTAAGGACTTGGGGGAGATGTGTAGAGAGACAGGGTGTGCGCTGTGTGTGTGTTACCTGATGTTCCTGTAGCAGCAGAGATGGACTGGTGTCTCCAGAAGCTGATGGCAGACCTCTGTCTGCACTGTAACCTATTAAGCCTCTCGGCCAGACCCCCGCTGGGGACAAACAAACATGTCAGGGGTCAAACACGGCAAGTTGACACCTTTGCATGTTAAGGTGAGGTGACAGAGTCTGAAGACGAACTGTAGAGATGTGTGTCTGATCTGTGTGTCTTTACAGTGACAGGGTGACATTTAGAACTGACAAGATGCTCCCAGGTGCCCTTTTGATCAGCAAAACTGCCGTGGAAACATCACCCGCTCCAAACCAGCAGACGAGAGGGAGGTGAAGCAATCAGCAGCATCCTCTCACTACCTCACCTCTTTCCCCTGCCTCCTCACCATACTCATTTAATGACATAGATGACACATTTTGTTTCTTTAACACTCTTGAAGTGGTCTTCACCTCTTGAACTTCCTTCTCTTCTTGCTGGAGTCTTCTGGAGTCTTGGAGTGTATGCGGTCATGCTTCTGCTGTGTCTGCAGCATGGCCTGAGCTGCCTTGACCCAGTCACTGGCTGACCTCTCGGTGACCTGCCCCGCTAGGGGAGAGCGGCCCTCACACAGGCTGCGGATCCTGCTCTCTCCCTCTGCACTCTCTCTGTCTGAGGCGCAGTTTGAGATCTCTGTGTTTGTCTCCTGCATGGGACACACAAACACACACGAAAAACGTACACACTCAAACACGGTGATATGACATGGTTGGACAGGAGCTCTCTGTTTTATATCCATTCAACAACTCTTCCTACTTTTAGTGTCACACATTAAATAAAACATATAAAAAATATATCAAATATATTTATTATTACCCCTCCTTGAACCGCCACCTTAACGTGGTGGAGGGGTTTGAGTGCTTGAATGATCCCAGGAGCTACGTTGTCCGGGGCAATAAGCCCCTGGTAGGGTTTCCCACGGCAAACTGGTCCTAGGTGACTAGCCAGACTAAGTGCGGTTCAACAAAAACCCCTATGATGACAAAACCAAGGAGAATCGTTACGTCGCCCGGAGTGGCGTTACCGGGGCCCCACCCTGGAGCCAGGCCTGGGGTGGGTGCTCGCAGGCGAGCGCCTGGTGGCCGGGTCTTTGCCCATGGGACCCGGCCGGGTATAGCCCGAAAAGGCGACGTGGGATCACCTTCCTGCAGGCCCACCACCCACAGGAAGGACCGTAGGGGGCCGGTGCAGTGTGTTTTGGGCGGCGGTCAGGGGCAGGTGCCTGGACGACCGAGGCCATGCACACGGTCTCTAGCGCTGGGGACATGGAATGTCACCTCGCTGGCAGGAAAGGAGCCCGAGCTTGTGCGGGAGGTAGAGCGTTACCGGCTAGATATAGTCGGCCTCACCTCCACGCACAGCCTGGGTTCTGGGTCCATTATCCTCGAGAGAGGCTGGACTCTACATTTCTCTGGCGTTGCTCGCGGGGAGAGGCGGCGGGCTGGCGTGGGCTTGCTCATAGCCCCNGGACCCGGAGGTGGACTCGTCGATCACCCTGGCAGAGGTCACCGAGGTGGTCGGTGGGCTACTCGGTGGCAAAGCCCCGGGGGTAGATGAGATCCGCCCCGAGTATCTTAAGTCTCTGGATGTTGTGGGGCTGTCGTGGCTGACACGTCTCTTCAACATTGCGTGGCGCCTTGGGACGGTGCCGCTGGACTGGCAGACCGGGGTGGTGGTACCCCTTTATAAGAAGGGGGACCGGAGGGTGTGTTCCAACTACAGGGGGATCACACTCCTCAGCCTCCCTGGTAAGGTCTATGCCAGGGTACTGGAGAGGAGAATCCGTCCGATAGTCGAACCTCGGATTCAGGAAGAGCAGTGTGGGTTTCGTCCTGGCCGCGGAACACTGGACCAGCTCTACACACTTCATCGGGTGCTTGAGGGTTCATGGGAGTTTGCCCAACCGGTTCACATGTGTTTTGTGGACCTGGAGAAGGCGTTCGACCGTGTCCCTCGTGGTGCCCTGTGGGGGGTTTGCCGGGAGTACGGGGTCCGGGGCCCTTTGCTCAGGGCCGTCCGGTCCCTGTATGACCGGAGCAGGAGCTGTGTTCGCATTGCCGGTAGTAAGTCGGACCTGTTCTCGGTGCATGTTGGACTCCGCCAGGGCTGCCCTTTGTCACCGGTTCTGTTCATTGTCTTCATGGACAGAATTTCTAGGCACAGCCAGGGGCCGGAGGGTGTCTGGTTCGGGGGGCACAGGATTTCATCTATGCTATTCGCAGATGATGTTGTCCTGATGGCTCCATCGGACCGGGACCTACAGCATGCACTAGAGCGGTTTGCAGCCGAGTGTGAAGCTGCCGGGATGGGAATCAGCACCTCGAAATCTGAGGCCATGGTTCTCGACCGGAAGAAGGTGGCTTGCTCCCTCCGGGTGGGTGGGGAGCCCTTGCTTCAAGTGGAGGAGTTCAAGTATCTCGGGGTCTTGTTCACGAGTGAGGGAAGGACGGAACGTGAGATTGACAGGCGGATCGGTGCGGCGGCCGCAGTGATGCGCTCTCTGTACCGGTCCGTCGTGGTGAAGAAGGAGCTGAGCCGGAAGGCAAAGCTCTCAATTTACCGGTCTATCTACGTTCCTACTCTCACCTATGGTCATGAACTTTGGGTAATGACCGAAAGGACGAGATCGCGGATACAAGCGGTCGAAATTAGTTTTCTCCGCAGGGTGGCTGGGCGCTCCCTTAGAGATAAGGTGAGGAGCTCGGTCACACGGGAGGAGCTCGGAGTAGAGCCGCTGCTCCTCCACGTCGAGAGGAGCCAGCTGAGGTGGCTCGGGCATCTGTTTCGGATGCCTCCTGGACGCCTCCCTCGGGAGGTGTTCCGGGCATGTCCTACCGGGAGGCGGCCCCGGGGAAGACCCAGGACACGCTGGAGGGACTATGTCTCTCGGCTGGCCTGGGAACGCCTCGGGATCCCCCCGGAGGAGCTGGAGGTGGTGTGTGTGGAGAAGGAAGTCTGGGCCTCCCTGCTCAGACTGCTGCCCCCGCGACCCGGCCCCGGATAAGCGGAAGAAAATGGATGGATGGATGGATTTATTATTATTTAATTTATATAATTACCTCACTTACTTTTTATTTAAAAACATGACTGGTCAGCTTTATCGTTATTGCTCAACAGTATTGCAGTTAGTGATACAGTAGAACAAGATGCAGCAACACTACTTGTTAGAGGCTGCAGTCTCCTCACAGTACACCTGAGGATACCAGTTCCCATGGAAAAAGCCAACGGAGAGACAGGTTTGGTGTTTTTTTGGGGCTGTCATGTGCAGACAAGACTGCATACCAACCCATCAGCCTACGCTCTCTTATTTGAATCAACTTGACCTTGCTGGGCAGGATGCCAGCCGACGTCACACTCTAACTAGCTAAAGAGAGAGGAACACTATGTTCCTGGCCTATGCTCAAAAATGTGTTCATCCGGCACTGAAAGCATTGTAAGTACACAGTTTTCTGGCATCGCTGAGTCTGCCCCGCTTAGCATATTTTGCACGACAAACGGTAGTAAACGTCTCTTTATAGCCCCTCAGGCCCAGATGTGGCTTGAATTAAGAGCCCTTGTGGCTGCCTGTATCAAGCCTCTTGGAGGTGGATCTAGCGCTGTCCGGGAAACAGATAGCGACCTTCCTGGCCTTGAAACAACCGCCCTACAACACTCCACCTCTAACAATAACCAAGAGCTTTGACATTACTGGGTGGACTGAGTCAGCCAGTGTTTACTACTTCATTATTTTAAGTCATTACTCTCAGCCTGGTACTGAGATCCTCCATGTAATATCTTGATTAATCCAGTTTGAGTTTGTGTTGGCAGGAAGTTACAAGATTACGTTATTTTCTCTTTTTTTGGAGGAACAAAAACTGCCCGCTTATCCTCAACAATCCAAAAAATGAAATGAGCTGTCATGGAATGAAGAGGAGCCACTGACTTGAGTGGAAACCGCTTGAAGAAAACATTTGCAATCAGGTATTTCAGTAAGTAACTGAAATCATCGCATACATTCTTGTCTAAGTGTCCTTGTGTTACTTCATACATAATTATTGATACACAGAATTTTTTTCTTCTGTTTCTCAAAATAGATTGCATAGACTATCAACTAGACCAAACTTGTATTTGTCATATAGGCCACTGATGTTCTCACACCAATAAAAAGGAATTCTAAGCACATTTGTGCTTTCACAAATTACAGACTTCTCCTAAGAGGGGCCTCAAACCACAAACCTCCAGTCAGGTGGATTTGGGTCCCCTCCGACCTTTGCTGGGCTCATAGCGCCACATGAAAGAGTAACAGGAGGAAATGGCAGGTCTGTGGGGTCTGATGACTATCAACTTGACGCCTCCTTTCTCACCCTGCAGCAGCTTTCTGGGTGCTGGAAGCTTGAGGCCTGTGATATCACACCAGAAACCCTAACCCTGAGTCCAATACTGCATCTACCATAAAAGTGACTCTCAAGAGAGCTCTTTCACAGCAGCAAAGTTGTGTTTTAGCATCTTCTAAGTTCAGAGTTCAAACCACTTCCTAAGTGAATCTCTCCCTGGTTTTTCTCTGGCCTTAGTGAAAACTCTGCATGTTTTCAGTGATCAGCTGGGTGCTGCAGCAGCAGGCTGGACGCAGCCCTGAGCATGCTCTAGTAGGAGGTTGGAATCAGCACTGAGCATGATCTTACAGGAGGTTGAAAGCAGCACTGCGCATGCTCTAACAAGATGTTGGAAGCAGCACTGAGCATGCTCAATGACAGACACCACTCCAAAAAACAACAGGTAGAAACACCACTCCTTGCACACATTCTCCCCATGCCTCACCCAGCCTTTGACAAACACTACTACATGACCCCTGTCAAGTCACATGATGTGAGCGCCTCCACTGTAGCAGATAACCCATACAACCTCTTTTCCCTGTCCCTGTAGACTTGCCATGGAACACACACCTGTAGACCTTTAATGGGACACATACCTGTAAACCTATCATGGAACACACGCCTGTAGACTTATCATGAAACAGACACCTGTTGACTTACTATGGAACGCACACCTGCAGACATTAAGCCAGTTTAGCACAGATAGGTACAGTAACAAAATAAGAAATGTGACAAAAAATGGGGAGCATTCAGAGATGCTTATGGTTTGGCAGGTTGCTGGTTAGAAGTGTGGGGTTCCATCTCAGGGTTCCATCTTTCTGCATCAGAAAACAGCACACTGGATCGCATCTCCTCATCTTTCTCACCTGCGCCACTGGAACAACACATCAGCTCAGGTCCTGCACTGTGTTGATGGACTTTACACCGGGTTACACTTCAGACCTGGTCTATCTCCATGTGTGAGAACATACTCCACCTAGTGGCATATCACATATCCATATACAGCCAGCGGCAGCATAGGGGTGCACAGTTTAGACCACTAAGCGAGATAGTCAAATATTGTCCAGAGTGGACCTGAGGGACTTGGAGCTTGACTCTGCTGATATGAATGGAAGTAGAGGAGAGGAAATCCAGTGTCAACAGTATGGATAGCTCAGCCAGGCTTAATGCAAAGAAACAACACAAGGAAATGTGTGGTGCATAGCACAACCTAGTGTCCTTGAATATAGCACTGTGTACATCCTGGAGGACTAGCCAGTCTGTTTGAGCTTTAAGGTCAAAGAAGAAATAATGTTTGGTGTTAACACAACAATGTCTGTGTGTGACAAAAGAGGTACTCACGGCTGTGGGGTTCCAGGATTCTTTAGGACGTGAATCCCCGGACCCAGACGCACAGTCAGAAATTTCTCCCCCTGTTTTCTCGTCTTTAGTTTCATTTGGCTCACTGTCCCAGTCTATGGGGGGTAGCTCATCTATAAAGGAGTGGTTTCATTGGTTTAAATGAGTCATGTTGGTATGACATGTTGATCAATAACAGTTATTAGTTGATACAATGCTAACACACAGACAACCCAGAAGTCATTCACAGCCAATCCAACCAGCCTCACAGCTAATAATACCATCTAGAGACAATTTCACCCACATAGGATCCTTCGCAACTAACAAATCCTACTCTAGGTTGAACAGTGAAGCCAGTATCAGTGTAGGTATTTACCTGACACAGTACTGAGCAGGCATAACGCTCTGCTGTAGGACTGGATGGGGACTGTTGTCCTGGCTGGTCTCTGAGGTAAGACCCAGGGCTTCCTCCTCACCAGACTGGGGCTCGTCTGCTGGGCTTCACTGTCTGACTGCTCACTCTCACTGGAGCTCCATGAAATGTCCACCCGCTCCTCATCCCGCCCGGCCATGCCAGGCAGCACTAAACACACAAGGGTAATCTGTGTCATTTCCTACAGTCACCCTGTCACTTAGTCAGTCAGTGGACAAAAGAGTATTTGGTGTGGATGTACTTTGAAGCTTCATCACATGAAACACATGAATAGCTAAGTGAATAAGGATATGAAGCACTGGAATTGTCAGCTCCTCTACAGCCGTTTACCATGGCTGGACCGCGATGCCAACTGTCTCACAGCAGACTTCTTTCCAGATGACCTAAGATTCTGGTATACAGACAATGCAATCAGTCAAACTGACAAAAGGCTGCGCAGGGAGATGTGATTAAAAGGGGACCTCACAAGCAAATTGGTGAAGAATGATGAATACCAGCAAAAGTAGGCTGAGCCTGACACCCAATTGACCTCAATGTACGGTTAATTGCAAGTTATAATTATTGACCTTTATAACTGGGGTGTTCAAAAAGCTGTCTCCGCATTTCTCCCAGGACATGGAGACGGAAGTAGCCGAGGTGGACGTTTCTATCTCCACGCTCTTGCTCTCATTTATATCTTCCAGAAAAAAGATGCATTTTATGTCCTTAGAGTACCTTTTGCGCTGAAAAATATTTCACAATATATAAAGATGTTTAACTCACAGTGATTTGTGAGGAAGTAGCTCATTATTTCGGTACATTGGGCTGGTCAGAGACATGGTATTTACTTGACTGACTGCCCGACACAACGTTATGAAACGACAGCTACTGTGACGATCGTTATACAAAAGTTAAAAACGTACCTTTCCAACAAAAGCCATTCTAGCACACTAAATACAATAACAACACAGAGCATGTTTATAGCAGTGAGTAATGTGCTGTAACATTTTATAAACTACACTTTTGAATCTTAACTTGCATAACGGGAAAGCCTGCACCGACTTCAGCTCAAGCGGTGGCGCGTTGAGGTAAATGACGTCAGTGTAATTGGGGTATCTAATTTCCGGTGGAATGCGTCAGATCTTTTCAAAATAAAAGCGGGGAAAATACTTATTTCTCATCCATTTCAGCCAACCTCATTTACCAAAACTGGTGGTAAAATACAGACTACAGCTGTAAAACATTGACGACTTAAATAGTTACAATTTACAAACAAATAACAATATTGAAAGGGTTTAATTAGTAAGGCTGACTCTACTGCCGCCCAAAGCGTGAGCAGAATCGTTATGTTCTTGTAAGGGTGCGTGTAACCGTACATAGCTATACAAGTCATTTTATTAATGACAACAACAATAAAAACTTTTCCAGACCTTCAACTAGTAACATTTATTCTGCCTTGCTTTTCTGAAAGTGAATTTGTAAGGCCAGAAATTCTGCCTAAGATGATCGAGTCCGATTTCACGGGTACTATGGACACTGAGCTTTGAGGAACTGTACTACGTTGCTGACAGGTCCAACTGTGCGTTTGTGATGCTCTATTCAATTTATTTCTCTCAATTTTTGTAACTAATGATTTGTTTAATTATTCATCTTAATCCTCAATCACTACTGAGTATGAATGCAAGTCATTCATCTTCTCTAGTCAATTCCTTGGTAACTAACTGCGTGATTGAAACACTATTTGACTCACGGTGAAAGATTTTATTACAGCAAATCCATTCAAATCTAAACAGCTGTCAAATAGGTTAAACATACAAAACACTCCCTTAACATACCTTTTTTCTTTTTTTATTAAATATGTAAAAAGCAGATCAAGTTATTCACAAATAAAAATGCAAACATGCAACATGTTTTGGGGAATGCATAATGAGTGGGACATCAGAAAAACATTGTCTATTCATAGTTATTGACAGTACATGTTTACATTCCTTTTCATTTACACAATAATATGACTTAAGCATTATGGTGCACTGCTGAGTTCAGTAATAAATGCAACATTAAGAAAGGGTATACAATGTACGCACTGGAATATTTACTAGAGTATGTCTCGCAAATTATCTCGAGTGAATCTGACTTAGCCAATTTCCCCCCCCCCCACCTCCTCTCCCCCCCCCCCCCCAAAAAAAAAAAAAACATACCTGTGGATGGAAAAATGTTGAAATCTCTGAAACGGTTTGGTATCCCTGATGGTGCTTACTTACTGATGAAACTTAACATCCATTGTGGTTCAGACCAGCCTACACTAAAATCCTCTCTTGCCTATGCCAATACTGCTGCCTCTGTCACTCAAGCACCTAGCCAGCTGCACATGAGACTTGTGTACACCGATTATCAAAATGTCTTTTGAAGATAATCACAGTCATTACTGATTACACCACTGCCATTCATTCATTCATAGTTTACCGAGCGTCTCCCTTCCAAAGAGACAATACAAAATAAACTATTCCGAAGTCTAAATAAATATTGTTCTTCAATTCATTACTAAGAGTGTGAATTGTTAGGGTCTATGAACAGAGAGCATGTCCATTCCAGAATCACATGTCAGTGCAAAACATGGGAGATTAAATAGGAGCTACTACTGGCCCTTGAGGGCTTTGCTTATTGCATTATCTTGATTAATATGGAGGATATGTAAAGATTTAAAAAAGAAAAAGTAAAACTTTTTATAAACACACAAACAAGAGGGGACAGAGGCTGGCAACTAAACATGCAGACAGATACAACACTACCTGTCCCATCTGCAGAATGTCAGGATTCAATCTAGGATGTGAATGACTTTTTTCAACCAAACAGTCCTTGGACACTTCTGTGGTGATGGCCTGAGCTTGTCTGCTGATGGAGGTAATAACAGCAACCAACCACAGCATTTCACCAACAGCCACAATAACACAGCATGTTTAACAGTGGGATTTAAACAAACAGGGGGGGCTTCTTTTGAGGTTGCTCCATGTGCTTAGTCTTCAAGAGAACATAAACCACAAGGAGGAAAAAGAAAACTGAACTTCAATTTTTTTTAAAGAAAATCCTGTAAAAGTTCTGATGAAACCAAAGAGCATGTTGTTGTGGCAGAGGACAACAGTCAGTACTCGTCCTGCTGATCATCTGGTACCTCCTCTTCCTGAACCAGGACTTCCTCTCCATCCCCATCTCCCAGCTCTGCTGCTCCTTCCTGTGCAGGGCACAAACAGAATCCTGTCAAGATCCAGCCCACTCCAAGCACCAGGTCAATCACCAGTAAATCATTAAATACAAATAAGGAAAGATAGATTTATTTATTAGATTTCTTAACACTATTGTTTTACTGATGGAAGCACTCAGATAGTTCTGCTCTGGCAACAACAAAAAGCCAGAGGCATTATTATGGAGTGTGAGTGTTTGATCATGGCAGATTGCTCCACTGTCAGCCCACTGACCTGGTCATCTGCTGAGTACAGGACCTCCATTAGCCGCTCCACAAACTGAGCGCTCTCCTCGCCCTGGTCCTGACACAGCAGTTCCACCTCGCGCAGCTTTCCAAAGTAAAAGTCCCGCTCTTTCTCCATCCCCTCGAGTGCAAGTTTCAGAGTGTTCACCTGCACACGGAGGGGAGAGTTAGGAAAGACACACTTGAAACACTCCAGGTGGAACTGATCTCCTGTTACCAGACTCCTGCTACTTTGGAGTCTTCATATGTTTTGGGGTTTTAAAGCTGATACATTCAACATAAGGATTGTGGAATCGTAGTAGAATTTACTTTGTGGTTTAGTTTCACTGAAACATTTCATTAACAGTATTGGAATTAATAATAAATCAATATCCTAATGAAATCCATTCAACATAGAACAAGTCTGTTGTGGAGTCATACCTGTTCGTTGAGCTGGAGAACCTGGACTTCCAGTTCCTTCTCTCCCTTAGCAGGAGCTGATGGCGCTGGGATCTTTTTGGCTGAAGACGGTCTGGATGATGGCGTCATGGTCTTGGGGGTAGTAGCACTGGCCCTGGTTGCTCCTAGAACATACAAACATATCAGTTTTCAAGCACAGTTACATTATCCATGTGAAAGTGCTGAATGGTTTTCATCAGACAGAAGGGTCGGGTATGGGTTGCTAAGTTTGTATCAGTGGTTCGGTCACCAGCAGTAGGGGAGCTAGCTGCATGGTGAGACTTCTTTGGCAGGTTGAAGATTTGTTCTCCAGGGTCAGGAGGAGGGATGGCATCCTGGCCCTGCCTTGCCTGGACGGGGTCGTACTCCTTGCCATCATAGTTAGCATCAAAGAACTTTTTGAACCACTGGATGAAATCAAGGTTGTCCTGAAATCTTCCCTTAACCAGCTTCTCCACAGGAATAATCTGGGTTGGGGGAGGAAGCGGAGGGTGGATATCAAGCACAAGAAATTGGGACACTGCATCCATATTCCCATAGGTTTAGACTGGCGTGTTCTGTAAAACACTGGACATACTGACTTTAGTGATGTGAAGGACAGGGAACTTGAATGAACTGCAGACTCACCTTGTCCACATTCATCCTCTTGAAGGAGGCTTGGAGCACCTTGAAGTTGTGAATGTATTCATGTTCTAGTTTAGCTTGGAACTTGACCTTCTTAAGACTGATGCAGCCAGGAAAGAGTAAATCCATAAACTGGCAATAGGCCGCCCCTAGAAGACAAAGTTTGCTCAAAGCTACAGGCTCTCGGATGGAATAAATAAGTGTATTTGTTTGGGTTAGGGTTGCAAACCCTATTTGCATTTGGTAACAATATTTAGCCAGGAGGAGGAAACAGATTTTTGTACAACGCCAAGACGACTTTAGTGCCACAAACCTTCAGGAATCTTTCCCCAAATAAAAACAGATTTCAATGAATTTCCGCATTTTTCTCATACTCAACGAGCATGCATAACAGACTACACAGCACAGGAAAGTGATCAGCTTTACACCAGAATTAGTGCTCCCTGACAAATGACTGTGTGGTTCAACACAGATTGGATTACTTGAAGAGGCATGGTAGGCAGCAGGCTTATTTATAGACGCCATCCTCTCTGTGAAAGCCTAGGTGAATACGTCTGGTAGGTCTCTGTGCTCATTACAGGGTTGCTCCCATTTCAGGGTTAAACCAGCATAAAGCAAAGAGAGGTTCTCACATCTGCTATCCAGCACCCTAGCTATGTGGCCAGAGGGGGAAGGATGTACTTGGTCAGTTGGTTCCTACCTGAGGAGAGCTGCTCCACTTTCGTGTAGTTTAAGCAGAGGATGTCGTTAACCCAGGCAGTGATATCATGCCTGCTCATAGTTTCCTGGGTTATTGAGGTAGAGTATACGTTGACCGCCATCCCCCAACTGCAAAAGACAAATGGCGCATCTCAGATGTACAAATCTCACATTCTATACATTCTTTAAAAAGGAAGAAAAACAGTAGCTGATGACCCCTTTGGACTGGCTGCAGGGTTATGTGATAAAAGGCTTATTTTGTTGACCTCAAGGTAACATCCTAAATATGTTCTAATTATCAAGTAACAGTTAGTTGCCTCAAACCAAGTTGATGCAGCAAAAAGATCTACAGTAGACAACATGCCCCAGCACAAGGCCAAACATTGGTTTGTTGGAATAGCTGCTGCAAGCCTATGCAACAAACTGACCTACAGTAGAAATCAAATTCTCTCAATCCAATTTTGATTTGAGTTAAATATGATTTTCATTCCAGAACAGGCCTTTTCCACCTCCCCATTACACAAGGTGCATTACAATCTATTTGGCTGCATTAGGCTCTGGCAACATAGCAAAGTGTAGTGGAAAACCTTTAACTGTACATTGTTTTTAATGATCGAGTACTACCAGTAGAAAACTTCAATCAAACCTGGGACCAGCCAAAACATCACACGCAGATGAATGTATGTATAGTTGAATGCAAAGCTGCTTTGACTGATAGTGAGAAGCAGGCTTAAATGACAAGCTATGAGGCCATTCATAATCTTGGAATCTTATATATTGGCTAAACTGGCAGTTCAGAAAGTTAAATTGAATTATCATGGGCAGTAGCAAATAAAGAACGCCAATAATGAAATTGATTCATAATAGACTGACGATATAGCATGTGACAAATGTCCAATGATAAATCTCGCTACATACATTTAATCCACAAAAGGACTGTCCTAAGAGAACATTTCAGCCATAATGAGTTTAGTTATCACTGCCCCTGACGAGGACTGGAAAACGGACTATGCAGTATCAATATTCTGCATTGTTACGGTAACCGTTAATAGTATGATAACATCAGGCTTCAAGTCTTTCGATTCCCGACACACATCAACAACAAAGCGTGAACCATGTTTTAAAATGTTATCACCCAATAATGCGCATTGATGCAGGAGTTGCTCCATTCTAGGGGTCTGAAAACTGGGACGGTCGCTCGCATGTCAACAAAAGCGGATGTACTGGAGAGCTTTGTTAGCAACGGTGAGTTGTTAGCCTGATATACCCCAAGATCAACAACCACTGATTGTTGGTGTATTCGAAACCTAACGTCAACCTTTGTTAATGCATTAGAACAATTTCTGTAATTACCTAGTAAGCCTGTAATGCCGCCTCGTTTACAGAACACGACATGACTGTTGAGAATATTCTAGTAATGCCGACTGACCGAATTTGAGTGCTATTTTTGACAATCAAGATATCTTTCAATTCAGCTCAAACCAGTCACAATTGTCCCATAAAAACTGCATGGCAAACAATTGAATTACTTTTCAGATAACATTTAATGAAATCGCTTTCACGGATTGCTAACTTGCATGGGCCTTGGACATTATTCGCCATGCATAGGTCAATAAACGGCGTAGTACTAGGTTTAAGAATAAACTTCAAGTTACAAAGCAATGAACCAATACATTATAACATTACCCAACAGCTTGAGTGTCAAACAAAAAATGGAAACCATCAACCATATTCCAGGTTTTGCAATTCCAGCTTGAAGCTTTGTAATGAAGCCACGCCAAATGCGACATTACACTGATTTACCTGTAGGCGCGCTCTCCTCTCACTGTATTTTTCCTGTACGGAATAACATTGGATCCGTTGTCCGGGATGATGTCGTTGTTATTTTCTCCATTTGGGGAAAGTGCTTGGGTGGGACCAGGCATTGGGTCTCTAAAATATTGAACAGATTTTCTGTTCGCTCTGATTGAAAGGACGATGCTTGGAAAGTGCCGCACCTCGGATTCGCTCTGTCTTTGCAAATCTCCGTCTAGTGACGTCGCTGCACCCTACCCACGTGACTGATGGGGGTGGCGGGTTGCTCTCCTTCCTTTGACAGAGGATAGCGAACTCCATTTAAGAAAGAAAAATGGATTTTGCACTAACACACCAAACGCTGACGCACATAGCTGGGGCTTCCTTCATCTGCATCCCTGGTCAAAGTACGGAATTTCGCTTAACTGCATGGATGTATGGAATGCATGCTAATCTATCTGTGCCAAAGTGTTGCCAAGGGCCAATAAACACACCATGATCTAGTAGCGAGTGCGAGATTAAAAGACCCAAGTTCATGCAACAAGTTCACACAGCATTTCTGAACTTCAGACATCACAGTATAGTAATGCTAATATAGTGAAACATATTGATTACCATACCCGCAAGTAATGTTTACCCTCATTCTGCAGAGGGAGTGACTAATTAGGAGCCAACATCAACAGACTAACAACAGAGCAGCTGTAAATGTCACTATCCATTTGGCATATAACGCCCAGAACCAGTGTGACCCTCTGCACATCTGCAGATGTTGTATTATATCTTTATCTCGACATGATTCACAGTAGATACACATCTAGTTATTATTTTGGAAAGGCAGCGAACATCTACCTTCTGAAACGGAAGCATTAGCACCTCGTTTCGTATTGTGTTTGGTTCCGTTCCTTGAATTGAAGAACGAGACCATCTAGAACAGTTGAATAAACTAGAAAGTTATCTTGTGGATGATGAGGCTGGTTTACAGTTTGGATTTTAAGGCTATGGTTGTAGCCATGTACAAGATTCCTGGTCTTACTAATCCTCCTGTAGGATATCTACACATCTGGCGCTTCTAAGAAAAATACAATTTCTACTTAAATTGCCAACCGTTTTCGCCAACACACTGGGTACGCTTGTTTAATCAATTTCAACTAGGCGGTATTGACCATGTAAAAGCGTTAGACTTTCTAAATTTGTGGCCACTGGCCTTCTATGTATCCATGTCCATTTGTTTAACTTTTGAAGGAGACATACGGCAGGTTGGCCATCACTTTAGAAACGGAATCCCAATTGTACGCATCAACATTTTCTGGGTGATCAGTTGCGCTCCGCGCTGAGGCCCGGGCATTCTAAACGCTTTACATCTGATCTACAACGATTTCTTTACTACGGTTAGTTCACTTGAACAGAAGACAGACAAAAGACACAAAATTAGGTTGTATGGAATTAATTCACTTGTGTCTACGCTGTATCGCCAAGCGAATAGTCAAACATGCGTGTCGAAGTGTTAGCTTGCTAGAAACACAAACCAAATCAAGGAAGGCGCCTTGGCAAGACGTTTAGCATCAGCGACATATAGGATGGACCAGCTAGCAAGCTAGCTTGCTATAATGACGAGCCCACTTGACAGAAACTGTAGCCAACATATTTACTCCATTTAATCGAGACAACACAGACGACAATAAATGAACGCACAGTTTAAAGTCGCACAAGTGTGTTGTGCACAAATGTCATGGGATTATTCACACATTCAACTATTGGTTTTGACTTACCAGTGAACTCGGATCACAGGTTACGCGTATGGTGTTAAATCTGCTATTTTCCTGAGTCACCCCACCCTCTTTCCACTCATTGTACGAGCTGATGACGCTCACAACGCACACATGTTTCATTCGACAAAAAGCCAGCACCATTTGAGCTGATTGGTGTAGTTGCGGAATCTGATGCGATATTGACCAGTCATGACTTGATGCGTTGCTCATTGACTTCAGCTGTCAACTACTGTGGTGCACATGCTTGTCACTCTATTCTTTACAAGCAGTTATATATAGGCCTACACCTTACAAATGATTGCTATGTCCTTAGAGAAAAAGAACATCCACGCCAGTTTTAGCATCTAAACACGGAAAATAACCAATTTAAAAGGTTGTGTTGTCGAACAGGCTTGGTCAGTAATGTGCAAATAACACCTACACGTGGGTACTTAAAGGCCTGGGCCTTAAAAATCCAGAAATCCCCCCCCCCAATTGTTTTGGGTACGCGGAACGAAAGGAAACGTGTGGGTAATATTACAAGTTGGCTTAAGATGTGAAATTGTGCATTTCCACAGGGCATATTTCACCATTCTGAGTTGAATGGCGAGCATCTTAAAATCATTCCTTCATATAGATTATCTTGCACACTAT
The DNA here is from genome assembly GCA_036571765.1 of Plecoglossus altivelis. Classification (NCBI taxonomy): domain Eukaryota; kingdom Metazoa; phylum Chordata; class Actinopteri; order Osmeriformes; family Plecoglossidae; genus Plecoglossus; species Plecoglossus altivelis. The sequence continues at coordinate 390,572 of BROE01000001.1, forward strand.
TAAGTCAGATAAGCAGCAAAGAGCTGTATTGCAAACTGTTATGAATAAAATACAGAACCATGGAGAACATTGTCTGGCTGGCTCTGAGGATTCATTTAAGTCTGAGGCTTAATGTTATTTCCAAATGTTAAGATCAGATGAATAAATTGAATATAGTGTGCAAAATAAAAGTGTGATATAAGTAAATAATATAAACGGCAAAAAAGCAACTTAATTGCACTAAAGCTATTAAAGTCATTACTTCATACACGTAAATACAACTTTATAATAGAATGAATCTGAGGTAATGTAGTGACAGACAGACCACTGGTGTCGGCCAACACCCCGATTGTTTTGATCCATGTTTAACACCAGGGGGCAGTCAAACATTTGATCAAATACAAAGACATTTGAGTGTAGAATGTTGCATGGGTGGATATTGTAATGCTAATATAATGGAACATATATATAACATAATGGAAATACCCTAAGTTTGGTATACAGACTATATACGTGCAAGACAATTTGTTATGACGTTGTTCGTCCTTCATCAGCCTCCACAATGGTTTCCTGTTTTTGCTCTTCATGTGGGGTTTCTAATGGCTTTTGGGGGCAGACTTGAAAATTCTAAAATGCCACGTCCAGTCTTCTAACCAGAAAACAGCTTGGATGTGAATATTTAAAACCTTGTTTGGACGTGGCACACTAAGGACAACTGGGCATTTGATTTATAAAACAGACTTTAATATCTTCTTTGGTGCCTTTTAATGTATCGAGCCTTAATGTAATGATTTGGTCAGGAGCTGTGTGGTTGCTGATTGCCCATATTCATTGTGTAATGCAGACCAGTTGAAGCTAATGAGTATGTTGGTTTGATATTAGTTAAAAGCTTTGTGCATTTCCAGACATAGTAGGGTATCTGTTGGGTATTAAGAATAGTGTCAGAGAAGTGAAGAGTGAATTTATTTATATAAAGCTAGTGCAGTTAGGGTTAGTTACCAGCAAGTGTCCATTACAAGGGTGGTAGAAAGATAGAAGGAGGCTAATGAGTCGGCAGGCAACACAGTTGTGTTAACTCTTTATTATGCATCACCACAATGCAAAACCACTATTGTGAACTAGCTCAAAAATCATACAAGATACATTTCACACATTAGTGATTTCAAAATTGGCTTAAAGTGACAGGGTAACTTGATATTTTACACGCACATTGATAAAGAACATCAAGTGTGTGTTGTTGTGTTAATGTTTGAGAAAAAGTTAACAATTTGGTCAGAGCATTTAAAATGACAAGACAACTTCAAAAACCTATACCACAAAGTGACCAATGGTTCAAAAGCTGAAAAATGTTTATTCCTTCAAATATTATTTATTATATCTATATCTATGTTAAACGTCATACTCAATCTGCGTTGCATTTTAATGTATAATTTCTTCATGACAATCAGAAATGAAATTAAACTCAGTATGGGTGAAGGGTGTCTATTTTTTTGAACCTCTTCACCACTTCCACATCTAGCCTTGCCATCACCTGCACAACACTATTAGTGGCATTCAATAAAGTCTCCCTTTGGTGTGACACTTATTCACAGAGAAATAATAAAACTTAAAGAATATTGCTGTTTGGAACTTAAGGTTTGACTGAATCCTTATTCAGATACTAACCACCATTAGGCAAGACAGTGCACTTGATAATGAGATATGATATGCATCTATGAAAAATAAACTCCACAACGCTATTACTTGATAAAAAGATGAATGTCAAACAATAATATGTGAGCCACACAACAGCAGCGATGGTAAGTTTGTGGACTGGTGGGTGAATGTATACAGCTAGACATACAGTTCATTGCTGTTACCTGTTGCTAAAGTTTTAGCTGTCAGACATTTTAATGAAACAAAGCCAAAAAGGTCTGACCACCATAAACATATACTGTCCTTACCATGTACACAATTCTTAATGACCAATATAAAAAAACCTGAATTAAAAAAATTAAAAAAAATAAGTCATGTGATTTCATGGCACCAGTGGTACTATAAACAACTTTGTTGTTCAGTGTCTCAGTTCACAGTATTCTCTTCAATATGTTGTTAGTTTTGAAAAAATAGATATTTACATATCATAGATTTATTATAAGGTGGGTCTATCAGTGTCATAGACTATGATACTTGATGTCTCTGAACAGCTTGCTTTTCTGTTCTGGCCAGAGTTCTCTCTCTCTCGGCATTTGAAATATTGTTCACCTGTTCTGAAGAAAAAGGGATAAGACATTCATATTTCATTGTCTAAAGCAGGGGTGGCCAACCCTGGTCCTTGAGAGCCACTGTGTTGAAGGTTTTAGATGGTTCTCTGCTCCAGCACACCTGATTCTAATGAATGTTGATAACGACCCATTCATTAGAATCAGGTGTGCTGGAGCAGGGAACCATCATCTGGTCAACAGCAACAGTTCTAATGTGTTGATAAAAATCAAGGTCATTCTGTTAGCTTATGATAATAAACACACAAGACAAAGATTGTTGCAAAGGGTAATTTTAAGAAATGACTTACATAACCAGGACATGAGCTATACATTAAAATTGCTTCAATGTCACCTGTAAAATGGGAATAATCAAAGCACAAGAGAAAACCACTTAACATTTGCAACAAAGTATGTTTTTCTCAGTGAAGATTTAACACACAATTAGACGCATATGCATTCCCAGTTCAGTGTCTTAGCTCACCAAGGCTTGCTCCGGCTCTGCTTACTGGTTCACCAGCTCCTCCTCCAGCTGATGTTCCATCTCGTTCTCGTAGCTCATCTCTGTACCTGCATGCCTACCAAGTTAAGTCCTTATATTTATAAAGCACGTTTAAAAACAACCGTTGCTGAAGAAAGTGCACCACATGCGCAAGAATGCACTGAAAAGACTCCACAAGGAACAAGTACACCCTGTTGAAGTCCAACACTGCTGATTCTCATCTCCCTGTGTGTGTGTGTACCTTGATCTGGTGGTGACCTGCGTCAGGAGACCCTCTGGGCTAGATGTGGGGACCATGTCGTCCATCTGGCAATGCCCGAACTCTGAGCCAAGAAGGCTCTCTGTCTCACTGCCCCCTTCTTGAGTACACAAACAGGGTTTTTCAAAAGGATGCTTGCGTGTTCAAGGCAGTCTTTTTAATGTTGTTATAGTGTCATTAGGGTTACTGTCAGTCCTGCAGGCCGGCATGCCAGAGCCTTCACCTGAGTTCAGCTCCTTGACGAGAGATGACATGGTGTTAGTGATGGAGTCGGCGGCGACAAGGAGGTCGTTCCTCAGGTTTCTCCTGGGGCCTTAGGTTCAAAGCACAAACATAAGTTCATCCCTATTCTAAATGGTTCAGAGAGGTATGTACATGTGTGTATACATAGTACCACCTCAGTGTTTGTGGTTGTGTCTGCGTATGTGTTTGTATTCGTGTGTATGTGTGTATATGTGTATGTGTTTGTATGCGTGTGTGTGAGAGACCGTTACCGTGAGCGAAGGCCTCCTGCACATCCCCTCCCACCCCCATGAGAGAGTCCTGAGGCATGTGGGTGGGGGTGGTACTGGTTGACTCTGACTGGGTGGGTGTGGGGATGGGGCAGCTGGAGGTATGGCTGGGGGAGGAGCGAGGAGAGCTGGGACCCTGGGTCTGGAATGCACAAAGGAAGGGCTAAGGGTGGCATCTGCTGTGTCAACATAATAAGTAATTCCCTTTAGTGTCATCAGGAGGCTGCAACAGTAAAACAAGTCATTATCCTAGTGAGGATGTCATTGACCCATTTAGCACTTCACCTAGCATAATATCATATCAATGTCATAACTCTGCAGAATAAGTTTTCTTTTTTGAAGGGGGTAGCTAGTTCAACTGAAATGATTAATGGCACAATTGCGGAGGAACGCTTTTCACACATGCCACAATGCATTGGAGGTTAATCAAGCCCTATCAGTTTCTATCGAACACATCTTAAACATGCAGTTAGTTTAACAGGCGGCTTTCATTCCTATAAAGAGCCAAACAAACTCAAATAAATGACACAAATGGAATAGTTAGAATCGGTTGTTAATCTGTTGTTGCATGAGTTTTAAATGCAGCTAATCATGAGTTGGCAATTCAGTTAAACCCAAACCAAGTTTTAGAACTAAGTGTCTCTCTAGGAGAAATGCAGTGTTAGTCGTTTCACACTTGCTTCCCAGACCTACAGCTTGCTTCCGTTCCTCCTCCTGTCGAGAAAAGACTTATTCACATTGGGTCCAGAGATTAACACAGCCATTCTCTAAAAACCTCCCTCACAATGATTTCCCCAGCCAAACTCAATTGGGACTTCCTCCCTGGTCAATATGCGTCTCCATTCAGCTTCTTGACTGGATTAGCATTGATCAATTCAGATGAATTAGATTAGGCTTTACTACTAAAGGCAGTGCAATAAGCAGTTTACATTAGCTTCTCAAATTCTCTCCCTGTATCACAGTTGTAGTAGTTGTAGTTGTGTTGACTGGGGCACAATCTAATGCATATAATGTTAGAATGGGAGACTGGGGAGAAACAAACCACAGGTTCCATATATGGACACAAGCAGGGAAATCAATAGGCCCTGACATCTGCCAAGTCCCCTGATAAAAGTAATGAAGACTGCCAAATGACGCTCCTCTAGTGGCCAGCGTTCCAGCTCCATCTGCTCTGTGCAGGATAAGTCTGGAGGTGGGAGGGTGCAGATAAGGTGTGAGCCTGCAGGGTGGAAGTTCTAGGTGCAGGTACTGGATGAGAGGGTATGGGTGCAGGGTGAATGTTCATGGAAATAGGGTGACTGTGCAGGGTGAGAGGGTGAAGGTTCATGGTGAGAGGTAGGGTGAGGATGCAGGGTGTGGGGGTGCACGGTAAGAGGATGATGGTTCAGGGTGAGAGGGTGCAGAGTGAGAGGGCGAGGGTGCAGGGTGAGGGTTCAGGGTGAGAGGGTCAGGGTGAAATGGTAAGGTATGTAGGGTGAGACGGCGAGGGTGCAGGGTCAGAGAGTTCAGGGTAAGGTACCTTCAGCAACATCATGAGCTGCTCCAGTTGCACCATGAGCTCCCTGCGACTTTCCTGCAGAGCCGACATTCTTTGCTCTAGTTCATCTTTACGTTGCCTGACATGGAAAAAAACACGAGTCAAACCCACTCTCTTCTAGAAGGCAGACAATAAAACAAACAATCAAAGAAATTAATAAATAGAAGGAATTTTGATCAACCAACTGGTGTATATATATATTTTCCTTAGGTTATGTCACAGTTGTGTAGCAGCAGGGTCCTGCAGGGGGAGACACTAGGTCAGGCTGCATGGCTGGTACCTGAGGAGGCGTAGCTCAGCCAGCAGAGTGGGGTTCTGCTGGCCCTTGTCTGGGGGAGGCTGGGAGGCCTGCTCATGCTGCACACGCAACCTCTGGATCTCCTGCAGAATCTCTCTGTGGGACAAACACACACCAGTTAGTAAGCCAGTGGTTCTCTCTGTGGGACACACACACACCAGTTAGTAAGGCAGTGGTTCTCTCTGTGGAACACACACACACCAGTTAGTAAGGCAGTGGTTTAGCCAGGTTTGGAAGGGAGGTTCCCACACACCTGTTTTTGTTCTCCAGCTCAGCAATCAGCTGCCGCTGCTGCTTGTTGGCATCCAGAGAGAAGCAAAGCTCTGTGGGGACCCTCTGCTGCTGCACCTGCTGCCATGACATCATCCACACACACCATGACATCATTCATACACCTTGACATCATCCACACATACCATGACATCTTCCACACCATGGCATCATCCACACACACCGTGGCATCATCCACACATACCATGACATCATCCACACACACCATGACATCTTCCACACATACCATGGCATCATACACACCATGACATCATATACACACACCATGACATCATCCACACACACAATTACATCATCCACACATGCCATGACATCATCCACACACACCATGACATCATCCACACATACCATGACATCATACACACCATGACATCATCCACACACACACACACACGCCACGACATCATCCATACACAGCACACCATGGCATCATCCACACACACTGTGACATCATCCAAACAGACACTGCTGCTGTGAGTGTTGGTCCTCACCGTGATGGCTGCGTCGGAGGCCAGTCTGGCGGCGTAGCGGGCGATGAGATCATGCTCTTCGTCCTGGTGGTTGGTGCCTTCCAACAAACTGAGGAGGAGGGGGGAAGAATCAAAGCTATCAACACCAGAATACTAACTTCTCAGAGTAAACTCACTCTTAATAAGGAACCAACAATCTGTATATTCACTTTAGAAGAAGAAAGAAAAAAATATTTGAGAGAGATTTTTGAATGGCTGTAAAAAGTTTAATTTCTTCAGTCAAACCACTGGTAGGTGTCTCTATAATCAAATTCAAATAAATTATCTATAATTATTCTCTCTGATTACCTGACTTTGCAACATAGAATTTGTTCGAAAAATAGAAATCAATTCAGCTTGTTTACCAGGAAACAAGCCGTTTCCAGCCTGAAAAAGTCTGTAGTCAGAGAAAGCAGTTTAGCAGCAGAATGCACACACATTATAATACACACTCATACAAGCACAAATCCACAAACTCTCAGCTGAATGCATGATTACAGCAGAAGCAGGGATAATAGGATGTTCAAGGCCCAAGCTAGATGTAACTTCACAATAAAGTCCTATGAAACGTTAATGCTCTCTATTTACAGCAACACTTTGCATGTAGTTAAAATACTCCGTTTCAAAATGACAAAATAAACAATGATGTCAACACTTGCATATCAAATTAACAGTCAAAAGGGTCCAACAAAAATACTCAAGGACTGCTCTTAAAGGGGTCACTGACTGCAAAACTGAGTTTACCTTGTCATAGATAAATAACGATAGTTTGGTGGGTAAAATGGACATATAGTGAACCTCAAAGTCCATTGACACCCATGTCTTATGCAAATCTCACAACTGCTACTGTAAAATGGTTATTTCCAAAAAGCCACATTTGTGGCGTCACCTTTTTGTCTCTGGTCTGTACCTTTGACACGCTCCAAACTTTACATACACATCCAATTGTATGCACAAGTCACTGAGACGTATTGTCAAGTGAACAAAACTTGAAATTGGTGCTCTGCATTTAACCCATCCAAGTGCACACACAGCAGTGAGTAGTGAACAACCACACACACACAGTGAACATACACCCAGTGCAGTAGGCAGCTATTGCTCCAGTGCCCAGGGAGCAATTGGTGGTGCTTTGCTCAAGGGCACCTCAGTCATGGTATTGAAGGCAGAGAGAGCTGCTTTGTTCACAATCCCCACCTTCAATTCCTGCCACTGCAAGAATCAAACCAGCAACCTTCAGGTTACAAGCCCAACTTCCTAGCCATCAGGCCACTACTTCCAGGAGTATGATATTGTTGCTAACAGTTATTTACAACTGTTAACGAATGTTAACATCCGCTGTATCCATAGGTAGAATCAATTGGGGCTAATAGTATTTAATTTTCTTGACTATGTTGCATTCAAATAAATAACCAGTTATCATGTAAATCTATAATTCGCAATGCATGTTTAGCTATGTTGCGTTTTTTCTCTGCAGTGTTGCTCATTGTAAAAAAAACAATTAGCATGCATCTCATCTAAATATTAATGAGTATATCATAAAAGTGGGAAAACCTATAACTTCATTGTAGTGTGATTTCACAGGGTTACATTAGGGTGCATAGAACAGCACCCTGACCATTTTCAGCCGAACCAATGTTAAGCACCCTATTCTGTTCCTTAAGAAACAATGTGAGCCCTATAAAATCAGTACATGACCCCTTTAAAGAAATTAAGGCATACTAATGTCAACTGTTGAACTCTGGTTTGTATAGGCACTGCGAGGTCTGCTATGATTTGTTGCAGTTTAACAAGATAGTGACTTTCAGACAGGGTTACTTTTGCCACACTTACAAATACAAAGACAGGAAGAACGGAATGTGGAATTAAGCTAACGTATTACACATGAGTGTAATAATGGTTTCCAAACGGACATTGACCAAACTGTTAAAAGAAAAGTGGCTAGCAATACATTTTGTACATCATGAGACCAGAGGAAACATGGGCAAGAATATGGGCTTTAAAGCGTATGATCCAAACTAAGGGACAGCCAGGATGGAACAGACAGCCTGCTGCAGACAGAGGAGGACAGAGTAGTCCCACTAACCATTTAGGGTTGTTTTGGAGCAGATTCACATAGAGGCCAATCAGAACATGTTCATCGGCAAGTCTATCGGCCACATCAAGACTGTAGTTTAACCTGCAACAGTGTAGGGTTTCAGAAAGAGACACATTGTGCAGATGACAACAGACAGACAGAGTGATAAGGAGAGACAGGTAGGGAGAGAAAAGGTGGACATAAACAGGTTTGGAAAGAAAGAGAATGGCTCAACACATTCATTCTGAAGTCTATGGTGGAAAACAAATAGGCTTGTAATGCTATCTGTCTATGTTGTCTCCTATGACCCCAGGGCTAAAAGCAGGGTTTCAGGTAAGAGTTACCTAAAAAGTTACCTATCTAAAGTAGTCTTCACTGACTCACAGAGCAGTTAATTTAGAAATTAACATTATTGGAAAAGAGCACATGCTTGGTCAATTTATCTAACCCTATCTTCACAGCACATGGTTATAGACATTCCTAGGAAAGCTCTATTGAAATGACCTGTCAATAATTACATGTACATTTAAACGTAGAGCCCAAAAAATGTGTAAAGTCAAATCATTTTATTTAAATGACCAAATAAACAGATCTAATCTAAATCTATCACATATCACCAGCTAGACGTAAAAAGTGTATACCACCTGATATCCAGGATCCTAAAAGCTACTAGACATGAAAGGTTTCATAACTAAAAAGGTGTCCCTGGGGCCCTGCAGAAACTTCAGCTGGTCATTCCCTTCACTCTTCCCCCAGTGCTTACTAAAAGGAGCAGTATCTTCCTAATCCACATCTGTAGCACAGGTGTGCCATAGGTAACCATCCTTTTTGGTTTTACCAATCCCTCCAAACATTCTCGGACTCGATCAAACAAGGTCATCATGTTGTCTGTCTGCATAGCATCAGAAGTGCACGTTGTGAAGCAGACAGTGCCAGGCAGTGAGCCGTCTAGAAATCCACCAGGGGCATGTCAGATGTTTATCATGCAGGGATGGCAGCTTCAAGTTTGTTTCAATGTCCATGACAGTAATGGACACTCTAAGCTAATGAATAGTCAATGATCTTTGCTGGGCATGCTTCATCTAGTGTCTATGTGGTTTATGTCCCTTGAGAACCCCAATACACATCCCCTCAAACTAGAAAATCTGTGAAAGCTAATAGTTCCATTGGAATGGGTTAGCACTAATATATACTCTATGAGAATTACTTCTAACTACATTAGTCGCATGCATTGTGAGACACACAGTCATTATTCCTGGCAAGCCCGGATCACTTACCCCCTCCCTCTCAACAGATCTGGTGCAGCCCTAGCCAAGTTCTTTCTGTGCTCAACTTCATTATTCTTGGTGCTATTTATATCAGACAAAAGAGTGAGACCACAAAAGGAGCAACACAAACCCACTCACCCACAGAGCACACACACACCTACAGAGCACGCACACTTTTATTGGAGAAGTGGGCTTTTTACGGGTGTGGCTTCACTCCTCTCCATGTACCCTGTGGTTGGGCTCTTCCCAGTCAGCTCTGAGGTCAATCTGATATCTGAGGTCAGTCTGAGCTGAGATCAGACAGAGAGCTGAGGTCAGTCTGAAAGCTGAAGTCAGTCTGGTACTCACTGTCTGGTGGAGTAGGGGTTCCCTGTGGTGGGCATGGAGTGGGAGAGGGCGTGGTCGTTGGTTAGGTTCATTGGTCTGGGTGGCCTGTGCAAAGCACAATACATGGTTAGCAAGAGAAAGACAAACATGATGTGTGTGTGTTCTGAAGATGGTCTATAGAGTACAGAAGCACAGTGGAGTGCAAACACAACATCTGCTCTTCTGATAGTGAAAATATTGTCAGGTAAAGAATGTGAGAGATGTGTGGTAGAGGGCGTGACCTAAAAGAGATTAGGATGTAGTGTGAGACAAGCCTATCATAATGAGAAATCAGAAGTGTTTAGAGACACAAGGCTGTGCCACAGCATGCTTCCTCTCCTGTTGACTTACAGGACATCCCGCCTACCAGTGCAGTCGCTTGTAAGAAAATGCATGTAAAACTGACAAAGTAAACATGAAATGGGTCATAGTTTCAGAGGCTATCAATCTAATCTAATGTGTTAGAACGTTCTAGACAGGTGATTTCTAACAAATATAGAAAGAAAACTTACCATGTGTCTCTATCGAGTGGCAAGAAAAGAACAAATGCACATGTTATGACAATTCACAACTGGTAAGTGTTTACAGGATCCAGTTAGTAGAATTGTACAGTGAATATTTGTCTCATATTAGTCATAGTAATTCTTCGTCCTAATCCTGAACTTCTGTGAGGAGTTAGGAGTCAGTTGATCTGTTCAGGCATTGAAAGGCAATGAATCACATCCTAGATCTACCAGCCAATAACCGCACCTGCTAATGTTTTTCACTCAGGTTCTCCTGGTAAATGGCAACATAAAGTGCCGTTGTCGACATTTCACAAATTGGAACATACATTTGAGTGAGATGCACATCCTCTCGTTGGACTGCGGCCAATCCTAAGGCCACCATTAAGCCTCATCGATCATGTGCTCCCAAAGATTGATCACTAGGAGTTGAGGCGTATGCAGGCAATTGGAGAGCATTCATCAACAATCATGAGGGTCTTCTGGAAAGATGCAGGATGTGGAAGAGGCCTCAGGCTGGCTGGAGCCATAGATGATAGTTCTTGATTATCTGCTGAACTCACTCTATCCACTGTGCTCTATGTTCGCTGCCTTGGATACAAGTCTCTGCTGAATTGAATCCATGTGAATGTGAATAGCTAAAGAGAGTGTAGCAGTGTTTACTCACACTATGTGGGCTAGGTTTAGGGGCTTCTCAGGCATGTCAGGGAACATGGGGTGGAGAGGTTCCCGACTGGACGCACAGCTCAGGGACTTACTGAGCGCGCTCGATAACTTCTTAGCGGGGGATTTCTGGGAGGAACACAAGAACTTGTCACTTCCTGGGATCATAGAGATTCTGGTCCTCCCTCTGGCTCATCACTGAGGAGCCTGTTGTGGGGTTTGTCCTTTTTGGGGTTCTAGCACTGTCACCACGCTGTCACCACAATGCCACCACGCTGTCATCACACTGTCACCACAATGCCACCACACTGTTACTACACTGCCACCACACTTTCACGTCACCACGCTGTCACCACACTGTCACAACGCTGTCACCACACTGTCATCATGCTGTCACCACACTATCACCACACTGCCACCACACTGTCGCCACACTGTCACCAAGCTGTTACCACACTGTCACAATGCTGTCACCACACTGTCACAATGCTGTCACCACACTGTCATCATGCTGTCACCACACTATCACAACGCTGTCACCACACTGTCACCACACTGTCATCACGCTGTTTATCATGCTGTCACCACACTTCCACCACATTACCACCATGCTGTTTACCATGATGTCACCATACTGCACTGCCACCACACTGCCACCATGGTGTCACCACACTGCCACCACACTGTCACCACACTGTTACCCACACTGTCACTATGCTGTCACCACGCTACCACCACGCTGTTACCACACTGTCATCCCACTGTCACCACACTGTCCCCATGCTGTCATCACACTGTCTCCATGCTGTCACGAAGCTGTTACCACTGTTAACACACTGTCACCACGTTGTTACCACATTGTCACCATGCAGTCACAATGATATCCCCACACTGCCACCACACAGGCACCAGACATCATCATGCTGTCACCACACTGTCATCACACTGTCACCATGCTGTCACCACTCTGTTATCACAATCACACTGACTAGCTCAGTGCCATTAGGCCCACCGACCCTTCCCCACCCCTGTTCCACCCCCTTTCCCCTTCACCTCCTCCCCCCATACCCATGATGTGTATTCCTTCATCTGGTGCTGGTTGCTATGGGAGCCACTGGCATGCCCCCTCCAGAAGCAGTCCTGACAGAGCTGGTAGTTCGGACATTGCTGGCAGCGGTAGCGGAACCCCATCATACTCTCCCTGTGGCAATAGGAGCACTCGACCGGGTGGAAGACTGCAGGGGGAGGACGGGGCACAAACACAAGCACAGGGTCAATACTCACCATTTGGTTTATGACTGTTGATCTTGATGCTGGTGTCTCAAACGACTGTTTGGATTTGACATAGACTCAGGTGTTGCAGTAACCTGTGTGCTTAAGAGGCTGCATCAGCACTCTGACGTTGGTACAGAGGGGAAGGTGATGTTGAGGGCAAGTGGGAGTTCATATGCGACACACCAGGCATGCACTGCGCCTGTATCTCTGTGGTTGCTGCCCGAGTGTCTGTGTGCGTCTCTAAGTCCCCAGTGCCTCTGCCAGTGGTAAGAGTCGATGCCGCAGCGGATGGTGGACTCACCGTTCTCCACGTTGGCGAGGCGGTGCATGAGCGGTAACCACACCAGACACTGAGGGGGAGGGTCCCACATCAGCGTATCAAGGAAGGTGTTGAGAGACACCTTTTTCTGTCAACACACAGTACATCCAGCACAGAACATCAAGTCAAACATCAAACCAAGTGGGAATTTGATATGAAAACATTCAGTGACATATTGATACACATCCATTATGGAGCGGTCTGGGGTTTTAGACTGTTCACGCTACAAACACTCACCTGCTGTGCAAAGCATGTTCTTGTTGCTTGCTCAGTATAGCAAAAGGATGGACCCTCAAAAACACTCATTGGTAATTTGAGTACTTCCCTTAGAAACTGGTCAAACTGGGAGTATACCATTATACCACCAGGATCTGAGATCTGTGAAAAAATGTCTTGACATAACACAGGGAATGGGGGGAAGGTTATTTTCAAAATATCAAATAAATCAGACTAATTGTCAGTTATCACAAAGCATAGTGAGCTAATCGCAGCATTTAGACAATGCTATTATTGCCATTACTATGTGAAAATAAACTGAACCAAAGCTGTTTTTCCACGTAAATTATTTCAACACATTAGCTAAATCAGTAGCCCTTCCTTTCCCCTCCGCAAGACACTGCAGAAACGGCAAACTGATTTTGTGGGTTATGTAATAAACCCTATCCTTCACATTATGAATAATGATTTATTCTAGCCATGCAGAGTAGTCTACAAGAAATGGGCTCTGCAGATATATATTTAAAGAAACAAATTCTGGCTACAACATTCTGTGCAATTCTTTATAGAGACTCCAGTTAACCCATTCCTTACAGTTCAGGATTTCTGAACCGTGCACAACTAAAGTTGGCTTTTAATTTTGAGTAGAATGGTTTATTCTTTACTTGAATCAACACTTAGAGATGAATAGGTTTACTTACATCTTAGCTTGTCTATAATCTTCCCCCCGCAAATGGTTGCTAGGGCCATCTTAACAATGAAGACTGATATTTTTCCAAGGCCTTCCCTGAAGAAGACAATGTAATTTCACAGTTTGTACAATGGAATATTATTTAAGAGAACAGAACAGGTACCAGTCTTTATGTAGAGTATAGCAGTGCCTTGTCACATGTGTGTTTAGCTAGAAGCCCACACAACCCTCAAGTCAAGTCCAGTCATGTTTCTTAATTCTTGTGACATGACAGGCCCTATGACATGACAAGCCCTACGACATGACATACTCCATGACATGACAGCCCCTATGATATGACAGGCTCTGTGACATGACAGGCTTCATGACATGACAGGTCCTATGACATGACATGCTCTGAGGGGCACCCTCATCACACTGCTGATGCCTGGATCTAAGCAACTGCCCCATGACTGTGGCGGTGTGGTGGTGTGACTGTGCAGTGGTGCGGTGTGGTGGTGTGGCGGGACTACTTACGGGTCATACGCTGCCAGAAGGAAATTGAGCAGTAGGCTAATGGACTGCTCCACGCTGATCTGGTGAGTGGTGGGCATGCGCTTGTTCAGCTGGTAGAAGATGGTGGACAGTATTGCTTCCAGCCTGGCCACAGTGAACTCTGTGTTGAGGTCCATGGTGTTGAGGCCGTTCTCTCTGAAGGCCTCGATCACATTCCAGATGTCCACCAAATGGACTGCAGCCCAAACATGATGTCAGCCACTACACATCTTAATGGTACATATGCAATATATTTGACTGTGATTGTACTACACCCACGGTTGCATTTCTTCTGAACAAATCTGAGTTTGCAAGCTGTCCTGTATGTTGACAACCTTATGGAGTCCAGATCATGAGCCCCTAGAAAAGAAGCACCCCAAAACACTGGTGTAAAACACAACATTGGGGGACAGAAATGCATGCATATGATAGAATGTGAGGTGCAGCTGCCAATGTTCCAAGTACATATTTATTTAGAGTATGTTCATGAAGCCATTAACACTGCATGGCTGTGTGTTCAAGTCGGTGTCCCAAATCTTTCCTAAGCACTCTGACAACTCATACATCTTTATTTGTAGTTACAGCTTCTAAGGAGAAGGGCCTGTCACTGCAATTGTATGCACAGCAGCATGTGATTAACTGTACACAGCCTATCAGAGAAGAAGCTGGGTCACTTTGGAAATTACCCTGAATACGTACTCATCTCCGCAAACAGTTGCCTCCGGTCTGCCATGGTGTCTCCGCTCCCCGCGCGGGCCTCTAACGCTCTGAGCAGACACAGGGAGAGGGTGTCAGTACACAGAGGTACTACCTAGACACAGTCACTGTCACAGGCAGGAGTACAGGAGCTGTATGTGGTCAGTTGAACAGTTATGGTGCTGTTTGTGTGCTGCAGACCACCAATGGGGTTTTTCCTTCTCTCCGGTTTCTGGCAGTGCCCTGACAGCCATGTGTGTTTGGACTGCTCAGACTGTGTCTAGTACATGTCAAGTGCTTCATCCAAAGCATAAGCGTGCTGCTATTCGGGACTCTTATTCAGGGCCCTTTTACTGAACCGTAATATGAAACACTTGGTTAACAATAGTGGATGACCACCACTATCATCGCCCACTTAATGTCACATTCCACTCCAAACAGTTCACTTGCTATGATAGTGTCCTATGAAGGGTTTCAAATGCATTCACTTCACGCACTTACTACACGCACTCACTACAAGCACTCACTACACCAACACATTACACACTCACTACACGCACTCACTACACACACCCACTCACTGCATGCACTCGCTACAATCTAGACACGATTGATTCTTGCTACTTCGGCATTCAGTGGGATGCTACTAACACATACACACTCACTCACATCTCCAGGGATACTGTATGTTGCTAACTCATCAGGGGTCGGGATAAGTTTAGTTGTTGCGTGCTTACAACTTGGGAAGAGGGTTCAATCCACTGAAAAACGTAAGTAAAACAAGAACAAGTTTTTCACCGAGGCAGAATGGTAGAGACTTCTCACAACATGCCTCACTGCACACTGTCCAAGGCAATCTAATACACCTAGTCAGGTGTTTTGTTACCATGGCAGAAAAGAACCCAGTCATTCCATTCCTAAAAACAGGGTGCCACCCGCCTCAGCCCAAACACCCCCACCTCACCACCCCTTGTCCTATGCAAATGAGCAAAGTTTATACTTTGCAGAAAATCTGTTTTCTTTTCAGATGATTTTATATGGATATTTTTGTAACCAATCTAAGATCCCTTAGATCCAAGCAGGAGAAACAAGGACACACATTGTGCACTGGACATGGGTTGTGTCAAACTCTTATTTACCATATTAACCGGTTCAGCAATCTATTTCTTGTTTATTGTGTAATAATAAGCAATTGCAGACGCATGCCATTTTCTCTGCATCTTGCAATAGGACTTCACCAATGGTCTGCCAAGGTTAGATTTAGAAAGCTCATGACTGTGGTTTCATCATGCTTACATGAGACAAAAATGTGTTATTAGTCATTGCTTATTAATTGTCTACAGTATGGTCAATGGTGAACATTGTCCAAAACGATTGATAACTAACTACTAATGACATGGTAAATTATATAATATCAGTAATAATAATTATTATTATGTAAATATCCGTTTCCACATCACATAGTAACAGAGCTAGTTTGATGGCTAAATCGTATCATATTGTAATTCTGAGATAGTGCAGATCTATTATGTGTGATGTCCAGTGACATCACACAAGATGTCACTAAACAGTGAGAAATATCGACCTACCCCTCTGAAAGAACCATGATCCTCACTTCTGTTCTCTGTCTGATCGCTTTTGCAAAGGCATGTCGTTCTTAATGACACCCAAACTGTATAGTTAACTCTGACAGGAAAAGCTATAGCTCTGCTAGACAGGCTAAGCTACAGATGTCTGAAATTAGAACCAGTGTGGACACAGTTTCTGCTGCCTCTATCTATAACTTCAGATGAGAGGGCTCCACATTCTTGTCAGCTTCATTGCCTCTCTAGTTGCAGCCTCTCAAACTTCCCAGCTGGCATCAGGCCAGCAGGCATTACTCGAGCTCTGTGCCAGTGTCGCCCTGGCAGAGTTAGAAAATAACTGCCCTTAAAAGAGCGCATCATTGTATACCATAAAGTGTATAGCTATCTCTCCTGTCTGATCCAAGCCTTGCAGATCAGCCGTTTCTCTTAGCAACATACCACTGTGCCACCTCGTTTCAGTTTAATACTTACTCGGCTACATATCTACTGAATTTCAAGCATTGCAAAACCACACCTTTATTAGTTTCCTATATATCTTTTATTATGCCTCTATTTACAACACACGTGGAAAAACCCAGACACATTGTTTTTCTATTTATATACTCCAAATACCTTGGGTCATACTTTCATCAAGTGTTTCTTTACACACGCAGTTGCCTCAGTTATGACCAGAAAATTCCCAGCAGGCTCATAAGCTATTTATTGCAGCTGTCCATTTACATCCACTGATTGAGCTGAGATATTTTAACATCATGAGAATATAATTGAGGTTGGCATCTGATTTCAGGGGCTGTGAAGGGTTGTCAACTTAATAGACAAAAATTGTGTCTATCAAATTAATAATACGGTGTCAACACGATGTCTGTGCCGGCAGGGTAGGGCTTGTACAGTACAGTCTGACGCCTTCACGGGGGCCTCTGAAGTGCCGCTCACCATGGTTCTCTGCTTTACAACACCAAAACTTAGAGCCCCTAATGACTCAATGTTAATTTTGTGACATGGTTTTATGATTGTTTTCCCGGTCAGGCTTTTCCTCATACGCTAGTCTAACTTAGTTACTCTTCTTGCGTTAAATGGACAGGTTGGTAAAAACGGATTCTGACTATCTATATTCACAGAAAGACAAGTTGACAAAGAGCAATATTTAAGCGAAGGAGAAGATTACTCAACAAATTGACATAAGAACACGAACTGATAAGGCAACAGGCAGCTATTTAAGTAAATGCACGCAACTATTACCAGTGTGCAGGCTGTAAGATCACCTATCACGACAAGCACTCACTCTTTATAAAAGCTTTAATAAGGTAATTTTGGGGTCTAATACACTGAATACACTGTATTGATATGAGCATGCTATAGCTGTAATGTTTTCTTTCTCAGTTCAACTTATATCTTTCGAATCAGAAGGTCGTTTTATCGGCGATACTGGCGGGAGCAGTACACTTGTTCTAGACTTACCAGAATTTCGAAGCATCTTTCAACAGCATAGTTTATCCAAAAAATGAAATGTCAGCCGTCTCCAAAGGTGGCCTAACGATTCATTCGATCAATTAGCTGACTACCTCCCTAGAAAGGCCATTCCTTTATTGCTGTGAGCCTTTTCAAATGGTGCTGTGATGGAAATTTTTTGGTAGCGCAGCCCAGCATTTACCTCGCGTATGTGGCCTCTAAGATGACGTAATGCGGAATCTCTTCTCTTGCGTCAGTGTATAGGCTTTGTATATCTTTCTTAAATATTGAAATGGTCTAAGTAAGTAATATTATGACCTCAACATGTTGGTCAGGGCTTCTCTTAAAGTGTGGGAACGTGTTTTGAACTTATCGATGGTCTATGTATTTTTGAGAAGGGGTATAATTGGGTTGCTTTTATTCATTTAAAAGGATAGCATTTTGTCTAGGATCACTTAGATATACAACTACAGCATTACTTATGTCAATTAAGCCAAATACCATTTGATTGCGACTTCAATTGAAAGCGATTTAACTACTGAATGTATACAATTTAATCCATGATATCTATTAACGGCAGATAAAAAGATTAACACAGGATTTTATGAATATGATATCGTACTGAGTTCTCTATATATTCAATACTAATAATGATGATAATTTATATAATATTCGTTTAGATATTTTTTTATTTTGCAACGGTGCAATGAACACACATCCTATCTTCACTGCTTGTGAATGCAGCTCACTGGAAACCTGCCTGTTGCTAAGCAACCGCAAGATATGCCGAGTAGTTAAGGCAGCCTTTCGAGGCGAAAAAGAATTCTCCTGTGTAACATTTTCACGCCTTCACAAAGCTTGTTACTTTGACTAACGTTTTATTGGAGAAATTGTTGGCAGGTTGTGTATTTTATCTCCCAGAATGTATAACAAGATGTAACATTTTCTAGAGAAAGTGGGTCCTATTGAATTCACGGTGACGAATACAGTAAGTTGATACCAGCACACACGATTATCACAACAAAATGTTTGCCCTACTGTACAGTAGCCTACAGATAGAGTAGTATGCCAACATTATGTATCACGGTACAAACTCGAAATGTGATGCTGCTCTTGTACTATGCAACTAAACTATTTTATTTATTTATTTCTACATCGTGAAGACAGGTTCCAGCAACAACAAAATGCCTGAAGTAGAACCTCTCAGGTTCCCATCAAGGGAAGGGGGACCTCGTTTACAAGGTTGGACTGAAAATAAGTATTTTGTTCTAAAAGTAAGAAAAGAACGGATAGCCTATGAGGACAATAGATAATACATGCAAAATTGATTAATATCAGGTCTACAATGCAGACAGGCATATTTTGTCCTTTAGGCAGCAACATATTCAGCTACATTGCAGATCCCTACACCAGCAGGCCCATGCTTACCGTGGAAAATGTCAAAACGAATGTAGCAATAACGTAATCTCTATGGCGGCCAGATGGCGCTCTTCAACCACCGTGTCACTTTCTACTTTTGGAAAGGAAAATTAAAAATCCCACTAAGGAGTTAAATCCTCTTTAATCAGCTGGCTATGATGGAAGTGCTCAAATAATTCGAAACTTAGTTGATCATATGGATTAGGTTTACCTTTATATTAGCCTAGGTACATGAAAATATACTGTACGTTATTTGCATGAAAACATAGAGTACATTGTATTAATTAACAGAATGTAGCATACTCTATTCTTAGGTGTTCTAAATGTTAGATTTCAGTTAATAAAATGTTTTGGTGGTGAGTAATCATATTTGGTTACTTATCAAACCACTGACAGCAAACGTGGCTCATGTAAGCCTACATAAAAATTCAATTTTGTTTTACGGCTGGTGACTTTTGGTATCTTTGAAGATCAGGGAGATCAAGCAGTGTGCCCTGGTAGACGTCGCAGCTGTGCTTTGGTTAACACCCCCTCACCATGTGTCAACAAAGCTGTTTGCCATATCCAGGAGCTGAAGGGAAAACTTGAAGACTGGTGTCAACAGGTTCACTGCCAATATCAGATGTGACCTTGAAACAGGATGATCGTATTCTGAAACAAATAAAACACAAACTACAATAAGTATCGTATAATGTTTGATTGTCTTCTCTCCTACCAGTCAGGAAATGTTCAGCATCAGCTTTCTCATGAAAAGCAACAAAACAGCAAACCTCTTCGGTAAAGTTGTGTTTTTCAAACAGAAATCATGTGACAGCAGTATTTTAGTTGTGGGATATACCCAATTGAGCCTAATATTCCAGTATTTCTTATTCAATCTGACATACAATTCATCCTCACCAGGTTTCATTCTACTGACTTAGACACTGACTCCCTCATATCTACAGAGCTATACATTGAGGGAATTGGACTCAGCGCAAGGGGTAACTATTATATACCTTTGGTTACCTTCCATATGATTACTATGGTATGGGCACTCAATAACGTCATCTGATACTAGGCTTTGTGCTCAGAAAGTGATTTACAGCAACCTCACATTGAGTCATTTCAGTCAAGGTATAAAGCTGATGCTGTCTTTCCACAGAGAGGTGTCCACTGCCTTCGTTAAGGAAGGAGACAACAGACGTGCTGGTGGAGGTGGTATACCTGATCGAGCGCTTGGAGGCTGACCGCCAGAGTGCAGAGGAAGCTCTGCTGGAGGAGAAGAATAGGAGGAGAACTTTGGGGGCAAAAATGGATTACATCTGCCTCTGGAGACAGCAGGAGTTTCCTGTCGCTGTTCAGAAAGGTCAGTGGTCAAACTGGGCCAGAGGAAACAGTTGTTATCATTTCTTTGGTAGCTGGTTTTGACAGAGCAGCATGTCCTTCCAGAGCACGAGGCCTGCGCACGAGACATCTGTGAGCTACAGTGGCACTTGAAGTTCAGCAGAGACAGACTGAAGCACGCAAGAAACAAGCTGAGCCACACGGAGGTGGTCCACCAGCGCCTGCTGGACGACATCCACTTCATCAAGAAGCACGGTCCTCTAGTGAAGGAGAAGCTGCAGCTGGAGTGGAACATCATGAAGCAGATCAACACTGCCCAACAGCAGGTCTGTCTCAAGCTTGTCTGGCCTGACATTGTCAGACAGGGGACACAAAATGTACTCTGGGACAACTGTCTTAATGTTTACTTTCTATTCCCAACAATTCCGACCGGTCAAAATGTTTATTGTCATATGCAGAGATCAAACGTTCATTATGAATTGTTCCACCAGTGGAAAATCATTCCACCAAAAATAGTTACAAATGCAAAAGCTTCAGTAAAACAATCTGTCTGTTTGCAGGCTGATGAGTCATACACACATCAGTTGAAAGAGCTGCGGAGTGCAGAGGAGCGACTGAGGGAGGAACAAGAGGCTGCTCAGAGGAGCAGGGAGGACATGGCCTGTGTTCATAAGGCTATCCAGAGCCAGCTGCACCAACGACTGTGAGTTCCACTGCCACCAGATACACACATGCACGCTGTTCAGCCACTCAGCTGCTGCTGTTCACGTGCTCCAGAAAGGATCTGGAACAGTTGCAGGTCCACTGGGAGGGGCAGCGCAAGAAAGTGGAGGAGATGGAGGAGAAGGTGGCTTTCACCATGAAGCTCTCTGTTGCCTTAGCCCTACAAATCCCCCTGCTGCAAAAGCAGGAGTCAGACTACAGCGATCTGGTGAGGACTGGCATACTGCATGCCCCCCCAAACACTTCAAGATGTATACCATGCTCTACTCAAGGTCTCGCTGCTTGTTCTGGCATGAGCACTGTGCAGCTGGAAACAACTGTGTTAAGTTGTGCTTGCTACAATTCTTATTGCTTATGTCACATATTTCACATAACAGGTTTTGGAACTGAAAATAATAATTGTTGAGGAAGTTGGGAAAATAGATGAAATCAATGAGCAGACTGCAGACCTTTTGAAAAATATCCATGACACTGTGAGTAATGATGATCCTGGTGTTGCGCAAGCATACACTGTCCTGCACTCCACAAACCTGCATCCAAACCCTTCCTGATGTCTGCTGAACCTCATGAACCTCCTTGTAACTCCACGGGCCGCTCCAGAGGCTGGCCAGGGAGGCCAAGGTCTCTCTTCTGGAGGAGGTGTTCTGGAAGAAGCGGCAGGAGCTCCGGGCTGTCCTAGACCACAACACAGAGCTAGACATGGAGCTCCAGGACTACACCAAGAAGATCAACAACAGGTTCTCCACGGCCACCATGACATGGACACACACACATTCAAACACATCAATTACACACGCACTGTCTAATATATACCAACAAATAAGTACCTATTCTGCAGTAGCTGTATTATAACTACATATAAACGTTTGTGTCTGCTTGTCTGTGCGTATGTAAGCATGCCTTTACTTGTATATGGGTGTCTGCATTTTTGTGTCCCTGTCCGTGTGTGTGCCATTACTTGTGTATGATTGTCTGCGTGTGTGTGTGTGCCTGTCCTTGTGTGTGCTCACGCGTTTGTGCGCCCGCTTCTCTGTGTGTGTGTCTGTCTGCGTGCCCGTCTGCCAGCAAGCAGGCCATCAAGAGGCTGCAGAAGGACAGGAAGCGCTTCCTGGAGAAGGTCAGCCTGAACGAGGAGCAGAGAGACCAGGCCAAGGAGGAGCTGACCCTGATGGCCAGCGTTCATGACGACACTAGGAGCAGGTTGGAGATCCAGGAGGCGCTCACCTTCAGGGAGGAGCAGAGGACCAGGGTCAGTCCCAGAGCCACACTCAGGGACCTGGCCCTGACAGGAAGGCAGGGGTGGGCCCCTCTAAGATGTGTGTTTCCATTCACAGAAAGCAGTCGAGGAGCTTAAGAAACAGCTGATGGTTGAGATGAACTCCCTAGCCGTTCTGAAGGTGAGTCAGATATGTTGAGGCAGATGCTTCGCCGTTCTGAGGGTGAGTCAGATATGTTGAGGCGGATGTTTCGCCGGACTGAAGTCGGGGCCTGCGAGCATGACGAGATGGCGTGATCTGTCAACGTCATTCTGCTTTCAGAGTAAACTTTCAACGGTGAAAGCACAACTGCAAGAGGAGCAGTCCACCATGGAGGCAGCCAAGCAAGAGCTGAAGAAGGAGTTTGAAGAAGCTTTATCTGCTACTGGACGTCTGGAGGTAGACATGCAGAAATTAAGAAAGATCCACAAGGAGAAGTCTCAGGTAGAGTAACTGACATCACGTTACAGAGCTGGGGAGATATTTGAAAGATCTTTAAAACCTTCTCTCACACTATAACCAGAACCAGTATGGAAGCAAGAGCAAATATTTGTGCATGTGCTTTGATTTTTAACCTTTGTGTATTCCAGACAATTTCTACTTTGATGAAAAAACTGTATGAGATTCAGTCTGAACACCAAAGAACATCTGACCAAATGGAAGCGGGGAGAAACCTGAAACTAGACCACTTGAGCTATGTCCAGGTACATCATGGGCGTTGCGTGCAACAAGTCACTGTTCAGTCAGCGTATCCCTCATGTTAAAGGCAGGGTATATAAGTTTGTGGAACCAAGCAATTTTAGCTTGAGTCTGAAAGGATTAAAACCAAACTATCCCTCCCTCTCCGTTCCCTAAAACACATGAACACCCTACCTGACTACTTGTGGGAGGTAGGTACATAAACAGACAAACAGTCCGAACTTTGCATTTGGTCCAAATGCCATCCATCATTAGTGCTGTTCCATCCATAATTATTGGTTGTTTTTATGACAGTCCTGAGATGCACACAGATTGAGTTCATTTGACTGTCAAACCTTAAGATTTATTGGTTGATATTAGGATGTCAAGTTTTTCAGCAAATAATGTCAAAAAGTGCTTCTCAACCACATGACCTACCCTGTCTCTAAAAGCCTTGCTATGTGCATAGTGTGCAAACCCTACTGCCTCTTCTTACTCTTCAACAGAAACAGCACCGGGCAGTTACAGGGAAATACGACTATGCTGTGAGCAGGATACACGAACTCAGCGTCCAATCCAAAGAGTACAGAGCTTCAAATGATCAGATGGACCAAACATCTGTAACCATGCCTGCTATCATAGACGAGCTACAGTAAGACGCCCTCACCAATCAGACTGAGACCTGTGTATCCACAGCTCTGTGACATGACTACATCTTGACACAGAGCTTTAGGAGGCTTGCATATATGACTGCATCTCATGCTGGGCTTGAAGTATGGAAGTAACATTGTCTCCATTGTGAAGACGTCGATACGTGTGATGCTTGTGTGTGTGTGTTTCTCCTCCAGGTCGGTCCTGAAGGCTATGGAGTTCAAAGAGCAAACAGCTAAGTCAGTCATGAGCACGCTGCAGGCTGACACAGAGGCCTGCCAGAGACGAACACAGGCCTCCGAGCTAGCCCACAATGCACTTGTCACCATCAGACAGCAGAAAATGAGAAACACCAAGGTAATGGGATGGTTCCAGCTAAATGCCTCTTCCAATAATCCTCATTGAAACCTTGAGAGACACTAAGGCCCAATCCCATTTTTATTTTTTACCCCTTCACCTTCCCCTACCCCTACTCCTTCCCCTTGCCCCTTGAAACTGAGTGGCAAGGGGAAGGGGTGAAAATATTCCCCTAAGAATTTGGACACCACTACTACAGCGTTACTTGTCATCACAAGTCGTCGCTAGCGCCTTCGTCAGAGATGCGCCGGTGTATCATACATTTCCAAGATGCCATCATCAACAGTTGTCCTAATTGCGTGGCTTACAGTATGTAGTGCTGTAATATAAAAACTGTAAATGTATGAGCCTTCAGGTTTACTCAGGCATCCCCGGTTGATACAGAACATACAAGACCGATTGATATTGTTCCAATAAGCACAAAACTGTAATCATTGTTCATTTAATTGTACATTGCGTTCACATATTCATGGATGTAACCACAAGAAAACAATGCATTATATACCAGACAAGCAGCAACATATAATCAAATTCCCTGCCATTGAACTTTTATTTCTGACATGTTATGCTGTCAAGTCACTCAGTATCAGAAATAAAAATATTGTGGTACTATTGGTGGCAGTCAGTAACATTAGCAATCTAGCAACAAGTTAGATTTCTTTGGTAACGTTTCTTTGGAAAATGTGAACGTTGATATTACAAGATTGAATTTTACATATCACAAACTATTATTTGTCATTAGAATCCTTATTAATGGTGGGAAACTCCTCATACCCCTTCGTTTGAAGTGTGGTCCTGAATCTTTGTTTTAAGGGCTATCTGGCCCTTCCCTAACACCTACCACTCCAGCCGAAAGAGAATTGAGACACCCCTTCCCCTTCATGTGAACGCGCAAAACGAAGGGGTAGGGGTAAGTGAAGGGCTAAGGGGTAGAAATGAGATTGGGCCTAAATGTGTCACGCAGAACAATGGCTCCATAGTTGGTAGCTCTATTCCTTCCTGCAGACATGCACTTATATTCTTCCATAAGACTTGATTAACTCGCTTTTAAAGTTTTGCCATTTCCCTTGACTGGTGTTTTAACTTGACGTCCATATCTGCTACATTGTCTGTTTTCAATGCGCTTCCAGTCAGTAAACATTCCAACCCCCTTGACTTTCAATAATTTTTTCAGATGTACTAAAACGTTGCCACTAAAATACCAAATGTAGCAGGATTGGATGAAGAAAATAAATGTTTTCTAAAACATTGTAAAACAGTGGCGGAAGCTCTCCACACAGGCACGTCTTGAACAGCTCTTAGCTCATCACGTGTGCTTATTTGTGGATTAGTGTCAGTAGAATTGCTTGTCACAATCCTTATCTTACAACATGGCTAGACAAAAGATCCCTGAGCAATTAAAATGACATGGCTTGGTCTATCTAGTTTCTATCTAATTTCCTTAAATGAATAACTAGCTGTTGAGGATTCCCACCTCCCACTCCAGGTGTAGCTTCCAGAGACCTGTACGCAGGCTTCATGTCCACCCTTATCCACTGACTGTGTGCTTTTGAGATCAGCTCAAAGCTGTTAACATACAGTCACTGACAACAATGCCTTTCTTCTTTTTTTATTCATATCAAAAGGATTGGAGGTGTGAACATTATAGGTTCTTTCAATGCTCTGTTTTAATAGAAAGCCCTTGTCGTATGAAGGTTTTTAACTGCAGGATTAGAAGTCCCAGCCGGAGCCTGTTGGCTGATGGGAGTTTCACATGGCTTATCTAATGTGAAATCGCCATGTGGTATATAGTTTCATTAAACGGTGATCAAGAATGCATTAGTTCAAAACAAGAAAAGGCAATGGAGCTTAAGCCGCCATGCATCCGGGTGCAGCAACTTTAAAGAAGTTGTTGGCGTGAGACAATTTAAGAATTGGAAGTCTTCCTCATAGACGCGACTCCCATTAGCCAGATAAAAGTCAGCCATGCAAAAAAAGGTTTAGCCTTTTCACTTGACAAAATCAAATGAAAACAACAATACACCCACGACACCAAATGAACAGATCACGGTTAGAGCAGGCTGGCTTCTAAGGAAATTGGTTACTTTGATCATTGAGTTCAATAAAAAACACACATAATGTTCGCATTAGCATAGCATAATAAGCACACTAAGCGTTGGGAAAGCCAGCGTGCGTGACGCGGAACAGCGTGTACGTGGTAATGGCTGGACATATTCTAATAGAAGATTACGCAGGAGAAAGATGCTGACCTCACATTATCAGTGTGAGCTGCTGGAGGTCACCGCGTCTGGGATGTTGACTTGAGATGGTAGGTGTGAGGTGGAGCTTGTTAGTATTACAGTTTGGCGGCTGTGTTTGTGTGCGTGAGGCTCCACACTGGGCTCTATGGCATCTCTTGCATGTCTATGCAGAGGCCTGCGTGTGGCCTCAGTCATGCACTTGTGGTCCTGTTTGCTCTCAGGACCTACAAACATTCACACAGCTCCTGAAGCAGACAAGAGATGTGGTCATCTCCAGCCACAACCCAAATGTCTTTTGAAATCCTCGGTGCGCTCATTCGTTAGTTTGATCGGGGCAGACGTTTGCCCAGGATAAAGTAAACAACCAAACTGCCGACACCATCAGTTTCTTCTGGGCAATGAAGTGGAATCTGTTCCATTTACACTTCTCAACAGCTTCAGATTGGCTTTGTCAGTGCTGCATGGAGTAATTAAACCTGAAATCAATAGCAGGCATTTGTCATGTTTACAGCCCGTCTTTCTGCTGGGTTAAACTCATCACTTTAGTGCTGTTCTGTTTTACTGCAGGGACACACTTCATTATGTCTGCAGGTACAGTTGAGATATTCACCAGCTAACGCCAACCAAGTAGCATTGAGATGAAAGTGGTCTGGGCAAGGAACACAGTCACTTCCTGTTATTTATTCACTCGGTTTGCTGAAAGAGTCCAGCTCCCAGGGTTTCTAGTGTCCTAGTTTGTAACACGCACACGTACTCCTCATCATGAGCATCTGCACGCAGCACCCTGCAGATCACCTGCATCATTCTTTACAAAAGAGGACTTAAGTGGACAAAGCTATACCTTATATGGGAACAGTTGTACTGTTCCTAGATTAGGCCTGCAGAGGCGTAGGATCTTCTGAATGGGGAGACTGGGTGTTCAGTGCAGAACATGTAAGATCTGTGAGAAATGCCAGCTTTACTATTTGGAGGCTTGGAATGTTGGTAGGAAAATCAACCTGTTTCCATGATGAAAGGGAGCAAGGGATTTGATGGAAGCTGGAAGCTGTGTCATTTAAACACACAAAGAAATGTAAGCATTAAAGAACATTTCTAAGGTGAACCATGTGTCTGTCTGTGGCTTGTGTGCCAGGCTAACAGTCTCATAGCAGAATCTAAGCGGTGACTTTGATCCATATCTCTGATCAAACTCTATCTAATGTGCTGTACCTCATCTCTGCCAATTCAGCGTTTATGCTGGCTGGGTAGTTCAACCTAACACACCAACACCGCCCATTACTGGACACTCAACTCTGCATAGCTACCTGTAAAGCCCACCATGCCACCCCACACTCAGACCACCAGTACAACATCCTATAATAACCCCTTTGTTTCCATGTGCTCCAAGGACGCCTTAAAGATGGCGCTGAGGGAGAATATAGCACTGGCAGGTGAGTACAGAGCGCTGCAGAAGGTCCTGATGGAGGAGAAGCAGGAGGCCGTGTGTGTGTTCGACAAGAAGAACCGGGCAGAGGGGTCCTTTCACCACCACAAACAGGTGAACCCTCTGCCAGACATGACACAGTCACCACATCCACCAAGTAAAGACTGGGCTGGGGGTCGCTCTCAAACATAGCAGGCTGAACTTTATGGTGGGGAGTTCTACTGTATGGAAGGACCAACGTTAACTTTAAGAGACATTGACTTTGGATGTTGGGAATGTTTAGGTTGTGGAAATATGCATTAATTACCTGGAGATCATGGGCGTCAGCACAGGACACACAAGACAAAGACACACTCAAATCAGTGCAGCATTATGGCCACACTTAACACTGAACTTGCAGTCAGTGTTTACCAGGTGATGGAATGTCTCTTTGCACAGACAGTGATTTTAGCAGAGTTTTGGTTGGGTAACCAATGAGGAGGTTACTGCAGCGATATAATAATGGGGAGATAACTGGCGTGTAGGAGGATGATGGATGTGATGTTCCAGGATGCTGATATGGTCTGGGTAGCCTCGCCACATAGGAGTGGAGGGAGGGACAGCTGCCTTCAAACACATGAAGACAAAGTTCACCACCTTCACCTAATCCTCAGTGTCAGGGTGCTCTGAGGGCAGTATACTGCTCCTGCTTTAGACCGAATGTGTTCTGGGAGAGCCAAGTGGAAACTTCCTAACAAGTCTAGAAAAGCTAGATGAAACAACAGGAATCCTAAGCCAAAGCTTTTGAATTCTTTCTCCTTCTTAGACAGTTTAACTTTGCCGTTCAGGGGAATAGCGGACCATTTCCAAAACCTTAATAACCACGTTACCGCTGCAGTAAGCAATAAACATTATTTGTTCCAAAAAATGACTAATAGGGCCTACCTTTACTACAGCAAATTCTTCATCTAACTGCATGAATGTTATCAAGTGAGAAATGCATGCAAAAATAAAATCCTGTGGACAGGATTTGCTACGGTCATGATCAAAGCCTGATTTTCTTTTACTCTCATTTCAGCCCCCGCCATTTTCTGTTTGTTTCAGCCCTAGACATGTTCAACAGACACTTTTTATAATTCCTGGTCACCTTCCAAATTCATATCAATTACATCCCCACAATTAACATGATCTCTCAGGAGTCTACACGTCTAACAGAGATTAATCTCATCAGCATGTGTGCCTTTCTTGATTTAGTCGATACATTTCACAAGAAGTTTCAGTCAGTGTCCTGATGGCTTTGTAATTATTACAGTACAAGTCCTCCGTTGTCATTCTCTGCTTTCAACATCACAAGCTTTTTAACCATAATTGCTAGAGCTGAGTTCACTTTGGGGGAAAGGGAGACGAGAGACAGGCTGCCAGCAACATCCCATGTTTCAGGATCATAGCCTGCTGTTGTGTGACAGCCCAGAGTGTGTTAGTGTGAGGAGGAATGATGACAAGCATCCCACTCCATGGCAGAGAGATTGCGAGTGCCCGGCTGTATACAGCAGAGGGAGCCAATGGAAACCCAGCGCTCAGGTAACCAGGAAATCTCTGACGCTTCCCTCACCTGATAGGGTAGGAAGGGAGGATGCTGAGTAAGGAAGGAGGTTTGGAAATTTCTGCTGCGTTCTGAATGCACTTAACCTTGATACGCTGGCCCCCAACCCCCCCTACTCGCAGCAACAATCACAAACTCTTGAAGAGCAGTTTGGTTTCCTCTCCAGGATCATCTGGCTGTTTGTGGTTCACCTCAGCGTCCTGTTGTCTTTTCTTGTAAGCGTTTTGTTTCTGTGGAAACCCCAAGCCCTCAGGTTTTAACAGGGTGCGCCATAAACAGTATTGTTGTTATTGTCTTTCATTCTGCAGTTGATGGCTGAGCTAATTCGCTTCCGTTCTTTTATGCGCCAGAGAGCACATTGCCAAGCAATGATAAGCTTTGTAGGAAGAGTGGAGAAATGGCTAGGGAAAAGAACAAAAATACACAAAAAAGGCAACAACATCTATCAGAATTGAAACCCCTTTGCTTAAAACTGTATTCAAATAATAAAGTGAGCAGCATGTCTTTCCAAGGAGGAATAATTTGTGGTTTCGGTGGGGGGTTCATGACTTTGTGTGTATGTGTAAAATATGTCTTGAGGGGATTGGTATAAAGTTAAACTGGGTGAAGTAGAAATATTTTACTCATCAGCTTTGCAGTCACAGAGTTTGCCTCGGCTAGAACAAAACCGCTGAAGCATTTAGAGAAAATTAACCCCCCATCCTGGCAGCCAGATGTGACTGGATACTGATGAGTGCACACGAGTGGGCAGAGAAACCAAGAGACTGTGAAATTCCTGTCAGGCCCGTGTACTGCAGAATGGGCTATTGACTGCTTTCTCTATTCCCCTCCATCATTCTTCTTGAACACTACCATTAATTTCCTCTCCTGCTTTACCAATCCTTTTTCTCTGCTTTCTCTCTCTCTTTCTCCCTCTCTGTCTCTCTCCCCAGTTCTCTTTGTTGCAGAATAGGATGCACATAGCTGTGGTGAAATACTTCAGACAGCGTAGCCTGCACAGTCAGGCTGAACTGACTCACTTCCAGATCCTCTCTAACGAGAACAACCAGAAAATAAAAAGTGTCCAGGTACGTGTCACATGACAACCACTATGGGAATGCACAGACCAACACTACACATGCTATACATTTCAGCTCAAATGCACAATCCTTCATTTGCCTTTCCATGTCAAGCTTGATAGTTTTGGCATTTTGGTTATTTGTAAAAGTACAGTAGGTTTTGAAGGGACTTTTGGGGAGTGGGGTGTGTGTGTGTATCCAGAGCTGGGTGGTCAGGCTGAGGCAGTGTGCTGGCCTACAGTCAGGACACCCAGGCAGAGCACAGTGGAACTAGGTACAGTGGAACAAGTAGCAGAATCACCTGCAGCCAGCCCAGTTAAACATGCCAGCCTGTCTGTACATCTAGGCGTCACAGGGATGGGGGGGAGGGAAGGGGGCGTGATTGATGATGTGTCCAGCAGGGCATCTATATGGTGACCCACCGTTCACAAGGTTGACCACCACCGTCGCCACCACCACCCCCTTCCAGATCAGTCCATACAACTCTCAACCATAAGCCGCCTCCCACTTCCAGATCAGTCTGTACAACACTTTTTCCCATAGGCCACCTCCTCCTTCCAGATCAGTCCGTAAAGCTCTCCCTCCCATAGGCTGACTCATTCTCCTGGTTTGGAGGTGTGCCGAGGTCACCTCCATTTCTCTGCACTTTCACAGTCGGGCCCTGTGTGGGGAGCGGGCCCAGGGCGAACAAATCAGACAGCCCCACAACAATCTACCCCACCCCTAATCTACCCCACCACCACCACCACCTCCACCACCCAAAAAAAGTTACCCAAAAAAGGTGCATATTCTGCAAGGTTGCATGAAGAGGAGTGAAGACCTTCAATTACAGGATAATGGCTGCCTAATCTGTGCTGAGACGTGAGAAGGGGTCAGAGCGGACAGGGGAGGAGAGTGATGGATCTCTACCAAACGTCCTGTCCTGTGTCACCCATCAAGAAGCAGGTGGCATTCATCCGTGGAAATGCACTTTTCCCCGCATCTCTCTCTTTTCTTTTTCTCTCTGTCTCGCTTGTACAGAGATGTGTACAGTAATTTTGCGTTGCATCTCTGTCTGGCTGACAGCTGTGCTTGTCAGGTGTTCCCTACCTGCACTACCATTACTTCCCAGATTCAGACTTTAAAAACGTTCTTTCCCAAAACACTTATGAATTTAAATGAAACGTGCATGATTTCAGGAAACTCTCAGTGGCTTGTACCACATTGAGAGGTCTCTCTCTCACAATTTCAATCCTTTCATATCTGACGTGGCTTTTCTGCCAGGTCTCCTCCAGACAGGACAGCCAGCAGCCATGTCTCCCAGCCTGCCCAGGATGCCCAAGCAGACGGCAGCTTGAGGCAGGGACGGAGGTGGGGGAGGAGCTATCAGGGAGCTGCAGAGTGTGAAGGACAAAGGAGCTGGTGTATTGAAGCGCAGCGTGCCGTCACCCGTCAAAGCCCAGCGCTGGGGCCCTCAGAGCAGGCAGCCCTCACTTGAACACAGCCTCCTCCACAGCAATGTGCAGTGTTCCTGGTATCCACCAAAAACACGGCCACCCTCCCAGCGCTGTACTACTTTAAGCACTGTATGCTTACAGGAAATCGGCCACAGATTGTCCTCTTAATATAACACCGTTTTTTGAGGCAAAGGAAACTAATAACATGGATGTGAAACGTAGACTTCCAGCCAGAGAGCAGTGTCCATGTGTATGTCTGTGTTGGGGGGATATCCTAATCCATCGTGTCCACTTAACCTCACAAGCCAAAAACATAAGCGAGGTTGAGTTCAGCACTTCCACCACTAAGGCACACTTGCACCAGAGCCAAATGTAACTTTTTTTTTTTTTTTGGAAGTAGCTGCAAAGGGTTGGAGAAGGGAGGGAGAAGGGAATCCTATGGGATGTTGGGGGGAGGGGGTATGTGAGAGGGGTGCTGTCATCCTGTTACACTGCTGCCAGAACTGGCAGTTCAGTTTTTGTGTGTGTGTGTTCTGCCAGTTTACACCAGGGACGGTATAATTGACAATGGATAACAGCAGAGAGCAGTGCACAGCCTTGTTGAATGGCCGATAATGATTGGAGCAGATGCCCACTGCCCTGGCCCCTGGGGACCGTAATCCAAGATCCTGTTTCTGATATAATTGTTAGTCAGAGAATTTCTGCATGGCTAGGCCGGTTCAGATTCCCAAGCTGGTTGACAGTGCCAGGCAGTTTAATAGAAAAACTGGATGCTGAGGTTTTTAAAACAGAGAGCCACTGAACCCACTCATGGTTCACCAGGAGCCTCCTTCTCCGCACAGTAAGAGCGAGACAGGGAGTTACTCCGACAGTAGGGCTGAGGGGAGGGGGGTGGGGATACACACACACACACACACAGAGAGCTAACCTCCTCAGTATCCTTGTTGTGGCTCCACAGCTGAGATGCCTCTCCCTGCTCCATCACGTCACTCTGTGTTCTTAATTAGCCCCACCATTCATTGACTCCATTTGCTCCCCTTATTCAAACAGGAGGAATTGTCAAATGCTATTTGGCGCATCTCTGTGTTTCTGCGCTCGCTGACAGATGACTCCACTCCCTCCGCCGATGGTGCTGAGGACAAACAAGCGGGTGCCGATGCTGTTGGATTGAACAAGAAGATGCCTACAGTTCAGATAGCAGTGTAATTGGACATTCACCTGTGCCAGACAACTTACTTACCCCAGCACGCTTCACTATCCCTCCCCATCTCACTTGCAGCAGATCCATAACAATGAAACAGGTGACTTTCATGCTGCTGTCAGGACTGATCTAATTTTAGCTGGGTGAATGATTGCAATTGGCTTTGCCTCATCAGATAATTAATCTATGTCACCATTAATTGGAAAAGAGAATAATTACAGGCAGTGTTGACAGAAATTCTACGCTTCTCCAGATCCAGGATCTAATTAGGACTAGTGAAACCCTGTGACCTTAACTAGCACTTAGTCCACCTCCAGTAGCCTGACCATACCCACCAGTGACACGCTGCCTCTCCTAAGGGCTTTTGCTGCTTTTTTGTTGTTTCATTTTTCCTCCGCGCCCCCTGAAAGCTGTCTCCCTCAATCACTTTTCAATATTCAATCTTAATTTTGTGGAAGTTTAGCATTTTCAATGAGCTGGAGATGAATGATTAATGAATAAATTTAAATGCTTCATTTTGTCCATGGATCATTAGTTAAGTCCTTTGTGGGAAGGACCTGAGAAAGGAGGGAAAATTATTGAGACATTAGCCTGAAGCAATCCAGGGGTAAATAGTCTGCACAAAAGGATGTTGTGTGAGCACTATCCACTAGCTTTCCAAAGAACCCTCAGGAAACACAGCTTTCAATTTGGCATCTCACCTAACCAGTACAACTAGCATTGAGCGATAATTGATTTACATTTTGCCAAGCGTCTTCAAACTTGTTCATGCTAATGGAATTGCACATTAATACCAACCACAGAAGTTCTGAAGCAAATGTTAGCATAATCTAAATGACTTTGAAATATATTTGGGTAATTGCAAATAGGTCATGAAAAGGTACCAAGGTAAGTGTAAAGTGTTTTGAATTAATCCACCCAGTTGACACTGGGTGATTATGTAGCATGATGATAGCTGTTAGTCTCCAGCCCTCAGTGCCTGTCCTATGTGTGGGAGATGCTGTGCATTTGTTGATGACCCCAAGCCCTCCCCTGGAGGACAGAGGGGGGCAGTGAGGGGGTCAGGCTACTGGAGGTGGACTAAGTGCTCGTTAAGGTCACAGGGTTTCACTAGTCCTTTCACTAGTGGGAAGACACCCACTGCAGTGAAAGGTGTATTTTTTCGCATACCAGATAATTGTAAGATGTTTTTTTTCCGAGCAGGAGACAGGAGACGTTAGTCTTTGGGAAATTAAGGGTTTCATATTGGATACAGAGTGAGTTGTTACACCAGGGTGTCGGCAGAGCACCACACTGTTCCGTGGTTCTCCACAGACACACCTTAGTGCCTCAGGTTAATGCAGCCTAAACAGTAGCTCAGATCAGAACCTCACTATGCAGTGAGGCCGTTGGCTCTCAGAAAGCACTTTGATAAAAAATGTGCAGTGTGTCGGTTATCTCTTATAGGCTTCATGGCAATATCTCAAAGGAAGGAACCTCCCAAACACATTTATCTACTCTTCTTGTATCTAATCCATCCATTAAATAAATGAAGAAGACCCAGTCCCCGGTGTCATAGTATTCATCTGAAGGCACAGCTGCGCTAGTGACTGTATGTAGATATTGATGGAGGTAAAGACCCGACAGCAGACATATATTCAATTCACTGTCATATGCTGTGGTGAGATAGGAAGATGGCGAACATGCCTCTCTGTGGCTTGTTATTGTTGCGTTTTGCGACACAGTAACTGTGCGGTCATGGGCACGTTACATTTGTGAATCCCGAAGTACATTTGTGAATCGCGTTACATTTATTTGTAAATCATGAAATACATTTGTGAATCGTGTTACGTTTATTTGTGAATTATGAAACGAACTCCATAGCCATGTGCTTTAAAGAGCCAGTTTGTAAAACATAGGGCGGGAAGATGAGACTCGACTGCTTGGTACTAAACATTAGTGCGGAACCACACTGAATATTGCTTGGTTTCGGGCGGTTGCGCTTGACTGGTCACCTATGATCAGTGAGGTGAAGCCAAGTGAATCGTAGCAATACTGCATGTTTCCGGGACCAACTGAATGTCTGTTAAAGGTTTTTAAAACATGGGAAATTGAGGAGTGGGTTCGGTGCCTGTCCACTGTTGGACTGGCCTCTCTTTTTACTTAATCGAGTGGGGATTTAAGCCATGGAGCTGATGGGAGTCAACTAAGGAATGTGTATGGAGAGGTGCCTCTGTGTCTCCAATATCAATGAGGGTGATGTTGCCCAAATTCAGTCCACAAAATGAGGATCGAGCTTAATAGAAAGGAACTACTACTAGTGGCGCACTGCTAGGTAGGGGAATCCTATCGGCCATCCTCATAGATTCATTAAAAAACAAAAGGTAATTTCGCCTAAGAAGTAAATTACAACTTTTGTTCGTTAAGACTTGCTGCACTTAAGTATATATCAATTACAAGCATGTCTGTCTGGGTGGAAATGCTGTGCTTCACGAGGGACTGCGATGCTACATCTGTGGCCTGAAAGACTATATCCAACATGCCAAACACATTTATAGCAAAAGTAATGCGTGTTCTTGTGTTTCCACACTCCTTTGATTTCAAAGACATTTATCTTAACAGGATAATAATTTGTGAAAGTCTTTGACATTTGTGGCTAGCTAGCATGATAATAAATCCATGGCTTGGAACACTTTTTAGTTAATTAGAGTCAATCAATCCAAACTTTGCTCACTTACCGGTGTGAAACTAGAGTATAATGAGCAGAAATCAGCATAGTGATTGGAAAACACAAATTACAGCTGTTAAAGAGAAACTCATCCAATCCTTTTCAGTTTATGCCAACTCCTGCTGAGAGGATGGAGAAATGGTGTGGCATTCTTGGAATGGGTGTTTGGGGGAAAAGTGCCCCTCAATAATAACAAACCTTTTAGCCTCCTGCTTGACAAAAAACAACAACCTAAACACCCATTCCAAGAATATATGTATGTATACATACTGTAAGTGTGTGATTGTGTGTGTGTCTGTGTCTGTGTCTGTGTGTGTGTGTGTGTGAAATGAACTATATAATGAAATCCTGCATAATGCAATGAAATGATAACAAACATTTTAAAATAAGTTTGTTTAAAGTAATTGTAAAATATGCTGAGGTTGAGAGGAACCAAACATCTAATTAGAGCATACTTTGTAATTCACCTTATTCACCTCGTGTGTATATCAACTTTGGTACCACAGGTACTGTTCATTTAGCACAAATACAAATGCATATTTGTATTGATATGACACACAATTGTGCAGTTCTATCTCTCCCTTGAAAGGATGTAAGTACAAATATGTCACTACTGGTCAGTGACCATGTGGTTCAGGTCAGTGTGCTTGAGCACAGTGACAGAGTAGTGTCGGTCCCCATGCTAGTTACACCATACAGGACTTGGACATGACATGATTTACAGTCATGCAGGTGGTTAAAGGTAATGGTTAAAGGCCTATTTATATGATTCTTGAAGCCCTCCAGACACACCCTATTATTTATGTTTATGATGTGAATGATAACCTTTTCCTTGCTGGGGGACCTTGGTTCAGTCATAGAAACTACACTGACCACAACACCCTTGATCAGTTACTACATCTATGACATCACCACCAGACGTCAGTTCTTGTTTTGAGCTCTTAGAATGAGGAGGACTTATGTTGTACGGCTTATGTCTCCAGAGTTGGTAACAGCAGCTTGCCATTGTATTAATTACTGTCAGAGAATCCAAGGAGTGTAGATAATACAAAATGCACTGGTTGGTCCTGTTTGTTTCACTTGTCAGTGGAGTGAATAATTGGGAGTGCTGACCATATTAGACACAAAGAATTTCTAAAAGATACAATTCCAATAGCCAGAACACAAATGTATGGCTGGAAATTAAAAGCTTAATTTCTTTGAATTTCAAATCAGTGTAGAATAATTTGTTGGCTTGTTGTTGCCAGTGAACCCTTTATTACAGTGGTCCTGTTTCATAGATCAAGCATGTATATTGATATAATACACTGTTAAAACTAACAGGTCATTTTTACATATTTGGTATTTGATTCAGACGTTTGATATTTTGAGCCATTGAAAATGTTTGGTAAAATAAATCTGCCTTCCTCTGCCTAACAGAACAGACTGTTGTTGCTTTTTCAGATGACGTCACATTGTGTAACACATTTTCCCGACACCTAAAACATTACATTCAGGTCTCAACAGCATTGATACAATTTAGGTGTGTGTGTGTGTGGTGGGGGGGTACTAATACAATGGGGCTCATCTTGCAATTCTCCCAAGGAATAACTATCAGTCCTGCAACAGCAGCTTTAGCGTCCCTAGGTGACCGCGCCACTGAGCCCATGCTCGCTCCAACGCACCCCACTCCACGCCTGCTGCCACCCTGAAGGTAGATGCATCACGCTGGGGAGACGGCACCCCCTCTCCCCTCAGTCTCCTCGCTGCTCCTCCCCACTGTGGGCCCATGTGGCTCCCCGCACCCTGACTCTCACCCCCCCTCCCCCAAACACACACACACATACACGCAAAGCTCCCTGCACCTCCCAGACCCTTCCCCAGGTAAACCTCTGGACCACACCCCTGGTCTCCCCCACCTCTTAAACCAGCTATCCTTTGTCATTTGAGAATGTCATGTACTCGCCGTCTCATTCTCTCTCTCTCTCTCACGCTCCTTCTTTTTCCCTTCCTCCCTCTCTGTCTCTTCCTCTCTTGTGCTCAGTCTAGAGGGGACACCGCCTGTTCCTGTCTGTGCTCACCTCCCGGCTGCTGGCTGGCTCTGCGAGCCGTGTCTGTGGCAGCGACGCCATGTGCGGAGGGTCTGGGGGTTTCAAACAGCAGGCCCTCCCTACTTGCAAAGAAAAGCAGATGACTGAATACACAGGAGACTCTCATTGACTCCCGATCACTAACGTGGCACTAAGTGGGAAAGATCACAGCCTTCCACAGCAGTGACTGATCACTTTGTGTCTGTCACAAGTGGTTGAAACAAGGATTCATGAATGGATCACAGGTATGCATAATATGATAAGGATTCATACAAACAATACATAACTACAAAGAATTTAGAAGCAGCTGCTATAGCAACACAAGGTTTTCTCTGTGTTGTAAATAACGTTCCTCCCTGTATTTGTCATGAATCACATTTAAACTTATTTGTGACCTGATCTACAAATACAACTTTCAGTGCAAGGCAACAGGCATTTAGTTGAGAGTTTTGGGGTAGTGGTTCCAGGAACAAGCTATACATGAGTATTATCCCCGGTTGAGCTTTGAAATTCATTATATACTTCTCTGTATATTAAATGTAAGCTGTTGTGGAACATGCAGTACTATGGTGTGAGAGCTCCAACACAAGAATGAACGTGTCTTAATGCTAAACCCCTGGATATTCTGGTATGCCATCCTGTTTCAATTCTTTGACTGAGAAGAGCTACTTTTTACTGACAGACCTCTGGGAGAAGAGATAAATCAAAACTTTCACTGTGAAGGTTGGCATACCAGCACACTTAGTTAACAAAATGTTTTTACAAACAAGATAATATCACCCTCTCCATGATATTAATATGATATGTTCTGTGATCTGTAAACGGCTGGTTATCTTGCTTTTCCACGATAAGAGAAAGTGCAGTGGATTTCCGCTTGGCGAGCACATTTGGGCTGAATCTTTCACACGTCACAAATTGCAGATGGGAAGCAGTGATCTTGAACAGCTGATCGCATGTCCGTGACCATCTGACACCTTCCATTTAGGAAAATAATACTTTCTATCTTAGCATGCCCTCTGCTGCAGCCAGCAAAAGGAATTATGTATTTTAGACGATGCTCTGCATAACTTCTATCTTCTCCTTGTTTTATTTTTGCTGGATGGATTAGATGAAAGTCTCAGTCTAATATTCATCTGTAATCATCTGGGTGGGATGTGGGCTTCTGTTGCTTCCTGTCTTATTGATAAACACAACATTGTTCTTCTCTTCATTAGTATAATTACTTATATTATTAGGGGATCAGTTTGTGTTGATGGAATGAGAACATGTCAGAATAGTTTCAACTGTGTTTACTAGTATTAATAAGCATCCTAGGCTGAAAATGCATCCATGGCATTTAGAAATTAATCTACTGTATTCAGTTATTCATGGGGGTTTGTACTATTGGAAAATCATATTAAAGTGTGCATCTTTTAATGTTGCTACACAGCCCATCTCATGCACAGTGCAAAGAATAATTGTGATATGGCTCTTCATTGTATGTCATGTGTACTGATAACCACTTGTTTAGAGTGTCTTGTCACCTTATGTTGCTTGAAGATCTTAAATCACTTTTATCATTACCAGGCCTGACTTTGACATGTGATTCCTTCAGACTACTCTTGCTTTGTTTTAAAAAGAAACACTGGTATGCTGTCCTGTGTATGTTCTTATTTCTTAAGTATATGAAAGAAAAGCAGGGAAAGCATAATAAAACGTAATTCTTTATCCAATGTATAGATAGAAAATGTGTAATATGACAGATAAATATGAGTTGGGTTAACTGGTATAGAGAGAGTTGTAAATCTCTGTACTGTGATTCTTTGTCTCAAAGGGTTTAATTAGTCTAGAAATTCTTTTCTTATCAGATGACCCCCCCCCCCCCTCTCTCCTCACTGCAACAACCTACAGCCATAAATGCCCTGCAATCTGAAGACCAGTGGTCTCAGGAGACTGACTTGCAACAAAGAGCTAAAAGAGTTGGAAATTGTCATTTCATAGTGGTAGTATGGCTCGCTAGAGACTTAAGCAATGTCGTGCTAATTTAGTCTTGGCACACAACTAAAATGTAGAACTGTAATGGGCATATGTTGAGTTCTTTGAAAGAGGATGAACTATGCAATCAGCTGCATTGTATTTTATGGCACCTTGAGAAACACATTTTTTAATTGCGTAACTATGTTCACAGTTGAAATCAAGCACCCCACTGTCTAACCATTTAGCGTGTAGGTTATACAAGGACATTTATTTGTTAGATATTCAAGACCCCAAGATTAAATTTCTAGATCTTTTAAATGCTATCTATGTGTGGCCTCCGTTACTGAATGGTAGGGTGGTGTTGGTCTATTTCATAGTATATGAACAAGTCCATTTATCCCTTTCTGTCGTTTGATAACTTGCGAGATATCCGTCAGTTCTAGTCCCAGGGGAAAACTGTATGTGTGTTTTTGCTCCAATTGAGCTCTTTATTTAATTGACAGTTCACAGTACTAATAAGTATTTTTGGCACATATAAATAAATATATATATTTCTGTATAATATGCTTGAATGTTCAGGGTGTCTTTCCTTTTACTTGTCTTTACTTTTCATGCATGTAGCCTTTTATAGAATTTGTAATGATGAGACTATTTCTCCTTGTGTTGTATGTTGTACATCCAGTGGTGAGTGAACCTGTTGTTGGCCTTGAGATGCAGACAGACTCACTGTACCACTGACATATTAACCAACATGAGCTCAAATGTACATTAACCTGCAGGTTGTTCTCATGAATTAAACGCACCCTG
Organism: Plecoglossus altivelis; assembly: GCA_036571765.1. Lineage (NCBI taxonomy): Eukaryota > Metazoa > Chordata > Actinopteri > Osmeriformes > Plecoglossidae > Plecoglossus > Plecoglossus altivelis. The sequence goes on from BROE01000001.1 coordinate 431,225, forward strand.
CATTTCTGGGCATTATCAATCCAGTATTCGACTTGAGACCTCTGTTTAAGTTAGGCTCAGAGCTGGGCCAAAGAGAATCACAGTCATCTGTGGAGTGAGCTTTTTTGTTATATTGTCTATTATTGTTTTGATGTTGAAATGAAATGTACACTTGAGTCTAAAAGTACTTAAGTCATTGTTCTGTGTTACTGCAATGTGAATAGTATACATAGTGCCAAGTCAATGATCATACATTGACAGACAAACTAATAGATTGCATTTTGAATATGCATAGTACCTAAGTCCCAATGCAATGCATACTGTAGGGCTAAAGTTTGTAAAGAGCACCTTCTTTTGAAGGACTTGCAGGCGCAGAATAAGATGAGGGGTTATTTTGGCGATGGAGATTAAGGCAGGGGCTTTTTGTCATTTGTGCGAGACAAGTCATTCATCCATCCAGTTCACAGCCAAAAAAAGGCTGGTCCCAGAAATTAGCAGTTTCAGCTCAGCAGCAGAGTCGTCGGGCTGTGAAGGCAGAGAGAAATTGACTAATTAGCAATGCGCACTAAAACTTGACGGTTCTCTCTATAACAGCGAGGGAAAGACTAGGTTTTCTCCCCCTTTCTCTTTTCTTTCTTCCATAGATGTTTGAAATCGCAGTCATTTACGCTCGACAGTTTTTACAATAGCCTTGAGCCATAATTTTGCGAGTCTCTCCAGCATCCATACCCCTGCATGGTCTCTCTCCACCGGCCATGCACGACCGTTTCTCTCCCCAACCGTGGATTTCCTATTACTCTCGTTACGACTCACTGAGCCCCAGGCCCAAGGATAATGATGTGTTGTTTCTTGGTAGCATAATTTGTCACACGTATATTTCTTCTTCTTCTTCTCTTGCAGAAAGCACAGCTCCCTCTCACACACTCACACACTTCTTGTTAATTCAGAAGAACAAATGATCAACGTCAACAAATAACAAGAAATAGTGACTTTATGAGTTGGAATCAATTATTATTCTGAGGCAACAATTATAGACGTTAAAGGAAAATATTTTTTTTTTTACAAAGGAGAACAAAGGAAAGTCAAGTGAAAATATTTGGAACCTGAAGCTTACTTTATTAATTTTTTTGTCAAGCTCTGAAGTCAGGTAAGTTTGGCTTGTTCTCAGGCAAGCTGCTCACATCATTTAGTTGTGACAGGCGCTTTACAGAATGTGGTGACAACGAAACAAGGTACAGGACGTTTGTATCAAGTCTACAAACATAATTGATTAAGTAAAATCATGTTTACGCGGTAGAAGTATCGAAATGCGTTCGTATTTCGTTTATATTGGTTGGATATCTGCATTTAATGAATAATTTTCGATACTCACGTCTGCCTAACTCAGGTTAAAAGGAAAACGCACTCCGGCAGTGATGACGGCTGAGAGACAAACTAATTGCTTTTGTATCGCTCCGTGCGTAAATTTGTGGAATGTGTAATGTCCTCGTTGTGGGGGTGTAGCAAGATAAGAGGAGAACGATAAGTGTTGCCTGAATACTGCATATTATCCTTGCACCGTTCCCTACGCCTACAACTTAGATAGCGTTATTGTAGGGAAAGCGCTGCAGCATCCCATCGCAGTTTGTTTTGACAACGCGCTTCAAACCGCAGAGTCCATTAAGATCTTGGATAGAAAAAATGAATACGAGTGAAACATCGTTATTACGGTTTAGTTTTTCATTGTTTTATGGACAGAAAACGAAGTTTAAAATTATAGGTTACCGTCCGAACCCTTTTTAATGATGAATAGCCCGACGTTGACATGTTTGTTCACTGGTTTAATCGGATGAATATCTATTCAACGTTTAAGCGTGGTATAACGTGAAGGTCCCTTCTGACTGCATCTTAATAATGATGATATAATCTCATGTTCAAAAAAGAAATGGCTTGAGGTAAATGGCTGCATGGTTTATTTGTTGCCTAGGTGGCGTTCATAGACAGGAAGTCATGTCCAGATCAGGGGATAGAACATCCACCTTTGACCCAACACACAGTGACACCCTGCTGCACGGGCTCAATCTTTTATGGAGGAAACAGCTATTCTGTGATGTGACTCTGACTGCCCAGGGACAGCAGTTCCACTGCCACAAAGCAGTGCTGGCATCCTGCTCCCAGTACTTCAGGTCTCTCTTCTCCACACACTCGCACAACAGCGAGGGGAGCAAAGACCAGGGGAGCAGCGGAACTCCATCTTCCTCTCCTGATGACAAGCTCATGGCCAGCACTCGGCCCATCAACAACCTGGTTCTGCAGGGCTGCTCCTCTATTGGACTAAGGTTAGTGCTGGAGTACCTGTATACTGCCAACGTGACTCTGTCCCTGGACACTGTGGAAGAAGTTCTGTCGGTCAGCAAGATTCTCAACATCCCGCAGATAACCAAACTCAGCGTCCAGTTCCTTAACGACCAGATCTCGGTGCAGAACTACAAGCAGATCTGCAAGATCGCAGCCCTTCATGGCCTAGATGAGACCAAGAAGCTGGCCAACAAGTACCTGGTGGAGGACGTGCTGCTACTGAACTTTGAGGAGATGTGCGCCATGCTGGACGCCCTGCCACCCCCCGTGGAGTCAGAGCTGGCTCTGTTCCAGATGTCGGTTTTGTGGCTGGAGCACGACAGGGACACGCGTATGCACTACGCCCCAGACCTGATGAAGAGGCTGCGCTTCGCCCTCATCCCGGCCCCTGAGCTGGTAGAGAGGGTGCAGTCAGTAGACTTCATGAGGAGCGACCCTGTGTGTCAGAAGCTGCTTCTTGATGCCATGAACTATCACCTGATGCCCTTCAGACAACACTGCAGGCAGACCATTGCCAGCAGGTGAGGGCACTCTCTCACACAGAAACACACACACACACACAGAATATTGGGTGTGGATGACACATTGGATTAACTTTGGGCCTAGTTAGAATACAGAGGGAGATCAGGCTATGTTGTTAGAATGTAGAGAGATCAGGCTGTGTTAGTGTTTGCAGGGTTATCAGTAGGCCTATATTGGTAGTTGGCAAGTTTCAGCTGTCTCTTGTTAATATCTCTTGACTGTATAAAGTTAAACATGTTCATGTCCACATGTAGAGCTTTTTCTTAGCTGAGTATTTAATCTTTGGGGTTAGAAAATACATTTCCTATTGATACACTCCACACGTGTAGTGACAAAAAAGCTCAGCTGAGTCCCATTGTCAGTACTACAGGCATGTGTACAATGGCCACAGTCATTACAACCATAAACCACCAAAGGTGGAAACAAATAGCATTGGGCAGTTTGATGTCCATGGTCCTTTGGCTCAGTTACAATGTTCAGTCATTTAGCTCACTTAGTGTCACAGTTGTTCTATTCCCCAGTATATTATATTGGACGATCGTTTTACATCTGTGACCTACGCTAAGTAACACTACAAGTTTCTACTATTCAGGCTGTCTGTTCTGACACTGCAACAGCTACTCAACCACAGGGCTAACTGCAGAACCTGCTGTTGTGGTTGTCACTACGAGCTATCCCACAGACAGGGACAGCACCGACATGGTCTGGAACATGATCGATTGGTAGTGCTTGGCACCACTGTAACAGGTGGAAACAGACTCTGTTTAAATGACCTCTGAAACTTGGATGAGCCATTAGGATGTGTTTTTGTTGGCACAACAGTATAAATATCTCATAGACATATTTACAGAAATTACCAAAATCCTAATACTCTGCCAGAGTTACATCTGAAGGAGAAATTCATGGCATGATGAATTTCACTGTCTCTCCCAACTCTCTAATGTGACTGATTTGACACAGAGGAGAGCTGTAGCTAACATGTAGCACCATACTGCCTCACGGAGAAGCACAGATGGGTTCAAATGAACAAGGAATGAAGAATGTTCATAAATAGGATCACATGACATGCCACTGATTCCCTCCTCTCAATTAATCACCATTATATATGTCCAGGGTTTATTTGCATTTGAATAACACCCAAACACTTAACAGTGGGCCAGTGTAGCTGACAAAAGTCAACGGAGAGGTTGGTTGCTTAGTCAAGCATGAAATAAAAGAAAAAAGCACAGGTGTAAATGACAAAATGATCAACTTTGTATGAACTGAAAAATATTTAATTTGATTGAACTTTATTAGAAATGCCTGCTTATGTTACAGTGCCTGGCTGCGATGCTATGCTTTGCAAACAAACTGCAGTGTTCGACAATTGTCTTAGAACTGCCACATGAGGCATGCCTACCAATGGAATAGAGACTTGTTATAGGTTAGTTGCAGGGGCATATATCCCTGTCAGCATACTGGCCTGTACAACAGGCTCAATGACTTCACAGCCAATTGATTAGATGTCTTAAGGGTGTAATAAGCATGCAAAATGAGTCATGCTCTCTGTAATAACCATACAAATGTGACTGAAAATTTAGATGTGAGTGGTTATTATGTACAAAAGCAATGGCAATATTCTATAGGAATCACACAATGTGCATTTGATTGATCAAATCAAATCTGCATTTAATTTATCACACTCGTAACCCAAATGTTTTGTGTGTTAGTAGCACAACATGATTTTGTTGTCAAATTAACAAATATGCAAACTACTTGCCAAATTCATAGAATATGCACATAACAAATACCAGCAAATAAGTGCCATACCACAATCAATCATTTATATTAGGGATTATAAGGGTCTAATCCTGCCCAGGCTCTGTATTAGCGTCTTTAATTCCGACTGAGTTGATCAGTCTTCCCCCCTGTTGTGTCTCGCTCCTTCTTAACAGGATCCGTTCCAGTAAGAAGCTCCTCCTCCTGGTAGGGGGTCTGCCCCCTGGACCTGATCGGCTGCCCAGTAATCTGGTCCAGTACTACGATGACGAGAAGAAGACATGGAAGATCCTTACCAGTAAGTAGACTGGTGGCTGGTGGCCCCTCTCCTTAAATAACTTTTATGGTTATGAATAAATGAAGGATAGAATGTGTGAGGGATTAGGAACACACATAGTTGCCTGTTGTGAAAAAGTGAAAGAATGAATGAATGAATTGAGAAAAAAAAGATTTTTTGCGAAAGTGCTGCTGTACAGAATGAGCAGCAATAGAACAAGCACTTCATTCCCTATGGCATGACAGTTACATCCCAGTTAATGACAGCACAGTAAGCCAGGATAGAGGAAATAGATCCTTGGGTGGTTCCTCTAGCACAGGTTCATTTGCAGGTAAAAATGAGAGGAGTTTCTTAAATTCCTGAGGTAATGATGTATCACTATCACTTTTAATATAAGTTTTTAATCAGAGCCTGACTTTACAGAACTGCAGGGCTGTATGCCTGGGTTACCGGGGTTTTCACTGAAATGTCCTCGCAAGGATGCATGGCGAGATGTGCTTGATCTGCTGCTCAATGTAGTGAAGTGTAGACGAAACAAAGTGAAATTACATGTTACTGTCCACCAGCTAATCAAAGGATGCTCTGATGTTTAGTACTTAGGTAGGGTACTGGGTAGACACTATCTTTTGTTCTTGAGAAGGAAAGCTAGATGTACATGGCCTTGAAATATTTCGACTTTTGCTTCACGTTTGCTGCACATTATATTTGATCTAGAGTTTGGACAATAAGATATTGGAGGTCCAAATTAATTTAAATTGTTTTAATGTGAATGTGACATTGTGCCACCCACAATTAAGGCTGCAAATCTCAAAACAGCCCGTTCACAAAAATAGAACCCCTGCATAACACTTTCAGTCCTGTTAGTGTGCAACAACAAAGGGAGTCGCTACCTCCAGGAATATTGTATGGTCCTCTCCTCTGTGTCCCAACTGTCTGTGCTGACTGTTCCAGAGCATCACTATGTGCCTGCCACACTCCAAAGGTCGACCCAGTTTTAATGGGAAACTCCATTTGCCCTTTGCATCATCAACTGTGCTCTTATTGAGTTTTTGTCCTGATCTTTGGTGTGGACTATACCTTACTAACGCTTCATTCATACACATTAGACCCTGGTTTACCTGCTGTCAGCTTGACCTCACACACTCGTCATTCCCACTTGGTGTCGCCTTGCTGATATTTCCTGCATTGTGACTCATTATGGCATGTCACTATTACAACTCTTCTAATAGTGGAAATGATCTAAAAATGACAACCATATCCATTTATTGTCTGTCTCAATGACATCAGTATCAGCCCTACATCAGATTTTTATCCGGCCTGTTTATTCTGTTGTTACTAAACAGACATTGCATACAGTGAACAAAAGGCATGGTTTGATACAAGTGTTTCTCATTCAAATCATTACACTCATTGAGCAAAAGTGTGGAAAGCAAAAGGTCAATAGGAATTTCCATAATTTAAAACGAAAAAGTGAACTCTCAAATGGCCTGTGGAAGGACAAAACTGCAAAATCATCCCCTTAACACATCACTGGCAGGCTGATGTAGCTTCCACACAATGGATGTGGAATAGAAGATTATTAACATTCAATCATAACTTTTCAATGAGCCGGAGCCTGAGAGGGACAGAGTTTGATTAAGACATTCATCAACACAATTTAGGAAGATGCCTGATCCCTCTCGTGGTGTTAGATCTCTCCTGTTTCTGGTTGCTGCTAATGGAACGCTTGCCATCTAGTATGCCTCAACAGGCATGGAGAAGGGGGGGCATAACCACACCAGCTGGGTCATACTGCTGGAAGGCTGTCCTCCTCAGGTGCTGAATTAAAGCAGCATCACACATTCATTTCTTAAAAGCAATCTTATCCCTAGTGCGTAAAGAATAGAAAATGAATGCTGTGCACTGCTGTTGTAACGGTGTGAAGTAGTATTTGTTGGAGCAGTAAGAAGGAGCTGCTAGTGTTCTGTATGAACCCTGCATGTGCTGCTTTACAGAGGTGTCTAACTCCCTCTAGTGAGCTGGAGCGCTTACTGTCCATCTCTCTCTGGCTTGCTGTAGGTTTAAGTTAAGGTATAAACTAAGTTAAATGCCAATGCCAGAGCATCACAACAAATAGTTGGAAGGTGATGTCCCTTATAACTATGGGAGGTGATGCCTCTTATCACTGTAAGCCTGTGTGACAGAACAGGTATTGGGCTAAAAGCCAATGGCTTGGACAGTGGAGGTCCTAAAGATGTCTTCCATGATTTGGATCTTTGGTGCTCTGAGAGGGTGTTACACAGTGATGTATATATTTTTTGTTGGTATGTCAGATAATGTCACTACATCCTAGAACTGTGAGACAAACGTCAGAAAACAAGGACTGCTCATCCATATCCCCATAACACTGACAGAACCATAATGCAAAAACACCCACATTGAAGCAAATCAACAGGAATTCACACGTCTGTAGCCTTTGAAGCGGAGTGAAGGCAAGAAGTTGAATACCACTCCCCCTCCGCTCTCCAGTGCTCTGAGATAGAGCAGTGTGTGGAGTCTCCCCCACAGAGGGTGTAGTCAATGTCTCCCAGCCAGAGTGAGACAGTAGGGAGAGGCCAATTGGAAAGGAGTGAGATTCAAGGCTGTCTAATTCTACTGCAACTGTGATCCATCAGCCAGTGGGAAGGTGACAGTGGGAGTGACTGATGGAGACAGACAGGTGGGCTTTATCATTTCACTGATTTACGCTCAAAAGGCACAAGGCCCAAGATTTATTGAGAGAACATGATTGTGTTCAATATGACTGTCACCTAACATTATTTCTCTTCAACTCAATGGGGTCACTTTAGCTGGGCGAGATGAGACAAGACCTCCTAAATATACACTACACACTATAAGGGATATGACAACAAAATATGCATTGTCAAGGATGCTACAATAAAATGTACAATGTCAGAGATATGACAACAAAATATACACTACAAACTATCGGGGATACGACGACAAAATATACAGTACACACTGTTAGGGGTAATACAACAAAATATACACTACACAATATCGGGGATACTAAAACAAAATACAGACTGCACACTGTCAGTGATACTACAACAACATGTACACTACACAATGTCAGGGGTACTACAACAAAATATGTTCTGTCAAGGATACAACAACAAAATATACACTACACCCTGTCAGGGATACGACAACAAAATATACAATACAGACAATTAGGGATTCAACAACAAAATATACACTGTTAGGGTTACTACAACAAAATGTACACTACACACTGTCAGGGATACCTCAACAACAAATACACTGTCAAGGATACTACAAAAAAATATACATTATTAGGGATACTACAACAAAATATACACTGTCAAGGATACTGCAACAAAATATACATTGTTAGGGATATTACAAAAAATATACACTACACACTGTCAGGGATACTAAAACAAAATATACACTGTCAAGGACACTACAACAAAAATATACATGGTTAGGGATACTACAACAAAATATACACAACACACTATCAGGGATACTACTACTACAAAATGTAATCTTCACCCTGTCAGGGATACTACAACAAAATGTACACTACAGCCTGTCAGGGATACAACATTAAAGTGGGAAGTCGTGGCCTAATGGTTAGGGAGTCGGGCTTGTAACCTGCAAGTTGCTGGTTTGATTCTCGGACCGGCAGGAATTGAAGGTGGGGATTGTGAACAAACAGCACTCTCTCTGCCTTCGATACCATGACTGCGGTGCCTTTGAGCAAGGCACCGAATCCCCAATTGCTTCCCAGGCGCTGGAGTAATAGCTGCCCACTGCTCCGGGTGTATGTTCACTGTGTGTGCGTGCGGTTGCCCACTACTCACTGCTGTGTGTGCACTTGGATGGGTTAAATGCAGAGGTAAAATTTGATTATGGGTAACCATACTTGACAATACGTCACTTCACATTAAAATATACCCTACACACTGTCAGAGATACTACAACAAAACATTCTACACACTGTCAGGGATACTACAACAAAATATACGCTACACCCTGTCAGGGATGTGACAACAAAATATACACAACACATGGTCAGGGATAAGACATTAAAATATACCCTACACTCAGTCAAAGATACTACAACAAAATATTCTACACACTATCAGGGATGCTACAACAAAATATACACTACACACTGTCAGGGATATGAAAACAAAATATACACAACACACTGTTAGGAATACTACAACAAAATATACACTAGACCCTGTCAGGGATACTACAACAAAATATACTCTACACACTGTAAGGGATACAGCAACAGCATATACACTGCACACTGTCAAGGATAATACAACAAAATATACACTACAAACTGTTAGGGATACTACAACAAAATATTCACTGTTAGGTACACTACAACAAAATATAGACAGTTAGGGTTACTAAAACTCATTTTGTGCACTACGTTCAAACGCTCTATTTTCTACCTATTTTCTATTTTCTTGTATGTATTACTTTTGTGTTTCAGTTAAAACGTGTTCAAAGACCTTATGGATTTTATTTTACTTTAGGCTCTTTTCACAAACCTATATAACTTCTTCTTTTGCTGTTGATTCTTATGACCTTGCCCTATGTTGTGTGTCCACTTGTCTAGTTATGCCTTACAACAGTGCCCATCACTGTGTGGTTGAGGTGGAGAACTTCCTGCTTCTGCTTGGTGGGGAGGACCAGTGGAACCCAAATGGTACAACAAGAACAAACTCCATTGTGACTCTTTCTAATTGGTGAAACATTAGTGGAATCTCCTAATTGACCTCTTGTTTGGTAGGCAAACACAGCACAAATTTTGTCAGCCGCTATGATCCCAGATTCAATAGTTGGATACAACTTCCTCCTATGCAGGAGAGGTGAGAGGATTTGAACATGATTGGACAAATACACATACTGTACTCCTACACAACTTATACACACACATGCACAATGTGCACCCCCTAGCAAATACACATACACACACACATACACACTGCTCAGCTGTTTACAATTGTTCAATGAATGTGTCCTGATTTTCCCTGTCTGATAATTCTTCCTCAGGAGAGCCAGTTTCTTTGCCTGCCGCCTGGATAAGCACCTGTATGTGATTGGTGGCAGGAATGAGACAGGCTATCTCCCCAGCGTGGAGTCCTTTAACCTGGAGACTAACGAGTGGAACTACGTGTCATCTCTGCCCCAGCCTTTGGCTGCCCATGCTGGAGCAGTGCACAATGGGAAAATCTACATCTCAGGTTAGAGCTTTCTTTGGGTCAACATTGACACCTTCAATGTGGAATGCATAAATCGGTTTGGAAAAGGTGGAAATTCACCTTGCCATCATGTCATGACATGATTAGCAAAAAGGTCTCCTTCTCTGGTGTAACACAGGACTGCGTGACTCTGTGGGTGACGCACTATCCATCATCCCTGCTGGGTAGAAAGGAGTCGACAACGTGCTGATGCTGCTTTGTGTCCGCCACTGTCTTTGCAGGAGGGGTACACAATGGAGAGTATGTTTCCTGGCTCTACTGCTACGACCCCATCATGGACGTGTGGGCCAGGAAACAGGATATGAACACGAAGAGAGCCATTCACACCCTGGCTGGCATGAGTGACCGCCTCTACGCCATCGGCGGCAACCATCTGAAAGGTGCAGTGAGGATAGTGCTCGTTTTAGGGGCTAGAGAGGTCAGTGATGTTAGTGATATCTGTCAAATGGTGGGATATAGGACTGAATTCTTTCCCTCATGCCATCTGTCCTCCACCTCCTCTTCCCCCCCACTCTCTCCCTCTCTCCATCTCTTTCCCTCTCTTCTCTACCCCTTCTCCTCTGTCCCCCTCTTTCCCCTTCTTCTCTCCCACATTTACCCCTCTCTCTCTCTCTCTTTACATCTCCTCCATCTCTCCCTTGGTCCCTCCTGCAGGGTTCTCCCATCTGGATGTGATGTTAGTGGAGTGCTATGACCCCAAAGGAGACCAGTGGAACATCCTGCAGACGCCCATCCTGGAAGGCCGCAGTGGCCCTGGTTGTGCCGTGCTGGACGACAGCATCTACCTGGTGGGCGGCTACAGCTGGAGTATGGTGAGGTTCCACCCACAACCAGGGTATCAGTGCTGACAAACGAATAATGAATGGGTTGTTGAATCAAACACCTGCTTTTGTTCAAGTGTTTTCAATTTAATCTAGTCATGTACTGCGTATCGTTCTGTGTTCGTCCAATGTCTGCCTGTCAGGTAGCCTGCTGGAGCATATGAAAACAGCTGTAACAGGTTAAGCGCATGGTACTTTGCATTCAGAGAGGGGATACTGACAAGTTGTGCTGTGCTTGCAGGGAGCCTACAAGTCATCCACCATCTGTTACAGTCCAGAGAAGGGAACGTGGATGGAGCTGGAAGGGGAGGTGGCCGAGCCACTGGCAGGACCAGCCTGCTCCACTGTCATACTACCTGCCTGTCTGCCCTTCAACAAGTAGCAGCCCTCTGAGCAGAGGTGGAAGGGAGGTAGAAGGGGAGGGACAAGGGGGAGGGGAGGTGGAGGGGGGGACAAAGGACCATTGATAAACGTCAACCAATTTTGATCGTCCAATCAGAAGACGGGCTGTGTATAAATTATTTTTTTACAGGTTTGACAAGAGCACTTTCGTTATTGCCTACTGAAGGTTGGAACTGTAATCACGTATCCATGTATTTAAACTCATCTGTGTTGAAAATGGTCACATTCATGTCAGTTTTGTTGGATTGGTAGTAAGTGTTTTGGCTTGTCTTGATATAGCACGCATAGTGTCAAACTGAACGATCCTAGCTTTCACCTGTATCTTGTAACTAGTAGAGGCATCCGTCAATCAAACACAATGTGGTGTTGCTGAAACAATCAACACTGGAAATAATGCTAATTTCTTCTCCAAAACAAAATCATGTTTTTTTAATAACAGAAAAATGAAACGTTGCTCAAAATGTCGTTTGCTTTAAGTTAATAATTTTTTAAGATGCAAGGGAGACAACTTTGTTAAACGTTGTTAACTTTGTTGGATTCTGTTCATTTAAAATTATGTATGGTACAATCACATTTTTATTCCATTGCTTATAATTGGTTAACACAGGTAGAAGACTGGGGTGAAATGAGTCAAATGGGTTGAGATGAAATGGGTTGAGAGTTTATGTGGATGTTTTCACATTATTGTTAGGTTTTTCCAGAGACAATGGGAGTATTTCTCAACAGATTATCCCACAAAGGGAAAAGAAGGGCTCCGTAGTCCTTAATGCACTAATTGTGAACCTCAGAATAGCTTCAAAAAATGATTTGATTTACAAAACTGAACATTTGCATTACATCTCATATAAAATAAAATAAACTTAAGGAAAACAAAAAGAGTGGAAACTTTCTTCAGTGGTTGTCAAGGCTCACACTGATGGCTGTTCAGTTGTTGTCAAGGTCCACATTGACGACTGTTCAATTATTTACAGTGTGTTGTTTTTTCATCCATCCATAATTGCTTGCAGTGGAACATTTTGTGCACTTAATCTGGGATTTATTCTCAAATCCTGTTATGTCCTTTGCATTTTAGAATATGAAAATAAAACACTTGGTGATTAAAACTGTTTTGTTCTTTTATATTTTTAACAAAGATAAAATGTAATTCACAGACCCTTCACCAAGGCATAAACATGGCATGTCAGAAGACATTGCAGACAAATCTTTTAGTCAAAATTTGAGTCAAAATTACTTTATGAATGAATGTTTGTAGTTCTGCGTTCTGATTTAATTTATTCATTTCGCAGGTGCTTTTACACAAAGTGGTCATCCTAATAATCATAACCAAAACTAATATTGCAGGAAATACATAATTTGCTTTTGAATGTGAAAATGTGATAGACGTAAAAAAATAGAAACATATTCAAACGAATAAGAAAATACAAGAGATATTTCCGAAAATATTATTATTTACTTTCTTTGCAGTGGCATTACAGGCCATTATTTGCTTCACTGTTGGCCTGGTCTCAACATGGGGCTTTTTTTCTCCCAGGGCTGTTCAGGGCTCCAATTGTATCTCGAATTCAGTATTCATGTCTGCAAGTTTCATTTCAGTTTCAAACTCATCCTTCTGCCAATTCTGCATTTGTTATTGATCCTGCGGCAACTCTTTCAACTGAAATAAATGCGTAGACTTCATAAAGCTGTGTGTGCGGTATGTACATATTGTCTGTATGTATGTGTGTGTATGTATATTCTGGGTATGAAGGGTGCTTTTGTGTGTATAAGTATCTATATCTATAGAGACATCTATATCTATGAGACATCTATAGATATATATCTATACAGACATAGTTATATATCTATATATGTAGATATAGATATATTGAGAGAGAGAGGTTGGGAGAGAGAGAGAGAGAGAGAGAGAGAGAGAGTAGAGAAAGGAATTGATGTAGTGTGCTAATAGGAATGCTACACGTCTGTGATAAGGTATGAGAAAAGAAATATTTCCAGAATCTTGGCGAATCTGGTGTGCCTTTTCCTCTTGAGATGTCTGTCTTAAAGGCATCAGTGAGGACACTTGGACCCCTGTCCAGCTGGTAGCTCATCCACATCTGCTGGACGACCAGGTGGACCAGCCTGGTGACCTCTGCAACTTTGTGGGACACAATCATTGGGACTGGGGCCTCTTGATTGGGTTTGGAGGGCTCGCTGACTGTCAGGGCCCGCCTACCTGACTTGGACTTGGCAGTGGCCTTGTTGTCAACCAGTTCAAGTTCAAGTTGTGCTTTATTGTCATTCCGTTACATGCGGGTGCATACAGTGGAACGAAATGTCGTGCCTCACAGAGCCACGGTGCTACAGAAGTACAGACATACAACAGTACAGGCAAACAACAATCAATTTAAAATAAATATAACAATTTTCCTATACATAAACTAAACAGGATACAAACTATACAAACTGTACGAATACTTACCGATGTTCATGTGCACAAGATTATTGTACATGTGCGAAGAATAGATACATATTATTACAGAGTCTTTAGTGCAGTTTGTGTACACACAGCAGTGTGTATGAAAAGTGAATAGTGCGGTAGGTTAGTGACTAGTGCAAGTTTTCCGATAGTCTTAGTTTTTGTGTGGGGAGTCATAGAGACCAGGAAGAGTTCAGGGCTCTCACAGCCTGGGGGAAGAAGCTGTTGATCAGTCTGGCAGAGCGGGCTCTGATGCTCCGGAACCGTCTACCTGATGGTAGGAGCTGGAAGAGGCTGTGGGAGGGGTGAGTGTGGTCCTTAACGATACTATTGGCCTTGCTGGAGCATCGTGTGTGTAGGATGTCTAGGATGGAGGGGAGAGGGGCACCGATGATCCGCTGTGTTCACTGTCCGCTGGATGGTCTTGCGGTCTGCTGTAGTGCAGTTCCCGTACCAGACAGTGATGCAGCTGGTCAGCACACTCTCAATGGTGCCCATGTAGAATGTGGTGAGGATGGGTGGAGGGAGACATGCTCTCTTCAGCCGTCGGAGAAAGTGTAGGCGCTGATGTGCCTTCTTTGAGAGTGACTTGGTGTTGGTGGTCCAGGTGAGGTCCTCTGTGATGTGCACCCCCAGGAATTTGGTGCTGTTGACTCTCTCGACAGGCGAGCTGTCGATGGTCAGTGGGGGGTGATCCGCGGAGTTCCTCCAGAAGTCCAGAATCCAATTGCAGAGGGAATTTTTCAGGCCCAGTATGTTTAATTTGTTAGTGAGCTGTTGTGGGATTATTGTGTTGAATGCTGAGCTGAAGTCAGAAGTCAGCTGAAGACATGAACAGAATTCTTACAGGAGTGTGGAGTGAACTGGGTAACTAGGTAAGAACTATAAGATAAAACTTACAGAGCATTGTGAACCTTCAGAATCTCCTTCTAGTCTTCCTCTTTCTCAGAACTCTCCTCCTCCACTGCCTCCTCCTCTAACTCCTGGCTCTCCTCTCTGACTTGTGTAACCTCCTCTTCCAGCTCAGTTTCTCATTCTGATTCCACCACCATGTCCTCCACAAGATTATTTTCTGCAGCATCTTCTTCCTGCAGGAGTCCATAGGACAGCATAACCTCATGTGTGAGGTGTTCCCACACAAAATACAAAAGGAAGAAACAAAGACCATATGTTTCGGTCATATATGTGTCTTTTTCTGTCACTTTCACACACGTACTTAAATGTGCACACATTCTCACACATGCAACCAGACAAGCTCACCTTGAGATATCTGAGGCTATGATGTGTCATCTCAGGGGACTAATCTTCAAGTATGTCCCAGCCCCAGTCGAACACAGCTTCAAAGCGCAAAAGAACAAAAAACTCCCCTCAGAGCAACATCACTTGCAAAGTATGGTCCCAAACTAGATGTTCAGTTTACGCAACTCACCACCATTTTGGAACAATGCATGTTGAACCTCTCAATGCCTCTATGGGAGACTTCACTGAAGTAGTAATCAGGATTGGATGGCTTGTTTGTGTCCTGCAATAGACAAGGCCCCTGGAGGAAGAATTTGACCATGGCTAGGTGCACCAGCACTGCCTTCCTCAGCAGAGAAGAGACCCATGATGTTGAGTCCTTGGGTCAAAAAGATGCTCAGAGATCCATCAACAGGCTGCTCTGATGTCTCCACAGAGGTTTCCAACTGAATTTCCTTCACTCTGTCGTCCTGCTCAATTGCTCTGTCATCTACTCTTCTTTCTCAATGTCCTCCTCAATCTCCTCCTCAGTCTCCCTCCTTGCTCTCGTTTTTGCGCTCCTCCTCCACCTTAGACTGAGCCCTCTCCGCCTCAATCTCCTCCTCAATCTCCTCGCTCTCCCTCAATCTCCTCCTTACTCTCCTTCTCTACCTCAGACTGAGCACTCTCCTCCTCAATCTTCTCCTCAATCTCCTCCTCGCTCTCCCTCTCAATCTCCTCAACCTCCTTCTCACTCTCTTCCTCAAACTCCTCCTCACTCTTCTCCTCCACCTCAGAGAGAGCATTCTTAGTCACCTCAAACTGAGCTGTCTCCGCCTCCATGGCTTCCATCTCTGCCACTTTCATCACTTCTCCATTGGCAGGAGCAGGAGTGGGGACAAGAGCATGAGTGGGGGCAGGAGCAGGAGTGTGGGCATGAGCAGGGGTAACCTTTTCCACTGCCACATTCTCATCATGTTTCTTCTATATCACCTCACCTCGAGCTCCACTGGCAGGGGCAGCAATCTAGGTATGTTCAGAAGCAGGGATGGCCTTCTCCGCACGTGACAAGGTCTTCTGATGCCTCAGTTATGGCTATATTGGCAGGGGCAAAAACATGAGAAGGAGTTGCCTCCACTGGCAGTTCCTCTTCAGCCACGTAATTTGGCACTTCATGGACTGCCACCTGCCCTGTGTGACCCACAACCCACTGAGACACGACTGTCACCATGAGCTCCTGTTCCAGAAACAACACCGCTTCCTCCTCAGCATCCAGCGCACACTTCTATGCCAGCAGTTTCTCAGCATGGTGATGTTGTTTCAGGAGCATCGACTGACATGCGGCCAAGAGCCTAGAAGATTACATTTGAGATGTTATTTCCAGACAAATATCCATGAGAGATGGCATACATACATCTGTTGATATACTATCTTAAATGCCAGTAAAAAGGTTGTTATAATGGCACTTGAAGCATATTTGCTGGGGTTTCAAAACAGGTCTTTGTGATGGGATTGGGAAATGTGGTCTGGCTGCCCATAGACGTGACAGGACTAGGGGTATGAGTAGAGTAGATGCTGTGATGGGACTTCCAAAAGAGAGGAGAAAAGGGCCAACATACTTTTCTAAACAATACATTACAAAGCACTTTTATTCATGGACTAATAATTTGGTCACATTTTGACAATGGTCATTTACCAGCCAGTGTTGAATGTGATAGTTCTCCATCTCTGGCTCTCAGAGGTTTGCTGGGAGTGAAGGGAAGGGTCTATCACTATTGCATCCGGACCCTCCCTTACAGACTGAGGGAGCCGGATTGGTGTCTGTGAAGATTAACTTTTTATTCATGTTTTTAAGTAAACACATACTCATGCAAGCACATATGGCATTTTCAATCACCAAAGATACTTTACACATTTTCACTGAGGCGATTTTAAGGCGATTACATTACTGTAAGAATCATGGAGATATACTGTATTTGTGTCACATACCGCTACTTGTTACTTGGTGACGTCTCCATGTCGTCATAGCAATTACAATATTTTAAAGAGGAAGGTTTCCATTACACTAGGAAGGTTGTCATAGAAACACAGATATAACACTAAGGGGAGAGCTTTTGACCAAAGATAAGGCCTATGTTATAGATCTTTGTCGTCTTTACCAACTTACTAATGTGAGTCTGTGTCGGCCTAATCCGGAGAGGAAGCCTAGCGTTCTGTGTCTGCCATGATATTTGAGGATAAACTGTTACAAGTGATGTAACATATTTTTTTAAACAGCAGGGTCATTTATTTGATCTCAGTAGAAATATCTTTATGGGTCCAAACTGTGATGAACTGTGGGTCACCTGATGTTACAGACAGATGATAGAGGAAGCGAGGAAGCAGCGGAATTACCTTATTGTTACCTATTATGAACCTTGCAATATTTTCCAAAACAAAAAATAAAGAACAAACTTACCCTGGTTTTCGACCAACATCGGACACATGTGAAGGAAGGGTTGAGAAATGTTATTACACAGCACTGTACACTGAACATTCATTTTCATTGTGTGTTGTAAAGTGCATGTCAAAGTTCTGCATGGGAGCAAGATGTCTCCTGATTTCTGCGTGCTTTGGCCAGGCCAACCCATCAATTAGTAGACGCACAAATTTTTAATTTGAATTTTATTTAATTTTTTTGACTTTCAATTTTTTGACGGCTTTCAACACACTCGACAATGAATGATAAAAAATATATATTAGCAGCCAATACAACAATACAGGACAAAATCCAAGACCAACTGAATATTTTGACGAGTGCTATCAGACCGTGCCACTTTTCCTTTTCGAGTTTAGTCCAGTTTGGTTCAAAATATTTTGATCTAAGATTTTATGAAAATATTTCCAGACTTCGTAATATTTACGTTTCGTGTGACAAGATAAGTCCACCATCTAGTGGTTAATCTAAAAACATATTTACCTTAACTGTTACTACAAATGATGTGGCGTTGATTTCATACTCCGTTTTACACACCATTGTTTTATGAACCAGGTCGTGAAGATAGAATTTTGCGTGGTCTATCAATTAATAAATGGGCACAAGCGGTAACCTATGATAAAATACGATTAAGATATGTATTGGAAGTTAACTGAAATAAAAAAACATGAAAGAAATTGAATAAACGCTCGTTGTTTATAATTCGCAGTCATACTAATTTATTGTTCATCCAGAAATGTAATCTGATCGAGCACCCTCGATTCGTAGCGCGGCAGCAGGCTAAAGATTGTGGGGGATCTTTTCTGTGTATGTTGAGTCCCCTTCCTCTGCCTATTTGCGTTAATCTCTGCCAGACTCCTTGGCTCAGTGCCACTCTTCTGTATTTAGCCCCAGCGGTAATCTTCACTCAAGGAATCCTCGTAAATTAACCTCAAATCACCACGGCAACTTAAAGAAGCTAGACTTAATGTCCACATGATCCAATACTGACTTTCAGATGATAATATGGAGAAAGCGACATCACGTCAAGGTAAAATGAATTTATTAATTCATCTTTTTATTAGTTAATTGATGTTTTTTCATAACGTTGACGTTCCATGCGTCTTTTCCCGAGAGACCATTTTAACAGCTTTTCTCCGATCTGATGTGGTGACCGCAATGTAATAGTTTTTTTGTTTGCAAGACACAGTCTTTATTAAAAAACATCTCATTATTCTTATTGCCAAGCTTAGTGAATTTTCTCATTTAACATGCGCTTAGTCCATTGACAAGCACAAATTTGGCGAGACACTCAAGCTTGTGTTAACCAAGTAGGCTACATGTTGTCATTCTATTAAAGTGATGTGCATTATTATAAGGGACTATGAAATCAAACTGACAATATAAAAATAAA
Source organism: Plecoglossus altivelis (assembly GCA_036571765.1). Taxonomy (NCBI): domain Eukaryota; kingdom Metazoa; phylum Chordata; class Actinopteri; order Osmeriformes; family Plecoglossidae; genus Plecoglossus; species Plecoglossus altivelis. The sequence continues at coordinate 450,154 of BROE01000001.1, forward strand.
TAAAAATAAACAAATGGTAAATTGGGTTGAAACACTGGATAGGTTTTCTGGGTGATATAAATTAGTATCTTGATGTTTCGGACATTCTACCGTACCACTTGTTGCCCAAATTAGGCTACTATATTACTATGTATTGAAAGCCAAGGGGTTCTGGACATCAGCAGGAATTATCAAGTGGTCCCTTTGATTAACCTCAAACGGACAGGTGTTTGAGTCTGTCCTGGGATGTGTCCAGTGATGTAACCTAATGGAGTTCTGGGATACAACCTCCACCCTAACACCATCTCAGCTAGTATAATATCCTGTCCAATGGTTGGATCATCATACTTCCTCCTGATGTTCTTCTAGCTAGGTGAGGGCAGAGTAGTGTCTTCAGGTCTGAAGAACCCTGCTGATGAGTGACTCACTGCATGTGCCTCAACTCTCCCACTCTCTGGAATGTTCTTTTCAGCTCTTGCTCAATGGAAATGGCCTTGTTTCCTGTGTCTCAGATAGGCATACCTTCAACTGTTTTACAGACATTTTTGTTGAGACTCACACATTTACAACCTGGTAGAGAAGCATCGTATGGAATCAACTGGATCTAGTCATTGTCTTTAGCCAAAAGAGGAATGATCTATAACTAAAGGTGTTTGGAAATGCCTTTGTACTTCAGTAACAGTAGCCCATAGAATCCCTGGTGTTGATTCTCTGGTAACCCTACAGTATCATGTTCTCTATGCCTCTGCTGTTCCGAGTTAGTTATTTGTAGTGAATCACACAAGCACAGCACTGGTAGAGGGATGGTGCATGGAGGGAGGTCAGCTGCTTTTCCTTTCATCCGTCCGTCTGAATTGACCAGATACATACAATTACTCAGCTTCCAAATAGCGGTTCAGTTGAGTGCCTTCAGAAAGATCACACATTTTGTCCTTTCTTTATTAGTGGACCATCTCAATGCTGACTCTCAAGGCCATGGTGTAAGGCAAGCTATGCCCTCCAGAGGGAGGAAAGGTTGAAGGAGAACCCCTTTTTAAACAAAGAGGGAGGATATTTATTTTTTTCTAGTGCTCAATGGGGGATGTAGAAATATTGGGTCTTTCAAGCTAACCCTCTTTTTAATTTTTTCCCTCTTTCCTTCTCGCTTTCTGTTCTCTCTGTTGTCTCTCTCTCTCGCTCTCTGTAGCTCTCTTTTTTCCTTTCTACCCTTTTGCCACTTCAGCAGTATGGTGATGCCAGTACCTTATCCAGACATGCTTACCAGTTCAGACCAGTCCCTCTCCCTCACCCCTAAACACAGCAGCCCTGTCATCTCTGAACCCAGGGGCTCCCGGGGGCCCATCAGTAGTGGCCGATCCTCCCTCTCCCTCCCTGAGCCAGAGGCCTGGCGAACCAACAGGACCCCAAGCCCAGTGGGCCGCCAGGGCCTGGCCCAGGGCTCACGTTCCTGCTCCCTGCAGGTGCCCCGCACCGTGCCAGAGGGCCTGGGGCTTCCACCTCGAGCAGCCAGCTTCGATGTGTCTCCCTACGGGGTGGATGAGAGCCCGGGGTCAGTGAGCCCCCACAGCATGCTAAGGAGACGCGGGGGCTTGGTGGACCAGCGGGATGTCGTCAGGGCCCACGAGGCCCACAAGATTCAGAGCACCCCCCAGGCCCGCAGGAAGGAGTGGGAGTGAGTACGCAACGTGGGGGGGGGGGGATTCCCTTCATAGGTCTGTATCAGGGATGAGGCATCCATGTTTGTCATGCGGTTTGTAGATGCCGCCATTTTGTGTTGCGGCAGAAAGGCAATGGCAGCTAGTGCAACCTTGGCTGATGGGCTTGGGCTTTGTATTATATATGAAAGCACTTCTTAGTTCATTTGACTGTGAAGTGGTCTTCATACCTGGTGACTGTTGCTGGCTGTGGTTAAATCTGATGCGTAATGTTAACATTATTAATGTTGAGGCTGAACATGCTTGATTGTGGAACTTTGATATCTGGAGTCCCATTGCTCTGATTACCTTCTTCCAGTCACTTGAATGTAGAGTGGTACTCCATAACTGTAGCCCCCCCTCCCCGTTCACCCACTCTCCTCTCATCACCCTCAGCCGCCCCCATCCTCTTCACAGAGGTGTGAGAATCCTGCCTTTGTTTCTCTACTGTTTGTGTTCAGCATGCATGCATATGTCCACACCCAGTGTAGTGTGTCACACAGACACAGACGCACGCTCACAGACATACACACTCTCTCCCTCTTTCTATTATACCTCTTCTACACTCCTCCCCCTTCTTTAGTAGTTGGGGTTTGGGTGACAGTATGTATTAGCGGCAGATTTCACTCAAATTTGTCGGTATGCTCTTTTTTGTTTTTGTTCAAGGCAGGACATTCTTTAACATGTCTTGCAGTGAGCAGATCCGGCCATAAGAGGACGCCACTTAATCAAACTATAGGAATCTGTCAGAGACAATACAAGGCAGCTGTACCATGAGGTCATTACAGATAGACTTAAAATAGATTGGCTGGTTGATGACTTAGTATTGACAATGTTGATTTAAGGGGAAAACAGGTGATAGAATTTATTTAATGAAGAATGTATTTAACTTTGAGTGCTTTGCAGCATGCAAACATTGACTATGGAGTTCCTGGTGTTATGGGTATTGAGACCCCAGGTAGAAAAACAACTTTGTGTCTACAGTCTGTGCACCAGGTGTAGTATTACACCTGGTGCACTTGCTAAATGTTCCAAACAGTTTTACAAGTAGGGTTACTGTGCAGTGACATTTACTTTTATCTTAAAGGTTGTGTGTTTCATTTTTTCTCTTTGATAAGTAACATTTAACCGTGATCAAATTGCAAGTTCGTTGCATAGCGTAAAGATGTGTTTTTAGTATAGGTTATGATTAATGTGTGTGTTTATGTAAGCCCTGCTTATTGCTGGAACCAAACTGACACAACTCAGGAATGAAGAGAGTCAGTTGCTTGGTAACAGAGGAAAAAAGACAACACTGAAGCCATTCCAATCAGCGTTGGGGTGAAAGCCTGCCGGCAATTACATAAATGCTCTACAGAGTTATGGCGATAAGTACAGCCATTAATGTTTTAACTAATGGTGCCTGTCACCTACAGTATAACCCCCTCCTTTAAGGTATAAAGAAGAATTGCTCCTCAATTCCATGAAGGATGTTGATGAAAAAAGTGCACCACAGTCTTTGTCAAGTTTAAAGTGAAGTGTATCTTTTTAATGTTCCGGTGATCTGTGTAGCAACAGACTTTAGCCAGATGTCAATGCTGCTCTGATCTGGCTGTTAGCTTGGTACAGTAGACATGGTGTTAGATAGGCTATACCCAAAAGCTGTTTCTCTGATCTTTAGTGTGTATGCTCAGAATCCTCTGGTTATTGACCATCAGATGCTGTTTGACCGTCTAAACAGACTAGGAACTCAGTCTTTCAAACAGATCCCATCTCTTTTTGGACTTCAATGTAATGGTGTTTCTGTTGAGCCATCTCTCTGAAGCTGCATGCTCCTGTCCATCTGCCACGTAGGCCAGGAAGGCAACCTTGACATGCTGTGCTGAAAAGCTTTCTTCTGGAGGACAGACAGATTTCTACAGGAAGAGGTTGTTATTGTGCAACATGCCTTTTGTTGGCAAAATGAAAAGAACAGAGCAGAAATTCAAGCGAGCTGTGTCGCTATGGAAACCACTGTTAAGAGATGAAAAGGGAAGTAATGATGATAGAAATGGACACATATTTGAGACCGACAGAGGATGTTTCTTTGGGGGTGTTCTTAATGTTTGAGTTCTATGTAAAACATCTAACTGTCCTGTGAAACGTTTTCCCCAGAAACCAGTACTTGACTTTGGTCTTTGTTTTGTTCACTTTTTCTTTTTCTCTTCATCTCTTACTGTCCTTTTTTCTCTGTCTCTTGCTTGTTTTATCTCTTAAAACTGAATCAAAGACCAGGTTCCTTCTGCAAAACTACTCTCTCTCTTTGCCTGTCTGTCTTTCCAAATGGCTTTGCCCATGATGACTAAACACATACTTACTTGTCTCCTATTGGTTGATTAAGTTTATATTATTTTGTCTATGCAGTATTGTCCTGTTATGTCAGCATCCGCCTGCCTACATAGAACTGATTTGAAAATAAAACACTAAGTTGAAGGATAGCTTCATTTGACAAAATGCTGGGACCTCATCTAATTTTTAATGAGATGAGGTCCGCCAAGACAAGAGTTGACAGATTCAAATCAATGTTCCCTCTGGCTAAACAAGTCATGTGTTCCTAACTATTGAACATCCACAGTAGCTCTTAGTGAACAAAATGAAATGTCAATACATACTATACAGTCATGGTAAAATCATTCCTACTGGTATACTGTATGTGGATGCATGAGTGTGTGTTTGTGTGTGTGTGAGAGAAAGACAGAGAAACATAGAGAGACAGAGAAACATAGAGAGACAGAGAAACATAGAGAGACAGAGAGAAAGAGCGGTAAGGTGTGTTATGTAGTCATTTTGCTAAGAGTCACAGAACCAATCTCTGTAGGGAGGTGTGGAGAGTGACAGATGTAATGGTTGAGTCTGGCCACCAAATGAGGTCTTGTTCACACTTTGAGTGTGTGTGTGTTTGTGTGTCTATGTGAGAAAGTATGTGTGTGTGTGCAAAATCCTCAGATTTGTCTCCTCCCATTTGAAAAGAGAGCAGGCTTGAGATCTATTTCATGATCTATTTATATTTGTGACATATTTCTCTGATATTAGCACAATGACCTGGTTTTTGGAGAAAAAAAATAATAATACAAGTGGGTCTCCATGAATGAAAACGCATCAATGCACTGGCTTTTTAAGTGCAATGATGTTGGGCTATCTTCATAGCAAGTGGGCCCAGACAACTTGACTACACGGGTGTAAGTTGGGGGGGGACACTAGGTACTAGTTCCCACCAATATTTAAGATTTTAAAAAAGATAACTCAAATGTCTGCACCAATAGCAAATGTCTTTGTGCGGCAAAGAGTAAAGAGTGAATGGTGATAAAACCAAAATCTACACCCTTGATTGCCCATATCGTTTTGCTCCCTGCCCCCCCAAAAAACATTCAAAAATTGTCCAGTTGATGGGAGGCAAGATCAAAGTTTTACACTTGAGATGTGGTTCTAAAGAAAAATTGAAAATCGTTTTTCAGACATTATTATAATCTCTGTAGACAATTAATGGAGGCTGTGCTCTACTTTTAAATATTCGTGCAGACTACACATTGATTGACACAGATATTCAGCATTTTTTCCATTAGTTTTAAAACATTTATTCTTCCCTGGAGAATGAGATCAAAATGACGTGGAGTGGTCCGTAATGGCTTTAATTCCATATCCCCACGTAGGCTATTTACAGAAGCCGTCAATTTTGAGAAAATGTTAGTATTCATCATGTAAAAGATAGATTGCCATGGCAACGGAACAGCACTTTCCCCATGTCTTCTAATTCCCATTCAGATTTTTTTTAAATTACTGTAGTGAAATAACATACGTGGGAGGGGCTGCGCAAGCGTTTGCACTAGCGTGAAGTCTGTCTTGATCAGTTGGGGAACAGGTGTTATCATGGACAGATCAGCGAAGAGCTCGCCTATGAAATCAAGCGTATTCGATACAGACAATTTCATATGCCCGAGTTATCTAATGCAAGTGGATGAATGTCTGTGAACGAAGTTTTGGTACATACCAAGTGGTGGTCTCATCGGATAAACACTCGCCTTATGCACGGCTATTTGCAATTCAAGAAGATGCGTAATCTAAAGTTTGGGGAATCGAACGTTAGATTAGTCAGTTTGAAGATGAACTAGTTCAGAATAGTTCTTGCGATGTACTAAACTGAATTTCGATTGTGAAAGAAAGTGTCAATTGGAATCTCGGTAGAACATTTACCTGTTGTTACCTGAACAAATAGCGGTGTACTCATTTCATCTCAAAACTTGTTGAGAGAAGAACTCCTTCTTAGTGCGTCTTTTCCACCAACCTCACCTGATGGATATTGACAGGAAGGTTGAACAGTTTTCACAACCGAAATATTAGTTGGATTAATAGTTCTTCTCAACAGGCCTTACTCCCCCCCCAAAATATGACCGGAATGTATTTTTCTTATGGAGCGAGACTGCAACTTTTGGGGTATCTTTGCGCTCTAAATCGGCTCCAAATGGATTAAGATATCAAAACATAAAGCCAGTGGTATCGTTATTTTCTTCATAGAATGGCTCGTTTTGGAGACGACGTGCCAAACACCATGGATTCCCGGGAGGGGGACCCAGAGCGCGGTGGGGACGGGCAGGACGCCGCTTCAGGTGGGATGTCAGGGTCGCTGAAACAAGCCAAAGCGCAAAGGGCGCGCACCATGGCACTCTATAACCCTGTTCCCCATCGGCAGAACTGCCTAACCGTCAACAGATCGCTCTTCATATTCGCCGAGGACAATTTTATTAGGAAATATGCAAGGAAAGTGATAGAATGGCCATATCCTTTTCCCACATTAAAGTTTAGGGGTGCCTCGAAGTCACTAAGCTACTTGTGTTTTCTCATGCACATTTTCTGAATGAGTCCCCACATATAACGGTTTGTCATTTTTTCATCTTATTTAAGTGATACAGCTCAATAGGTAAACTTGGTTTTAAAAAAGAAGTGATTTTTGCAATCCATTTCTGTTTGTGATTAATCGACAATACCTGTATCTGTTCAATGTGTTTGTTGTGTCTGACAATCATTTGTAAGTTAAGTTGACATTTCTACCATCATAAGGGGAATGAGAACTGTTACTGTGGCAACTTTAAAAACATTACATAATCAATCTTGAAGCTTGCTAAGCTTGATTGAGCACAGAACTGTCTGATCACACACAGTTTGTTGTCAGTTAAGGCTTTCTTAAGGCAACAGGCTAGGGGAGAGACGATTCCTGGGAACACCTCTGCACAAAGTGGGAGGTGGACATTGGATGATCTCTGAGCATACACTTTGGAATATGAACTTGGGCATGTGTGGGAACTAGGACTGAAGTGTAGTTTATCGAGTTCCTCTCTGCTTGTTTTAAGGTATAGAACTGCACACATCCTCACAAAATACCTTCAGTAATTGATAGGATCCCCACACGTGCCCTGGACACCTGTAATAGTGTACACATACAACTCACCACCCACCAAAGGCCTCTGGGAGGGCTTTCACTTGGATGTAGTGCTCTGCTGTGGGAATGTGACACTATGGTCTGTGAGACTGTGCATGTGAGGCAGACTTGCTCTGCTGCTTCCAGGCCCTGGGTTTGCAAGCCTGTGTTTCTGTGCAGCTGTAAGTGCTGTGGCATGTTTGGATGGGAGGCCTGCAGTGTTGAGTGTGGCCTATTCCAGAGGTCTCTAGTCAGGTCAAGTCTGGTCTGGTCAGGTTAATGGTGCAACACCCTCTAGAAAGCAGCTACTTGCAACTGTGCCCAGTGTTGTCAGTCTGTTTCAGCATTCTCTTGGACAATGAGACAGCCAAGTGTCACTTTCCCCCATGTTCGTTGTATTTGGGACTGAAACTAAATATCTCGGTCGTTTCTGAAGTTCCATCTGAAGTGGTTAGAGAGCTACATTGTGGAGCCTTCTCTAGATACGCTATTTTTAACCAGTTTGAGTGGTGGAGAATCAGACTTGTCAATGTGAGTCACTAGAAACCCCTGAGGTCTCCATCACAGGCCTCCTCAGTGAGTTAATGACACCATTTTCACTCAAGTAAAGACTGTAATAATTCAGGAGAAAGGGCCTGATACAATAATTCATAGCAATGGGGAACAGGCAAAAACTCTCTCACACACATATTGTGATTAATGATTAACACATTGATATTAGAAAGCGTTTGTTACAGGGATTTTTATGACACACACACAGACGCGCCTACTCTAACAAACACATGTTTCTCTCTCTCTCTCTCTCTCTCTCTCTCTCTCTCTCTCTCTCTCTCTCTCTATGTCTCCATCTCTCTATGTCTCCATCTCTCTATGTCTCCATCTCTCTATGACTCTCTTTCTCTCTCTCTCTCTCTTTCTATCTGTCTCTCTCCCTCTCTCTCTCAAACACACATATACATATGGCAAACTGCAATAGGTTCCCATGCAATTTGATATCTGGACAATGTGAATCATGTTGATAGCTGTATTCCAGAGGTCCCATTAGAGTGCTCTGCCAGTTGAACTAGCTTTCTAGGAAGCCACTCTCTCAGGCCAGAGTGACTTTGGAGCACTCTTTCCATCCTTCTACGAAGCTTTAAAAGCAGGTTACCATGGTTACTCCATCCCCTCACACACATTGTCTCCAACAGTAGGATATTTGCAACAGTTCATCATTGCTCTGTTCCATCATCTCAATCATCCGTCGAATGATCATCTTTTACTCATGCTATGCCATCATGACCCCACATCTCTGTGTATGACGTCAGCTCTAGATGAGTGTCACGTGGCATGTGGCATAGGGTGTGTGTCAAGTCACGTGGCGTGTGTCACGTGACATGTTGTATGCAGTACCTGAATGCAGATTGTGACCTTGACCCCGGCCTTTACGCCATTCGAGTACATGATCCTGGCCACCATCACAGCCAACTGCATCGTGCTGGCCCTGGAGCAGCACCTGCCAGGGGAAGACAAGACGCCAATGGCCAAGCGGCTGGTGAGGAACACCCAGTGACACACTGGTTCAAGCACATCCCTGCATGCATCCAATGTACATGCAAGCACATACACATCCAATATGGACAAAGATATAGATACACTCAGTGCTGTAGCGGTTTGCTTATGGGTTGATCATGCATTATAGGGGTGCTTACCTATGCCCCTGGGTACCCATGATACACTTGTCCTTGCATGTGTGTGAGTCTGCAGGAGAAGACGGAGCCCTACTTCATTGGGATCTTCTGCTTTGAGGCGGGGATCAAGTTAGTGGCCCTGGGCTTTGTGTTCCACAAAGGCTCCTACCTGAGGAATGGCTGGAACGTCATGGACTTCATTGTAGTGCTCAGCGGGTGAGTCTCTCCCTGCTCCGGTCTCTCCCTGCTCTGGCGTCTCCCTGCACTGGTGTCTCCCTGCACCAGTCTCTCCCTGCCCTCCTGGGTGAGCCTGATGTTCTCAGCAGACTCGGCTGGAACCGTCTGCAGACTTGTCTACATGCCAGGGTGGTTGTTGTCACTGTTACCTTCAGAAGAGGTTAGAGAGTTCACTGTTGTCTCCTTTCAAGGTTAATGGATGGATTCTCACTGTCCGTCAGTAGATACGTGGCTTGTTGTTTCACATTGGAAGCTTACATGTTTGACATGAATCGTTGGCAGCACGGAAAAGCTGTATAATGAACGAATGTTTAACAGGCACTGTTTTTGTTACCTGTTCTTGGCCCTGTTTGCACTCGGTGATGTGTGTGTGTGAGTGTGTGTCTCATTTCATACAGTCACTGCGGGTGTGAGTTTCCATTGCTCAGTGTGGTTTTGCAGTTAGAGGAGAGGTGGGTGGGTAAGTGCTTTGGCAGTCGTGTCTAAAACCTGTTTTGTTTAGCCCTCAGGACCTCTATAAATTAAATGTAAATGTAGCAATGGAGATTTAAAGGCTAAAGGAGCACGAGAGAATGATGAGAGAAGGAGAAGAAGAGAGACACGGAAAGATAGACACTGAAGAAAAGAGAAGTGGAGATGCAGACGTCTCTCGTTCCTCATAGGACTGAAGATATTTTATTTAAGTGTTTGAACACAGTTCTGCACCAGCCATCAAGTGAACACGACAGACGAGGGTCTGTTGTCAATGGTTAACGGTACGAAGACTATTCAGGGAAGATAGCTGATGGCATGTCGACTTCTCATTTCACCCCAACACCCACGTTGGTTCGTCTCCACTCTCTCGCACTGAATGCACTTACATAAACGGAACAGCATCACGTTGACAGAGCGCTGAGAACAGGTCCAAGCTGAGCAGATACTCCAACTCTGTGTGGCAGCTTTTCCTGACTCATACTGGGGGTCAGAGCGTCGACTGAGATGAACCAAGAATGACACTGACAGAGAAGGACAGGATTTACAGGAGCCATGGTAGATGTTGATGAACTGTAGATGGCAAATCTGCATCTGTGCAGTTTCTGGAATCATCTGAAGCATGCTCTGTTCAGACTCAGGAAACCGTCAGAACTGGAGGTGTTTATGTCAAGCTAGCTGTCAACAGTCATATGTAGACAGTTTCTTGACTGAAACACATCTCTGGTTCAGGTGAGGGGGGGGCTAGATACAGTTGTATAAGGATGCCTCCACACATATAGATGTGTGTATGGATGCCTCCCTCCTCTGTAGTGGTCCAGGTAGTTCACAGAGTCTGATGGAGAGTTTACTACTTTCAAAATGCTTGTAAGCGCACCAGTGTGGCTTTTTGTCATCATAAATGGTCATGCTATGTAGCTATGTATAGCATAGCACTGTGGTTCATTAGCGATATTACTTGGCAATGCTCTACATTAGCTGTCTGTAGTTGCGCTTCAAAGTTATGATCCATCAGTCAATATTCCACATCAAGCAATGGTTGATCATAGTTCCATTGAATATTTGAATGTTTGAAGACCATACTAAAGTAAAAGCACAGACTTAATGATCTAAAATGAAATAATTAAAGTCAAAGTCAGCATGAATATTTGACGATATTATACAAGGACACCATTGCATCTGTGTGGGAGAATTATATCCAGAAAATAAACAATTTAATTACTTCAGGAAATAGGGGGAAATAGGATTTATAACGTCTAGTGCAGTGTCCCCTCAGGCTTGAATAAACAGCTAGTCTACTCCGCTGTAAGATCCTGTCCGTTTATACTGTCCGAGGAAATGGTACCCCATGACATGGTTTCCTTTCTCCCCTAACATATTTTGAGGTGGCACCCATATTAGCCCATCGCACAGTCTGACTAGAGTAAGTAAGTCAGACTTAAAAGAGAAAGCACACATGTATCACAGAGGCCGTCTGGGAACGAAAACAAGGCCACTGGGCCAACTCTGGTGGCTCTCATTCCATCAGAAATTAATGAATAGCTGGAAGCTAATCTGTGGGGACACAGAGCTCAATTAACATTCATTAAGTGGATGGTGGCAAAAAAACAAACCTCAGTCGCATCAGACCGGCCAACACAAAAACCAATTTGAATCTCTGAGATTCGAAAAATGGTCAGTTATAGCCCACAGGCAACAAGTGTGCCACCGGTGGATTTGGTCTTTAAGTAGCACCGTCTCAGAGGACAGTAAAAGTGCGACTCCACTTCTGAAGATACAGGTTGGGGCTGTGCACAACCTGTTTGTAGGTCAGAGGGATACTCCTGCCACCTCAGATTGGCTTCCTGCAGGCCTCTTGGCACAAAATGTGTGTGTGTATCAGTCTGAATGCTAGATTAGCTGACCGACCCCTGCCCTGCTTTGCTGTACTTGTTACAGTATGACACTTTGCTAAAAATGCTTCTCTTTAGCCATGATGAATAATTGATGTGGATGGCTGTTCTAAATGATTAGCCATCTGGCAGAAATATAGCTATTCAAGAGTAAGACAGGCCACACCAGAGTAATGCTGCTACAAACTGTAAACTATGTGTGTTTGCATGTTTTGAGGGAAAAGTATCCTGTGCTGTCCTAGTGTCACACATAGCTGTTTACTGTCCTAGTGTCACACACAGCTACATGCTGTCCTAGGGGCACACACATCTGTGTAATGTCATAGTGTTGCACAGCTCTGTCCTGTCCTAGTGTCACACACAGCTCCGTGCTGTCCTAAAGTCACTCATAGCCGTTTACTGTCCTATGGTCAAACACAGCTCTGTGATGTCTTAGTGTCACACATATCTCTGTGCTGTCCTAGTATTACACACAGCTCTGTGCTGTCCTTGTGACACACAGCTCTGTACTGTCCTAGTGTCACACACAACTGTATGCTGTCCTGGTGTCACACACAACTGTATGCTGTCCTAGTGTCACACACAGCTACATGCTGTCCTAGGGGCACACACAGCTCTATACTGTCCTAGTGTCTATCAGAGCTCTGTACTGTCCTAGTGTTACACAGCTGTGCACTGTCCTAGCGTCACATGACTCTGTACTGTGTTAGTTTCACAAACAGCTCTGTACTGTTCTAGTATTACACAGCTGTGTGCTGTCTGAGTGTCACACACAGCTCTATACTGTCCTAGAGACACACAGCTCTGTGGTAGCTCTCTGGCTCCTCTGAATGCTCAATGTCATGTGTCTAGTTTCACTTTTCACTAAAATAACTGACAGTTCGCTTAGCTGTAACACTTTTCAGAAGTGCTTTTAAATTAGGGTTTCAGTGGTCTTTCTGATCTTGCTCCAATGATTGAACTGGATCAACAATGGATTATGGTCTCTTGTGATCAGCCATTGAGAACAAAGATGAAGCTATTTATTTTGTGAATAAGAGTGAATACAACTTTCGATTGTGAATCCTTGTGGAACAAAACTATCGTTTGGTTTAGACAATGACGGGAGGACATATGGGTAAATCCACTGATTTACCTTTAAGTCATCTAGCAGTTTGAATAAGTAGATCATGATTTGTTTTTCACCACAGAATTTCTCATCTCATGCTGAGGAATAGGTCTGTGATTGATGGTCAGTGAATGTGTCATGCTATAATACACAAAAGCCACCCACTGCCTGCCTGTCTTTCATCAAGCTAGCATCTAGAAAGCCTGTGAAAAGTGTGTCATGTGCATTTCCACTTCTGTTTCCACAGTTTCTGTTTCAGTTTCTCTCTCCCGCTCGCTCGGTCACTCTCCTTTTCTCTCTCTCTCTCTAGTGTTCAGTGGCACTCACCGTGTAGGTGGAGGTGTGTGGGTGAGGCCACATTCTGTTCATGTAATAAATTCCGCCTCTTTTAAGTCAGTTTTGTACAATCCAGTGTAACATATTGTGCCTGGAAAAGAAGATCAGCTACCTGCAATACTATGACACATAAACCCGGAGGCAACATGCCTCATCTAGGTGGTAGCCCTTGGTCATCGACATCCATCCCTCCTACTGAGGTTTTCAAATGCAGATTCGCTTAGCTGTTGTTATTTCAATCAGGAGAGACCTGGGATGGTGAAGTGAGTTTATTTACAGATATAAATGTATTACTGTTGTTTGGGCTTAGACCCCAAAGGAATTGGGGTCCTACATAGAATAAGAATCCCCCGCAGTGTCCAGACACTGGTGGTGGTGGCAGCAGCTGAAGACGATCTTGTCAGATGAGGCAAAGACCAGACACCTGGCGGTGGCGGGGAGGCGGAGGGTCGCGCACTTGATAACATGGACAAACTAAACAAGGAAAGAATCTTATTTAAAAAGGCACAAGATAACAGTGATAGGCTGATGCACTCATGAAGATTGACTGTTTTAATTGATAGATGTTAGCACTAAACAATGTGGAACCCGGATGATGCCCGATAGAAAGTAGAGCGTTCCTAGCAGCGGAGCCAGAGAGATAAAATGATATGACATGGCCGAGTGCAGGGATCGGTCGTGCCTGATTGAACTTGCGCAAAGCTTCATTTGTGGCAGCTAGATATACAAGATGTCTTCCACATTTGATAGTGGCTCTGAGCCACATGCTAAATATCAGCAGAAAATACATGTTTTGTTTTTTGTTTTTTGTTGTTGTCAGTCCACCAATTTTCTCCACTAAGCATTTAAAAAAAAAACGGTTTGGAGCCCAAACGGACACTTGTTAGCGTACCATGGTCTGGAGAGATACTCAGTCTTTATAAACCTTGATTTAGCAAAGCCTATTATTCACCATGTTAGACGTTACTGACTCCACACCTGTCCACGATCTGTCTCTTTCTTTCTGCTCTTTCTATTTGTCTCTCTCCGCTATCTCTGCTCTCTCTGTCTCTCTCTGTGTGTCTCTCTCCTCTCTCTGTGTCTCTCTCTGCTCACTTCCTCTCTGCTCTCGCTCTGCTCTCTCTCTCTCCCTGCTTTCAACTTTGCGTGGGCTTACACTTGAGTTCCTGCCATGTGCTTTCCACCCCCATCCTCACACACACACGCACGCACACACACACACCCTCTCCCACACATCCAAGCTCTATCTGCTCATGTGTGTGTGTGCGTGTCCATGTGTAATTACTGTCCATGCCATCTCATAGTCCACCATTCAGAACACAATTCGAAGCTTAAAACCAATCTGTGTTAAAACAGCATAATGATTAGATGTTTATTGTCCTGTACTTTTCACCAGTGGGTAGATTTCACCGTGGAAAGGACTATACTCTTGCCTGCAGTTGGAGGGAATGTTGTTTTCAGAGATTGTGTGCGTAGGTGGAAGGCTGTCAATATGTGTGTTGGTGGATGTGAGAGGAGGATGCCCGTAAGGTATATGTAATTGTATTCTGTTTATCTCTAGCCTTAAAATTGTACTAAATTATTTTCTTGCTTCGATGTCTCATGTCAAATAGAGTTGACATTTAATTCATTACATTTCTGATACTTAAACTAGACCCCACATTAAAAAGAATAAAACTTTCAATATTTTTAGTCACTTGTTACCTTTCAAAGATATAACGAAAATGCTACCAAAGAGAGTGCAGGAATAGAGAAAATATTCAAATGTCATGTTTACATGTGGTCTATACCCAAGGTGCAGGTGTCATGTTTACATGTGGTCTATACCCAAGGTGCAGGTGTCATGGTTACATCTGGTCTATACCCAAGGTGCAGGTGTCATGGTTACATCTGGTCTATACCCAAGGTGCAAAAAAGTTGGGACGCTGTGCCAAATGTAAATATAAAAGGCTGCAATGATTTGCAACTCTCAGAAATGTATACGTCATTCACCTAGATTGTTGAAAACATGAAATGTTTAAACATAGTTGATTCTTTCCATAATTTTTTAATGGAAATGTTATGTAAAAAATAAGGTAATTTGGAATTTGATAGCAGCAACACATCTCAAAAACGTTGGAACAGGGGCAATAAAGGGCTTTTAAAAGTCAAAATGTCTTCAAATAAACAGCTGGAGGAACATTTGTAAAGAACTAGGTTTACTACAGACAAGTCAGTAATATGATTGGAGTCTCTCAAAAATGAAGATGGGGAGGGGTTCACCAATCTATGAAAACTTCCATCTATATATTGTGGAACCATTTCAGAATAATGTTTCTCAATGTAAAATTGCAAAGACTTGAATATCCCATTATCTACAATAAATTATATACTAAAAGGATTCTGAGAATCTTGAGAAATCTCTGTGTAAGGGTCAAGGGCAAAAATAATTTCTGCATTCTTGTGGTCTTGAGCACTGCATTAAAAACAGGCATGATTCTGTAAAGAAAATCATTGCATGGGCTTAGAAACACCTTTAGAAGTGAAGTGACGTATTGTCAAGTTTAGAACTCATTGAGCCCTATCTTGCACCCGGCGCAATTGAGTTTGTACACCGACACATGTGTAATTCCTATTTTGCACCCGACGCACAGCGGACTTTTCCCTTTACAGACTCATGTTGGTAAATTAGGGATGAATTTGAACTCCAGGGGGCGGTTCAGCGAAAAAATACGTTTTCCGGCGCAATTGTTCCTTTGTGCTGTTTCGCAGTTCCAGAAAACCATTCCGCCACTCACAGGAAAGAGGTGGTTAAAAGCCAGTCGTGCATTATTCAAATCGTATTTTAACGGCGCAGGATTGGCTATAATGTAGCTTGGGCATAATGCGCATGCACTTTGCTTCTCTCTTCTACACAGACGCAGCAGTTCCCATTTTTGCAAACACAATTACAAGGAAAAATTTTACGAAACGAGGGGAATCATTGTGGTGTCCATGAACATGTGAAAAAAGGCTAGCATAAATCTAGCGTAAACATTTACCGAATTTACAGTTTTTGCTTATTGCTAACACGCTTTTTGCAGAATATGGCTCACTGTCAAAATTACACACACGCCGTTCAGATTTAACACTTTGATTTTACTGTAATAACTCACATATATGGCAGAATGAAACACTGCAATTAAAACTCAACACTCATTTCTAAACCTGAAATCCTTGCCAAAAACCATACACACAGGAAGCTTCTGAATTACAGAAATAAAGCAAAATAGAATCGACAATCATCCAGCTACGAACATAAAGAAATTTTAAAAGAAATATGGATACACTGGAAACATTGCTATTGGGTAAAAAAAAAAAAATCATGTACTTGTTTTGTGTGTCTGTGTACTATGTACAAACTAAAGTATGGTGGACGCTTTGCCCAGCCTCCCTCATGGACAGGCAATGACCACATGGCCGACCAGAGTAGTACAAGTGTTTTTAGGTGTGTATGTAAGTGCCTGTTTTTCCAGTGATAGCAGGTGATTTTGTTTTTGAACAGTGTCTAATGTAAGAAAACATGTGTTTCGCAATAAGTGTGATACAGAATTGCAACAATGTGCTAAGTTGACGATGTGTTTCAGGAATGGTTGCACTGCGTTTAACGTGTACTACAAAAGGTTGAGGCAGAAATGGTGGCTTTGATCTAAGCATATGGTTCTGGTGTTTAAGCAAAGGGCAAAAACTGTATTCAAGCTAACAACATTTCTACTATCCACATACAATGTCGCCTCTTTGTCTTTCACTAGCCTGACAAGAACGTCGGTCTCCGACTGTGAACCGCTCATGGCGTGTGTGCGCCTGGCAAATCCGCCAACAGCAATTAGCTGTGGAACAAGCGCTCCTGCAATTAAAGGGAATGTGAGCTGACGCGTTGATTGGTTCATTGCACGTAATGCCCAAACCACATCTATGACTAATGTTGCTACCCATTTTTGCTTTGCGCAGGGTGCAAGAGTAATGTATCTCGACGGTATAATAGCATAAGTGCCCAAGCCCCGCCCACAAAGTTACTTGAGCTTTGCGTTGGCCACTTGCGTTCAGATCGTGTAAAAAGAGCCCATTGTCTGTGAACAGTTTTCTGTAACATCCACAATACAGGTTAAAGCTCAATCGTGCAAAGAAGTAGCGGTTAACATGATCCAAAAACACCGCCATCTTCTCTGAACTAAAGCTCATTCAAATTGGCGGAGGCAAAGTGGGAAAACTGTTCTGTGGTCAGACACATTTAAATTATAAATTCGTTTTGGAAACCATGGATGCGACATCCTCAAGACTAAAGAGGAGAGGACCATCCAGCTTCTTATTAGTGCTCAGTTATTAGTGCTTGTAGAATGGGCATCTTGCTCATGTGGAAAGTCACCATCAACGCTAAAAGGTCAAAGGTCAAGTTGGCCCAACGTTTTTGGAACTGTTGGTACCAACAAATTCTAAATTATCGTATTGTTTCCTTAAAATGGTACATTTCGTCAGTTTAAACATTTCATATGTTTTCTATGTTTTGTAATAAATAATGTGGGAGATTTGCAAATAATTGTATCTTGATCCGGATGCCTCCCTCGGGAGGTGTTCTGGGCATGTCCCACCGGGAGGCGGCCCCGGGGGAGACCCAGGACACGCTAGAGGGACTGTGTCCCTCGGCTGGCCTGGGAACGCCTCAGGATCCCCCCGGAGGAGCTGGAGGAGGTGTGTGTGGAGAAGGAAGTCTGGACCTCCCTGCTCAGACTGCTGCCCTGCGCCCGAACAAGTGGAAGAAAATGGATGGATGTATCCTGATTGTTACTTTACTTTAAACAACGGACCCAACTTTTTTGGAATTGGATTTGTACAATATGTGCATGAATGTGTGAGCGCCCCTCCTTGAACCGCCACCTTAACGTGGTGGAGGGGTTTGAGTGCTTGAATGATCCCAGGAGCTATGTTGTCGGGGGCAATAAGCCCCTGGTAGGGTCTCCCATGGCAAACTGGTCCTAGGTGACTAGCCAGACTAAGTGCGGTTCACTAAAAACCCCTATGACGACAAAAAAAAGAGAAACGCTATGTCGCCCGGAGTGGCGTTACCGGGGCCCCACCCTGGAGCCAGGCCCGGGGTGGGTGCTCGCAGGCGAGCGCCTGGTGGCCGGGTCTTTGCCCATGGGACCTGGCCGGGTATAGCCCGAAAAGGCGACGTGGGATCACCTTCCTGCAGGCCCACCACCCACAGGAAGGACCGTAGGGGGCCGGTGCAGTGTGTTTTGGGCGGCGGTCAGGGGCAGGTGCCTGGACGACCGAGGCCATGCGCACGGTCTCTAGCGCTGGGGACATGGAATGTCACCTCGCTGGCAGGAAAGGAGCCCGAGCTTGTGCGGGAGGTAGAGCGTTACCGGCTAGATATAGTCGGCCTCACCTCCACGCACAGCCTGGGTTCTGGGTCCATTATCCTCGAGAGAGGCTGGACTCTACATTTCTCTGGCGTTGCTCGCGGGGAGAGGCGGCGGGCTGGCGTGGGCTTGCTCATAGCCCCGTGGCTCAGCCGCCACGTGTTGGGGTTTACCCCGGTAGACGAGAGGGTCGTGTCCCTGCGCCTTCAAGCCGGGGACAGGTCTCTCACTGTTGTATCGGCCTATGGGCCGAACAGCAGTGCAGAGTACCCGGCCTTCTTGGGGTCCCTGGGAGGGGTACTGGATAGTGCACCGACCGGGGACTCCATTGTTCTGCTGGGGGACTTCAACGCCCATGTGGGTAACGACAGTGACACCTGGAGAGGTGTGATTGGGAGGAACGGTCCCCCCGATCTGAACCCGAGCGGTGTTTTGTTGTTGGACTTCTGTGCTAGTTACAGTTTGTCCATAACGAACACCATGTTCGAGCACAAGGGTGTCCATCAGTGCACGTGGCACCAGGGCACCCTAGGCCGAAGGTCGATGATCGACTTTGTTGTCGTGTCCTCTGACCTCCGGCCACGTGTCTCGNGGGGGGGCTGGGGACATTGAGTCTGAGTGGACTATGTTCTCGGCCTCCATTGTCGATGCGGCGGCCCGGAGCTGCGGTCGTAAGGTCTCTGGTGCCAGTCGCGGCGGCAATCCCCGAACCCGGTGGTGGACACCGGAAGTAAGGGATGCTGTCAAACTGAAGAAGGAGTCCTATCAAGCCTGGTTGGCTTGTGGGACTCCGGAGACAGTTGACAGGTATCGGCAGGCCAAGCGTGCCGCGGCTCGGATTGTCGCGGAGGCGAAAACTCGGGTCTGGGAGGAATTCGGGGAGGCTATGGAGAAGGACTACCGGACGGCCGCAAGGAAATTCTGGCAAACCGTTCGCCGACTCAGGGGGGAGAAGCGGTTCTTCACCAACACCGTGTACAGTGCGGGCAGGGAGCTGCTTACCTCAACTGGGGACGTTGTTGAGCGGTGGAAGGAATACTTTGAGGATCTCCTCAATCCTGCCGTCACGTCTTCCGTGGAAGAAGCAGAGGCTGAGGACCCGGAGGTGGACTCGTCAATCACCCAGGCGGAGGTCACCAAGGTGGTCGGTGGGCTACTCGGTGGCAAAGCACCGGGGGTAGATGAGATCCACCCCGAGTAGCTTAAGTCTCTGGATGTTGTGGGGCTGTCGTGGCTGACACGTCTCTTCAACATTGCATGGCGCCTTGGGACGGTGCCGCTGGACTGGCAGACCGGGGTGGTGGTACCCCTTTATAAGAAGGGGGACCGGAGGGTGTGTTCCAACTACAGGGGGATCACACTCCTCAGCCTCCCTGGTAAGGTCTATGTCAGGGTACTGGAGAGGAGAATCCGTCCGATAGTCGAACCTCGGATTCAGGAAGAGCAGTGTGCGTTTCGTCCTGGCCGCGGAACACTGGACCAGCTCTACACACTTCATCGGGTGCTTGAGGGTTCACAGGAGTTTTCCCAATCGGTTCACATGTGTTTTGTGGACCTGGAGAAGGCGTTCGACCGTGTCCCTCGTGGTGCCCTGTGGGGGGTTTGCCAGGAGTACGGGGTCCGGGGCCCTTTGCTCAGGGCCGTCCGGTCACTGTATGACCGGAGCAGGAGCTATGTTCGCATTGCCGGTAGTAAGTCGGACCTGTTCTCAGGGCATGTTGGACTCCGCCAGGGCTGCCCTTTGTCACCTGTTCTGTTCATTGTTTTCATGGACAGAATTTCTAGGCACAGCCAGGGGCCGGAGGGTGTCTGGTTCGTGGGGCACAGGATTTAATCTCTGCTATTCGCAGATGATGTTGTCCTGATGGCTCCATCGGACCGGGACCTACAGCATGCACTAGAGCGGTTTGCAACCGAGTGTGAAGCAGCCAGAATGGGAATCAGCACCTCGAAATCTGAGGCCATGGTTCTCGACCGGAAGAAGGTGGCTTGCGCCCTCCGGGTGGGTGGGGAGCCCTTGCTTCAAGTGGAGGAGTTCAAGTATCTCGGGGTCTTGTTCACGAGTGAGGGAAGGACGGAACGTGAGATTGACAGGCGGATCGGTGCAGCGGCCGCAGTGATGCGCTCTCTGTACCGGTCCGTCGGGGTGAAGAAGGAGCTGAGCCGGAAGGCAAAGCCCTCAATTTACCGGTCTATCTACGTTCCTACTCTCACCTATGGTCATGAACTTTGGGTAATGACCGAAAGGACGAGATCGCAGATACAAGCGGTCGAAATTCTCCGCAGGGTGGCTGGGTGCTCCCTTAGAGATAAGGTGAGGAGCTCGGTCACACGGGAGGAGTTCCGAGTAGAGCTGCTGCTCCTCCGAGCAGAGGAGCCTCTCCGTCGAGAGGAGCCCGCTGAGGTGGCTCGGGCATCTGTTTCGGATGCCTCCCTCGGGAGGTGTTCCGGGCATGTCCTACTGGGAGGCGGCCCCGGGGAAGACCAAGGACACGCTGGAGGGACTATGTCTCTCGGCTGGCCTGGGAACGCCTCGGGATCCCCCCGGAGGAGCTGGAGGTGGTGTGTGTGGAGAAGGAAGTCTGGGCCTCCCTGCTCAGACTGCTGCCCCCTCGACCCGGCCCCGGATAAGCGGAAGAAAATGGATGGATGGATGGATGTGTGAGCGCATGTGTGAATGTACATGTTTGTGTGTGTCCACAGCATCCTAGCCACTGCTGGGGCTCACATGAACATTCCGGTGGATCTGCGCACCCTCAGGGCAGTCAGAGTCCTGAGGCCTCTCAAACTGGTGTCTGGGATCCCCAGTGAGTATTACACTGACGTGAGCGCACGCACACAGGAACAATGTCTGCCAGGGGCACCTTCACATCCCTTATGTTGGCATCTGAGTCCAATGTGTACATGTGTGTGTTTGTGTACGTGTGCGTGTGTGCCCCCAGGCCTCCAGATTGTTCTAAAGTCCATCATGAAGGCCATGGTTCCTCTGCTCCAGATCGGTCTGCTGCTGTTCTTCGCCATCCTCATGTTCGCCATCATTGGCCTTGAGTTCTATAGCGGCAAGCTGCACCACACCTGCCTGCCCGTTGCTGACATCCTTGGTACTCACTAGCTGTGTCTCATGTCTCACATACCCTGCCCTGCACACACATGCACACACACACATGTGCACACACGTATGCACACATCCACATGTACAGCCACACAAAGGAAAGGTCTCTCAGGCTGTAAGACCAGACTCTCTCAGGCTGTGACTCTCTCAGGGACCTTAGGCCTCCCTTGACTCACTGTCTTCATGTTTTGAAGACTCAGACTCACATGTCCATTACCTCTGTTGTCAGCAGAACTGTTGTGTCCCTGCATTTCTCATTACAAACGCTCCCCGTTGTCAGTGGGGCTTTCACTTTTCTCAGGCAAAGACATAAAATTTCTTTGTTTTGAAGGAGAGTTTGATAGATTATGATAGCAGCGCAAGCCAAAGGTATTATTAACGCTGGTGCACCCGCAGGGACGATGGCCTGCCTTTTAATTAGCCAGCAACCCCACTGTAATCACACTGATCCAAATGGTGTTTAATCCTGTCTGTGACTAGAGCAACACAAGCAAACATTGGCCTATCACAAAGACACATGCCCAGATAATTGCTTGCTTGTTGAGGTTTATGGCCCCACGCCTTCCTAGTTTTCAAGTGCGCCCAACATTTTGAAACATTTTGACAAATGAACCATCGCTACCTCCCCTGTGACCATCTTATCATCCCCTCCACCCCCCCACATCAGATAACGAGACAGTAGACACGTCCGAGGTGGAGTTTGCGTGCGGCGTGCGGCGGTGCCCTGACAAGTACGACTGCAATGCCAGCTGGATTGGTCCCAATGATGGCATCACTCAGTTCGACAACATCCTGTTTGCAGTCCTCACTGTCTTCCAGTGCATCACCATGGAAGGCTGGACGGCTGTACTGTACAATGTGAGGCCCAGGACACACACACACGCGCATACCTTTTGTCACACTCAGGTTCTGCATCAACACTGGGATATTTTCCAATGTTCTGTATTACCCAAGAGAATCTGAACTGCATGTTACTGTTCCTGTAACTGCAGTTACTACAAACAGCAAACACTCCTCATTCCCATGCCTTTCTATAGCATTTATCAAAGTGGTTTTTACTGCTCAAACTGCATGCTTATTACAGGTTACGAGTGTCATTTTTTATTGATAATTTGTAGACAAATGACGCTCTGGGGCCCACGTTCAACTGGATGTACTTTATTCCCCTCATCATTATTGGCTCATTCTTCGTTCTCAACCTGGTTCTGGGAGTCCTCTCTGGGTGAGTCTTGCAACTGTAGGCTTTGTACAGTTTGTGTGTGTGTGTCTATGGGTGTTTGTGTACATGTCTATTTGTGGGTGTTTGTGTGTATGTGTCTATCTATCTGTTTGTCAGTGTTTGTGTATGCGTGTCTATCTGTTTGTCAGTGTTTGTGTGTGTGTCCATCTGTTTGCGGGTATTTGTCTTTGTGTTTGCGAACATGGTACGTTTAGGTGCATCGACACAGTGCTGACCATTCGGCTGAATTTCCACTCCTGTGCAGGGAGTTTGCCAAAGAGAGGGAGAGGGTGGAGAACAGACGGGCCTTCATGAAGCTCAGGCGTCAGCAGCAGGTGGAGAGAGAGCTGAACGGCTATCGAGCCTGGATAGACCGAGCAGGTACACTGTCTGCACAGTTGACACCACACAATGCTGCTACGATAATGGCACCTACAACACAATGCTGTTATGCTAATGCTAGCATGCTGACAGTGTCACAATTGAGGCTCATCACTTGTGACCCCAGTGGAATTGAGATGGCGCAAGAAAAATTACTTGATGTAATTATATTAGGGCACATAAATGAAAATTTCTATGGTATTGGTGCTGCGCTGTGGGTTTGGTGGGTTTAAAGGAACTATGTGGAACTGCACAGTGCTATAATGGCAATCTATAGTGTCTATCTCCCACGCAAGGAGAGGTTGAGAGGAAGGTGAGACTGACTCACTGACTCAAGTATGGATGTGTGTGTATGTGAGCATGCGTGTGTGTGACACAGAGAGAGAAAGCAAGCACTGAGTAAAATACATAGATCAACTGTGTGCAAGCACACAGTTGAGCATGTGTGCATGCTTGTGTGCTAGTGGGTTGTATGGATAGTGAGTGTAGGCATTAGTCATAGAAATCAATAAGTGCCTTATATCTGAAGGGGGTTATTCAGGGCCTCTACAGTAAGAAGCTCCTGTTGCTGCAGGATGTCTCCCAGTGCCCCCTGTCCTCTTAGAGCTTTGTCCCCCTGATAAGATGACCTCTGTCAGAAAGCAGGCTGGAAAGACGCACGACAGTTGAAAAGGGTTTTCTCTGTTTATTAGTGCAAGCTCGTATCATGTGACCTCTCACAAGTTCAATTTCAAGTTCAAGTTGTGCTTTATTGTCATTCCGCTACATGCGGGTGCATACAGTGGAACGAAATGTCGTGCCTCACAGAGCCACGGTGCTACATAAGTACAGACATTCAACAGTACAGTCTAACAACAAACAATTTAAAATAAATATAACATTTTTCCTATACATAAACTAAACAGGATACAAACTATACAAACTGTACGAATACTTACCGATGTGCATGTGCATAGAGTATTGTACATGTGCGAAGAATAGATACATATTATTACAGAGTCTTTAGTGCAGTTTGTGTACACACGGCAGTGTGTATGAAAAGTGCAGTGGGTGAGTGACCAGTGCCAGTTTTCTGTTAGTCTTAGTTATTGTGTGGGTAGTCATAGAGGCCCGGAAGAGTTCAGGGCTCTCACAGCCTGGGGGAAGAAGCTGTTGATCAGTCTGGCAGACCGGGCTCTGATGCTCCGGCAACGCTACACACAAAGGGTACACATGAGTGAAACACATTGTTTTCAATTCATTCTTATATACTACATAGACTGAGTCAAATATAGTGTGCACAGAACGATTCCTTTCATGGTCAACATGGTCATCAACTTGAACAAAGACAGGTGAGAGTCATAACTTACAAAATACTGGTTATTTACTATCTGTTGGACCTGACCTCTCTATGTTTGTCTGTCCAAGGACCACATTAGGTTGATCTCTTGACCTTAGCTAGACGGCAGTCTTTCTCTCTTGTACAAGAACTCTGCATGTCACCCCCAAAACAAACCTCTCAGTACCACAGAATGCTAGCCTTTTGCAGATGCATTTGACATTTTCCTTTGTACAAGATGTTTGGATTATTTTCTCATACTATATGGACACAGTGTATGTGGACACTGATTCTGTGTTCACCATTTTTTTTTTTTTTTATTACAGAGGAGGTTATGCTTGCTGAGGAGAACAAAAACTCTGGGAGATCTGCCTTAGACGGTAGGAACATCCACACCATCGATGTCAAGCTCTGTCTAGCTCTGACCTCCCCTGCTCGCTGCTGACATGTTCATTTGTTATCACTGTTGATCCTGTGATCTGTGTGGTTGCATCATGCTTATCTCCCAGGAATATAAGATTTTGAAGGATTCATTCCCTTTAGCAGATTAACTTTCCAGAGAACGCACTGCTAAAGGGCAGTTAATTTACTCTGATAGTTCTGGACATCATAGTTGTCATTGTGACAGCCACGTGGCTTGGCATATGACTGCTGTTAAGAAGGCTGTTTGCAAGTTTTCCTGTTTGTTTACTCCCATCGTTTAGGTTTTAAGCTAAGCGTATGTTGGCCATCAATATGAACCATTTTCCTCTGTTACGGTATCATTATCGTCTTGCTTCCTGGTTTGTTTTCACCCGTGCCATCTGGGATGGGATCATACACTGCTGTTGTCCTAAGTGTTTGTACAGCATGTAATTAGAGACAGTGTGTGTTCGTCTCACAATTCTCCGGAATGTTCAGTGCTAAAGCGAGCCACCAGCAAGAAGAACGCCACGCGACGAGGTGGTCCTGGAGACGACAAGCATGCAGAGATGTCTACTGCAGGTGAGGAGCGAGTCACGCCCACCTTCTGCCTTCAGTCTGTTCTGCTCTTCCATCCTCCTTTCTGTCCATCCTCCCTCAGGAATGTCTCGAACCAGGGTCAACTTCCGTAGTGGCAGACGTGGCCCAGCGGCATACATGCGCCGTAAGGAACGTATGCTGCGTATCTCCATCCGCCGCATGGTGAAGACAGACACCTTCTATTGGACCGTGCTTAGCCTGGTGGCGCTGAACACCATCTGCGTGGCCATCGTCCACCACAACCAGCCGGACTGGCTCTCCATCTTTCTTTGTAGGTCTTCAGCTAAGCTAAACCTAATGATGACAGGCTACAGATTTGTAAGAACAAGGGAAGCTAAGGTCAAGCTCAGCTTTGCTTGTCTCATGAGCAACAGGTTTGCAAGTCTTGTTAAGTTTTTAGTTAGCATTGCTATTTAGCTATTTTTTCAACAGTTGCATGTAATAATGCCAACCTGGCATTTTCCTCTGAAGTGCCTTAGACGGTCATGAAGAGGACGTGAGATTTACTACGTCTATTGCTTCACACTGACTGCTAAATAATTAAATATTTGATTTGTACGTGGAGCTCATTGTTCACAAGTCCATTCATTAACGTACCATAATGAGAGCTTATGAGAGCACAAATAGTTTTTCTGCATTTATTATGAACGGCGTATTATTCAGAGAGTCAGGGGAAATCGAAGCAAGCGAGACCGCCTGTTGACCTGAGATATGTGTGCAGGTCTTGATTGGCCATCGATGTTGCATTGCTTTTCAGACTACGCAGAGTTTGTGTTCCTGGGCCTGTTCCTGGCAGAGATGTTCCTGAAGATGTACGGCCTGGGCTTCCGGCTCTACTTCCACTCCTCCTTCAACTGCTTCGACTGCGGGGTGAGGCCACGAGTCTCGGCTGGGAAAGCGGCTGTTTATACATCAGAAACATACATGCTCCCTCACTGAGATTCAAGAAATGGCCCTTTAGTGTTGTGCTTGCTGGCGTGTCACTGGTGTGACTTGAAATGTAACGATTTCCATTAATGTTGACCAGTTTTACATTGCATGTGTCCATGTTATTCAGGTCATCTTTGGCAGCATCTTTGAGGTAGTCTGGGGCTTCTTCCGGCCTGGAATGTCATTTGGCATCAGCGTTCTGAGAGCTCTACGACTGCTGAGGATCTTCAAGATTACCAAGTAAGTGGGAAAGGCCTGTCTGGCACACAAGCCCAATACAGTGAGTTAGCTATCTAGCATACAAGTCCGATACAGTGAGTTAACTGTCTAGCATACAAGCCCAATACAGTGAGTTACCTGAAAGCTTTTGTTGAGCCATATTTAATTTAATGATTAGTTTGTGTCTGCCGAAGGCTTGAAGTGTGTCTTGTTTCTTTGATGCACAGGTACTGGGCCTCCCTCAGGAACCTGGTAGTGTCTCTCATGAGCTCCATGAAGTCCATCATCAGCCTGCTCTTCCTCCTCTTCCTCTTCATTGTCGTCTTTGCCCTGCTGGGCATGCAGCTCTTCGGGGGCAGGTGAGGAGTGTGTGAGAGGTGTGTGTGTGTGTGTAGTGGGCTTTGCTAGAGGCAGAACTGTTGACCAGCTCTCCATGCCTAAGGGCCCTAAGTAGATAGCAAGGTTATGACGATGTGTTTACTCTCTCCCAGGTCTCACTTACATCCGCAGACCTCTGTTCATGTCTATTCTGACTAATTACATGGATTTGCATTTCCCATGCCTGACTATGCTGTGAAGCAGATCTGCATTAATGGCCATATTCTGTGGATGGAAACGACACATTGGTAGAGGGAACAATGGATGTGTCAGCCAAGTCTTTCAGACGAGAGAGAAGGGGAATGAATGCCACGTCTGGACAGAAATAGCTCCACCTCTTCTCTTCTGGCCTCTCCCTCCTTCGTTTCCGTCATTCTCTCTCTCTCTCTCTTGCTCTGTCTCTCCCCCCTCTCTCTCTTGCTCTGTCTCTCTCTTCCTTCTAGGTTCATCTTTGAAGATTACACTCCCACCAACTTTGACACGTTTCCAGCTGCCATCATGACAGTGTTTCAGGTTTGGTTTGCAAAGCGCGTTTCCTTCTCTCCCTTTCTCTCTTTCTCTCCTTGGCTCTTCCCTCCACATGACACATTGCACCCTGGGATACTTCTCACCCCAGGCAAAGATTAAACATCCTAGCTCAATTTCACTCCTTCTACTCCCGTCCTACACATACACACACATATGCACATTGATGTCAGAAAGCAGAAACATGAAAGAGAGTGGGTGCCATACAGTAGAAGACTTTGGAACACGATTTCCAGAGTATGTCAAATGTTCCTTGTACAGTGGTTGTGGAATGTTGAAAAACATCTTATTGTGTTTATTTCTCTGTCTCATATTGTGAACATTCTGTGGTCATCCACGCAATTCGTTTTGTTTTTGCTTTCAAAAAGTATACACAGCCAATATATGTTGATGTATTGTGGTTTTGAGACAGCACACTGCAACAAGTAACACAGTTGTAATTTGAGGTTGAAGATTTGTCTGGCTGATGACTGAGGTTGTGTGTTTGTCTACAGATTTTGACCGGTGAAGACTGGAATGAGGTGATGTACAACGGAATCAGATCCCAGGGAGGAGTGCAATACGGCATGTGGTCGTCCATCTACTTCATAGTCCTCACTCTGTTTGGAAACTGTATCTTTGCTTGGCACCATTAACATTCATATTTAGCCTAGTTAGCATTAGCTGGCTGGGTGGTGTTTGTTAGCTTGTTAGCGAGGTCTGCTTCAATGTGCTCTGTTGGCTCTTTAACCAGACTGTGAATAGACACTTTGCTGAATGTGTTCTTGGCCATTGCTGTGGACAATCTTGCCAATGCACAGGAACTGACCAAGGTGTGTGTGGTTTATTGTTCAAAAACATCACATATATCCCCTGTAGTCCCCTCTTATGCTGCTATAGAGGGATGCCGATAACTCCATTGTCATTCACCTTTTTGGCAGGATGAAGAGGAGGAAGAGGAGTTTTTTAACCAGAGATACGCTCGGGGCAGAGACGGACTGATGTCTGAGTAAGTCATCAGTTTACATCCACCAGAATGACACCTCTCTCACTCCACTCACAATAATAAATCACTGGATTCATATATTTTGAAATTGACATTTGGGGCCCTATCTTGCACGCAGCACTATTGACTTTGTACACTGTGTACACACGCATGTATAATTCCTATTTTACACCTGATACACAGCGGGCTTTTCTGTTCACAAACACACGTCGGTAAATTAGGGAATGAACTTGCACTCCAGGCCGCGGTTCAGCGGAAAAAAGAGGCGCGTTCCAGCGCAAATGTTTCCTGCTATTTTGCAGTTTCAGAAAACTATTCTGCCACTGACCAGGAAAAGGGTGGTTAAAGGTCAGTGGTGTGTTATTAAAATTGTATTTTAAGGGTGCAGGATTGGCCATAATGTAGCTTGTGTATAACACGCTGGCACTTTGCTTCTGTCGTCTACACAGACGCAGCAGTGAAAACATAATTACAAAGAAAATATTACCAAACGAGGGGAATCATTGTGGTGTCCATGAACATATGAAAAAAGGCGAGCGTAAATCTATCATACACACCTATCCAACGTACAGTTTTTGCCTAATACGTACACATGCTTTGCAGACTTTGGCTCACTATGTCAAAACTACACACAGCCAATCAGACTTAGCACTTGGATTTTACTGTAACACCTCACATATATGCCAGAATGAAACACTGAAATCAAAATTTAACACTCCTTTCTAAAAATGAAATCCTTGCCACAAAACCATACACACGAGCACCTTTTGAATTACAGAAATAAAGAAAAATAGAATCACAAATCATCCAACTGAGCACCAATGTTAGGCTGCACTCACATGATAACATGGCCCAACAGAGTAGCCCAGATGTCATCTGATACATGTCTACATACTGGTCCTCGTGCAAGTTTTAGGTATGTATGTAAGTGTCTACAATTGCCAGAGGAGTTTTATATTTTGAACAGAGTGTCTTTTTAATGATAACAGGTGATTTTGTTTTTGAAGAAAGTGTCTAATGTAAGAAAACGTGTGTTTTACAATAATTGCAATAATGTGCAAAGCTGACAAAGTGTCTTAGCAGTGGTTGCACTGTATTTCATGTATGCTACAAAAAGCTGAGGCAAAAAAATTGAGGCTTTTGTCTAAGTATTTGGTTTTAGTGTTTAAGCAATGGGCAAAAACTGTATTTAGGCTGACTGCATTTCTACCATCCCCATGCAATGTAACTTAAAATAATAATTTTAATTTCCATAGCGCTTTTCTTAGTACCCAAAGACGCTTTACATGAGCAACAACAAACAACAAACTTCTCTGTCTTTCACTACCCTGACGAGAACGTCAGTCTCTGACTGTATACCGCTCCTGGCGTGCGTGCGTGTGCCTGGCAAATCCGCCGTTATAATAGCAATCTGGCAAGGGAATGTGAGCTCATGCTCTGATTGGTTCATTGCATGTTACACCCAAACCTAATGTAGCTAAATCAGACCAACCCATTTTCGCTTTGGCGCAAGAGTAATTTATAATAGCAACAGCTATTATAAATTGAGATTTCAAAAGAATGATTGATAAGGGATTGTTTGGCTCATTGTCGCAGCACACTTTATTGGTCTACACCAAGCACAGCATTGTGCTATTACAATATAAGAACAATCTTTCTTAATATTTATAGTTTTGTACTTTTATACTTTATATTTATCCTCAGCCCCCACATCCTCAGTGTCTTTGGTTTGCCTGCTTGATATTCTGGTGTCTCCGGTTACCCTTCCTGATAATCTAGTGTCTCTGGTTTTCTTGCCTGATAATATGGTGTCTCCGGTTAGCCTGCCTGGTTGTATGTGGAACTGATAACTCAAGAGGCCTGTTTTGAATAAAGGTGTCCTTGTCTGATGAAAAGGCATGACAGCCCTTCCCCTCCTCAGAGTCATGAGGGCAGCCATTGGGCAGTTGCATATCTTATAATGTCATGTAATATCCTATAAGGGAATCTTCTCTTTAGCGGCTTGGTTAAATAAGACTTTTTTCCCCTCCACAAACCTCCCTGTTTGTATATTTGTTCCAGATCCCTGCAGTAGCCCTCTAAAGGAAATATACAGCAAATAAATACACTGTTCATTGATTACATTTCGCTGTTCAACCAGATAAGATTTGAGTGAGTAATATTAATGTTTGGAAGGTAAGTGTTATTAAGGAGAGACAATAAAAGTAGAGTTTGACTATTAAAGCAGAGAAATGGCTACATGCAGTATACCCAACTGTCTAACTGTTATTGATAGTACCCCTTAATGTACAATTTTTTGGTCACTTATATGAATGTTAGTCCTGTATGTTTCCAGGCTATGAATGTGGTGCTCTTGGTAAACGCCCAGGTGAAACGTTGCTTCCATCCTGTTGTCTTGTTATTGTACACCTGTTAAGTCACACTTACCAAAATATTGACATGTACATAAGTATTATATAAGTATTATAAGTATTATATATTTACTAAATTAATAATTATTAATATATCAATTTAGCACAGTATACATTTGTTCTAAGGAATTGCACATTATTGGTTCCCTAAATAAAAAAACTTAGTTAATTCCTCAAACACTAACTCCTGTCCCCCCCGTCATTTCCACCTCAAGCTTGTTTTGGATGGTGTCCCAAGTAATGTTCTGTGTCTGTGCAAAAGCTCTAATGTCTTGTTTTCCACCAATCACTTATTGATTACATGGACACCAAAAGGGTCTGAATACGAGTAAGTAGTCTGTCCACTTGTCTCCTCATTTCTCTCATTTTCCTCACTTGAGTAGAGCAGTTGATTTTTCTAGACCTTACAGTTTCTCTACATTTATCCTGCACTTTTTTGTCTCATGTGTTTTACTTTGATTGTGACCCCTTCTTACCAGGTATTTTCAGATTTTTAGATTTTGGATATTCCTGTTGTGTTATTTACTGTGATAAACACAATATTTTTACATCTGCATTTCATTGATGTCAAGTTCTGTCAATAAACAATTGAAGGTTACCTTTATAGTTCTGATAGAACTTACTAGCTTCAGTTGTGACTGACTGTATTCAGTATTGACTGTTTGGATGGAACAGCTGTGTAGTTTTGGGCTTGTTGCTACCCCCTAGTGATGGTCAGTATGCTTGTCAGGAGGAGGAGACGGCCCTACCTGTACAGGAAGCGAGCCATCCACAGAGGCCGGCCTGCCTTCCCTGAAGACGAGGAGAGTGGTGGTGGAGGTGGAGATGAACCCCCTCTCAACAGCACCAAGGCCTTCTCCAACCGCCGTGAGAGGAGACGCAAGGTCAACATGTCCGTGTGGGAGCAGAGAGCCAACCAGCTGCGCAAACGCCGTCAGATGGACAGCCAGGAGGTGCTGTTCAGCAGCCCCACCGAGGACACCGTGGAGACCCCCACCAGCACCCACCATGCCTCCACCCTCTCCCCTGAGGCCAGCCCCGGACACCTACCTGAGTCGCCCATGTCTGTGGCCATGCCCCTGCCGGAACCCCCTATGTCAGTGGCCATCCCTCTGCCCGAGCCCCCAGACTCCATCCCTCTCCCTCTTATGACACTGACCGAGGAGAGGGTGAGCGGGGTCAACCACCGGCCCACCGGAGGGGGCAGACACAGAGTGGCGCGCAAGTTCCGCCCCGGTCCAGAGGAGGGGGCAAGAGTCAGGAGGCACCGCCACCGTGAGGCCAGGGCCGAGGCCAAGAGCAGAGAGTGCCCTCATGAGGCCAGCCGCTCTGTGAGCCGGGAGAGGAAGGTTCTGGAGGAGAGGGAAGAGAAAGATGAGAATGATCCCACTGAAGTGGAGGGAGGAGGAGCCCAGGATGAGGGTGGAGTCTGTCCCTTGAACCCTTATGGAGACATGGCAGAAGATTCTTACCGGTAAGATAGGATTGCATTGGTCTAATAAGGCTTAAAGGGAATATTACAATCTGAATTTACGGCTGAAATCACATTTAAAATTAGATGTTCCACGAGATGTCTGTGTTGGTTGCTGAAGAAACCCTCTTTTCAAGGGTGAGCATCCCTGATCCTCCTCTGAGTGAACACCTCCCTGGGTCTCTGCCCGTGATGCTGCTGGACTGTGCCCAGACAGAGCAGAGCAAGCTGGGGGAGGCTGACCAGTACGTGTCCCTGTCTCGGAGCCAGGAGCCAGCCCTGAAGCTAGTCTCAAAGCTAGTCTCGGAGCCAGCCTCGGAGCCAGCCTCAGAGCCAGTGGAGCCCTCTGCTGGAGGCAGTGACTCAGAGAACAACCCTGCCTCCGTGAACAGGGAGCAGGCAGGCCCTGAGGGCAGTGTGGTGATAGAGATGTGTGCCAAACCCCTTTTGGAGCTAACACCCATGACAGGTACAATGACATCTCCATGACAGGTACAACACCCCCACACACGTCCATGACAGGTAAAACACACACTCACCTCCATGACAGGTACAACACCCCCCCACCCATACACCCCCCCATGACAGGTACAACACACACACACCTCCATGACAGGTAAAACACACACACACCTCCATGACAGGTAAAACAACCCCCCCCCCCCCCCCCACACACACACACACACACCATAAAATGTACAACAGATCCTTAGGTTCTATGTTTTGTCTAAGTCAACAGCAAGGAGCTAGAAGCCTTCCAGCCAGGCGGGCGGGAGAAGGACGAGGATACAGAGATGATGGACGAGGAGGAGACTGCTGTTGCACTCAAAGCCGTCCACCCTGACAGCATGTTCATCTTCAAGTCCACCAACCCGTAAGAGCCTCCAGAATTGGCCTCACCTCACACCAGCCATCCAGCCCCTCTCAGAAACACCCATCACCAAAACCACTCTCAAACCAGCAGTGTTGTTCTGGTTGAACACACGTTCTCATGTCTGTTCGTGGTCATGGTTAGTGGTCTTTGTGACAACATTCTGCCTCCCGTGTCTTCACCAGGCTCAGGCGTGTGTGTCACTATGTGGTGACCCTGCGCTACTTTGAGATGACCATCCTGCTGGTCATTGTGGCCAGCAGCATCGCCCTGGCTGCTGAGGACCCAGTCTGCACCAACTCTGAACGGAACAAAGTGAGACTATGATCCAGTTGAGCCTTCATCCTCATAATAATCATCCTCACTCCTCACCATTATCATCCTCATCATCACCTTCATCTTCATCATCATCACTATGATCATCATCATCATCCTCACTTCTCATTGTTATAATCATCCTCATCATCACCATCATCATTTTCATCTTTATCATTATTACCACCATCATCATCATCCTTGTCATTCTCATCATCGTCATCGTCATCATCATCATCCTGAACATCACTGTCCTCATCATCATCCTCATCATTATCATCATCATCATCACCACCATCATCATTATCATACTTATCATCATCATCCTCGTCGCCACCATCATCATCCTCATCATCATCCCCATCATCATGGTTTTCTCTCACGTGTCAAACTGTGTTGTTGTTCCGCAGGTCCTCCGCTATTTTGATTACGTCTTTACTGGAGTCTTCACCTTTGAAATGATCATCAAGGTGGGACGTGTGATGAAAACTCAACACAGTGCCTCCCAATGAAAACGACTTGCACTAACCATGAGCCGTTCTGCATGTGTGTATGTGCCTGTCCCCATGGGTGTCTATGTGGGGGTCTATGTGTCCCTAGATGATAGACCAGGGCCTGATTCTGCATGACGGCTCCTACTTCCGTGACCTGTGGAACATTCTGGACTTCATTGTGGTGGTGGGAGCGCTCATCGCCTTTGCTCTGACGTGAGTCCCAACCCCCGTCGGGTGACTAAGCTCTGACTCACCATAGCTCCCCTGCAGTAGCTCCTGCGCATGCAGTGTGCTGCACAAGTTTTACAAAGACATACAAACATTTGTGTAAGGTGCAGGTTTGGGTTAGTTTGTCGTGCATTTACATCTTGAATCTACTAATGTGACAACAGCAGGGGATTGTTTATCTAAATGCTTATGTTCAACATGTTTCAGTTTTGAGCTTTTACAGGGTTCATTGACACGTCTTAGACTTGTTTTGAAGTCTGATCACGTCCAAGGGCAGAAACAAACGACAAACCTGAAATTAAAAGACTTTTGATTTTGACGTTTGAACCGAATCCCTTGTGAAGTATTTCGCTCTTTAGGACCTTGAGCCATTTCCCTGCCATGTGCCCTAAATAATGTGTGTGTTGATTTCTCTGTTGTGAATATAACTGTGATCCTCTGTGCTGTTCTTATGGTTGATCTCTCTTTATGCCTTGATTTCACTGTTGTTCCTGTGGATTGTATCTCTGTTGGGGGCTTCCAGGAATGTGATTGGGTAAAAGCAAATTCCTCTCCCATACACCTTTCAAACACATCTCTCGGAAATCTCTGGTCAATAACCTTCTGTATATAATATTGTGGTTAAATTTATGGTCCCTTTATGCTCAGTAAACTCTAAATGTCTATGAATGCAGTGTGTGTGAGCATGTGTGCATGGGTGGGTGCATAATGCATACACTGTAAACAAAGACTTTGTCTCTAGTATGTTCACACCCGTTTGCTCACATTCCAGGAATAACAAAGGCAGGGACATCAAGACTATCAAGTCCCTCAGAGTGTTGCGTGTCCTACGGCCTCTGAAGACCATCAAGAGGCTCCCTAAACTCAAGGTTCACCCGCCCACATCTCCTCAGGCCATAATATAAACATGGGTCTAGCAAGCAGCTTCCTCATCCAACCCCCTCTCTTTTTCTTCTTCTCTTCTTCCCCCTCACCTCTCCTCCTCCCCCTTGCCCCCTGTCTTCCCCCGTGTCTACTCATTCTCCCTCTTTCTACTCCTCCTCCACCCCTCCATCCTTTCTCTACCTTGGTATCTTCCTCCTCCACCACCCCTGCTATCCTCCTACTCCCTCTCCCTCTCACTTCTCCTTCCTCTCTCCCTTTCTCCTTCTTCTCTTCCCCTCTCTCCTCCTCCTCTCCAGGCGGTGTTTGACTGTGTGGTCACCTCCCTGAAGAACGTGTTGAACATCCTTATCGTCTACCAGCTCTTTATGTTCATCTTTGCTGTCATCGCTGTGCAGCTTTTCAAGGGGAAGTTCTTCTATTGCACCGACGGCTCCATGAACACTGAGAAAGAGTGCCAGTGAGTGTCTGTCAACTGCAAAAACACTCACACTGTCTCTCTCTCTCTCTCTTTTTCTTTTTTTCTCACACATACCCATATACAACCGAATGGTACATACACTCACACATTCTCAATGTACTATCTGTCCACACTTTAACATGCACAACTTATAGCCCCCTGCTTTGCACCACTTTAACCCACACATTCCGGAACAAACATGCACTTCATGCACTCATATTCTGTCACTCACAATCTATTTTTGTGTGCTGTAACATCCACTCATCAGCCCACAAAGTATACATGACCTGTATCCCATCAGGGGTCCTCCACACTAACTTGATTCCTCCTGTATCAAAATGACATGCTATTTTGGAGCTGCATATAAAGGAGGTTGCATTGGGACGTTGTAAATGGACTGATTGGTTCCCTTGGGCCCTATCTGATAACTACAGAGGATACTACATTGACTACAGCCGGGACAGGAAGGAGGTGAAGAGGAGGGAGTGGAGAAGACATGAGTTCCACTATGACAGCGTGTGCTGGGCACTGCTCACTCTCTTTACTGTGTCCACTGGAGAAGGCTGGCCCCAGTGAGTCACTATGTCCCCTTCTCTTGCCCCTCTATCATGGCCCACTCTCCTGCCCTACTCTCTTGACTCTCTCTCCTGCCCCCTCTCTTGCCCCCTCTCTTTCCCTCCTCTCCTGGCCCTCTCTTCTGCCCCCTTCTCCTGCCCCCCTCTCTTGCCCCTCTCTCCCGCCCCCTTCTCCTGCCACCCTCTCCTGACCCTCTCTCACTACTCTATGCTGCATCCCCAGGCCTTGGGATGTTTCGATGTGATATTGTATTTCCCAAGTCTAGGTAGGGATCTCAGAGTTGTTTTTTTGCTTTGATTTTGTGTGATGTTTCTTGTTGTCCCCAACCCCTGTCCCCTAACTCCTTTCCTGTGTCTCCTTGCTCTCTTCTTTGCTATCTTCCTCCCTTAACACCCACCTTCTGTCCTTCCCTCCCTCTTTCCTTCACTATCTCCCTCCCTCTCTCCTTCCATCCGATCCTCCCCCAGGGTCCTGCAACACTCGGTGGACGTGACAGAGGAGGATCGGGGTCCGAGCCGGGGGAACAGGATGGAGATGTCAGTCTTCTACGTGGTCTACTTCGTGGTGTTCCCTTTCTTCTTTGTGAATATCTTCGTGGCTCTGATCATCATCACCTTCCAGGAGCAGGGCGACAAGATGATCCAGGAGTGTAGTCTGGAGAAGAACGAGGTACAGCACTGCAGGGGCCTCTCAACATGGCCTCTGAACATGGCCTCTGAACACCCCATCTCTGTGGGATTTGGCTGTAAAACTGTCTTATCCTTCACACTATTCATTTCCTTCTGCAGCAGAATCATTTAACACTATAAACAACATTTGAATCTGTGCTTATTGACGGATGATTGGATTTCCCTCCCTCAGAGGGCATGCATTGACTTTGCCATCAGTGCCAAACCCCTGACCCGCTACATGCCCCACAACCGGCAGACCCTCCAGTACCGCCTCTGGCACTTTGTGGTTTCTCCATCCTTCGAGTACACTGTGCTGGTCATGATCGCTCTCAACACTGTGGTCCTCATGATGAAGGTAAGTGCTCAGAAAGATGTGCAGCACATCGTGGGGATGCCACATATCTGTGTCTGTGACCAGTCTGGGATATCTCAGGTCTGAGGTGCTGTAGTACCCTGTCCTAACCCTGCCGTGTTCTCCTATCCTAACCCTGCTGTGTTCTCCAGTCCCAACCCTGCTGTGTTCTCCAGTCCCAACCCTGCTGTGTTCTCCTGTCCTAACCCTGCTATGTTCTTCTGACCTAACTCTGCTGTGTTCTCATGTCCTAAACTTGCTGTGTTCCCTTGTCCTAACCCTGCTGTGTTCTCCTGCCTGAACCCTGCTGTGTCGCCCTTGTCCTAACCCTGCCGTGTTCTCCTATCCTAACTCTGCTGTTTCTCCTGTCCTAACCCTGCTGTGTTCCCCTGTCCTAACCCTGCTGTGTTCTCCTGTCCTAACCCTGCCTGGTTTCCTGTCCTATCCCTGCTGTGCTCTCCTGTCTTAACCCTGCTGTGTTCCCTTATCCTAACCTTGTTGTGTTCTCCTCTTCTAACCCTGCTAAAGTCTCCAGTCCTAACCCTGCTGTGTTCTCCTGTCCTAACTCTGCTGTTTCTCCTGTCCTAACCCTGCTGTGTTCTCCTGTCCTAACCCTGCTGTGTTCTCCTGTCCTAACTCTTCTGTGTTCCCCTGTCTTAACCCTGGTGTGTTCTCCTGTCCTAACCCTGCTGTGTTCTCCAGTCCTACTCTGCTGTGTTCTCCTGTCTTGACCCTGTCCTCTAGTCCTAACCCTGCTGTGTTCTCCTGTCCTAAAACCGCCATGTTCTCCTGTCCAGTATCACTCTGCCCCGGCGGCCTACGATGCAGTCCTGAAGCATCTCAACACAGCATTCACAGTGCTGTTCTCCCTGGAGTGCATCCTGAAGATCATGGCTTTTGGATTCGTTGTAAGCAGCAGAACAATTATCAGGATTTGAACAGCCAGGGATGCAGGTTAGTTTGGTGGATCGATATGGACTTTTCATCATCGATTCTGTGCTTTCTGTGCTTTGCCTGCAGAACTACTTTCGAGACACCTGGAATATATTTGACTTCATCACTGTGCTTGGCAGCATTACAGAGATAGTTGTGGATTTGCAGGTGAGCTGTTGTATACTGGATAATATTACCTATATTATCCATAAGGAGTTTTGTATGCAAATAATGTTTACAAAAGTATATATTATGTATATTATACGAATTACTAATACAATATTATGATTTTAATTAAATGCAGTGTCTTATATGGTGTTTGTAAGCACAAATCTGCCTGATAACCCACTTTCTGATTCCCTCCCTCTCTTTCTGTCATATCCTTTCTCCCTTTCTGTCCTTTCTCCCTCTCCTGTGATCTACTCTGTATCAAGTCTGTCAACACATTTAACATGAGCTTCCTGAAGTTGTTTCGAGCAGCCAGGCTGATCAAGCTGCTCAGACAAGGGTACACTATCCGCATTCTTCTGTGGACCTTCGTGCAATCCTTCAAGGTCAGACCGGTTCAAGTTCTCAGGTTTCAAAAATTAACACTAAACCCTAAATGTAGTGGGAAATGATGAACTGTTAACTGTTAGGAGCTTTCCTATGTTGTCTTAACTCCAGTCAAGTGCAGTGTTTTGTAGTAAAGTATTTGTTTTTGTCAGAGATGATTTTAGGAGAAGACATGTGCTCTTTGTTCTAACCAGCTGTTTATACGTTCTGCTCTCCAGGCTCTCCCTTACGTCTGCCTGCTCATAGCCATGCTGTTCTTCATATATGCCATAATTGGGATGCAGGTACAGGAAACACCACATAAGAATAGACTAAACACATCTCTTTACCAAGCCATGTGCTTTGGGACTGATTGTACTGATTGAAAGATAAAAGAAATCCATAATCTGTGGTAGACCCAATCAACAGGTAAATGTTATCGGTAAAATTGACTGTGGAACATGTAGGTGTTTCAGTTGTGGAAGGCGTGACCTATAGTGGTGTGAAAAACTACTGGCCCCCTTCCAGATTTCTTATGTTTTTGTATGTTTGTCACACTTTGATCTTTCAGATCCTCAAACAAATGTAAATATTAGTAAAAGATCACACAAGTGAACACAACATGCGGTTTTTAATGAAGGTTTTTATTATTGAGGGAAAACAATATCCAAAACGACTTGGCCCTGTGTGAAAAAGTGTTTGCCCCCCTGTTAAAACTGTGATTTATCACACCTGAGTTCAATGTCATCAGTCTGGAAAAGGTTATATTGTCATTTCTAAAGCTTTGGGACTCCAGAAAAACACAGTGAGAGCCATTATTCACAAAAGACAAAAACATGGAGCAGTAGGGAACTTCCCAGGAATGGCCGGCTGACCATAATTACCCCAAGAGCACAGTGACGACTCATCCAAGAGGCCACAAAAGACCCCACAACAACATACAAAAAACTGCAGGCCTCACTTGCCTCCATTAAGGTCAGTATTCATGACTCCACCATAAGAAAGAGACTGGGAAAAAATGGTCTGCATGGCAGACTTACAAGATGAAATCAGCTGCTGAGCAAAAAGAACATAAAGACTCATCTCAGTTTTTCCAGAAAACATCTTGATGATCCCCAAGTCTTGTGGGAAAATACTCTGTGGACTGACGAGGCAAAAGGTACACTTTTTCAAGGGGTGTGTTCCATTGATCCAAAACACACCAGCAAGTCCACCTCTAAATGGCTGAAAGAAAATGAAGACTTTGGAGTGGTCTTGTCAAAGTTCTCACCTGAATCCTATTGAGATGCTGTGGCATGACCTTAAAAAGTGGTTCATGCTCAAAAACCCTCCAATGTCACTGAATTACAACAATTCTGCGTAGAAGAGTGGACTAAAATTCCTCCACAGACTCATTGCAAGTTATCACAAATGCTTGATTGTAGTTGTTGCTGCTAAGGGTGGCCCAACCAGTTATTAGGTTTAGGGGGCAACCACTTTTTCACACGGGGACATGTAGTTTGGGATTTTGTTTTCCCTCAATAATGAAAACCTTAATTAAAAAACTGCATGTTGTGTTCACTTATATTGTCTTTTACTAATATTTACATTTGTTTGATGATAGGAAACATAAAAGTGTTAAAAACATTTAAAAATAAGAAATCAGGAAGGGACAAACACGATTTCACCCCACTGTAGCTAGCTCTCTGAACGCTGTTCCCTCTGACCTACTCAAGGTGTTTGGAAACATCAAGCTCAATGACGAGAGCCACATCAACCAGCACAACAACTTCAAGACCTTCTCCAGTGCTCTCATGCTGCTGTTCAGGTAGGCCACATTGAATCTCCTGGCTACCCCCATCAGGCTCACAAGATTCCAGTCTTCGATCTCTTGACTGACTGATTGACTCGCTGGCCGACTGATGGGCTGACTGGCTGTATTATTGACAGGAGTGCAACAGGGGAGTCTTGGCAGGAGATCATGTTGTCATGTCTGGGAGGGCAGGAGTGTGAGCCAGACCCCTCCATCGCCCCCCTCACCATGTCTCCAGACCACGAGGGCGGCTGTGGCACCGAGTTCGCTTACTGCTACTTTGTCTCCTTCATCTTCTTCAGCTCCTTCCTGGTGAGAGACAGTGCACTACATTCCCCTATATTCACACAATCACAAAAATACATTTAGGGCCCTATTTACATGATCTGAAATGCAAGTGGCAACACCGAAGCGCAAGTAATTTTGCAGGTGGGACTCGGGTGCTGTTTTTATTGGTCTGATGTGACTACATTAGTAATAGGTGTGGTTTGGGCTTAACATGCAATGAACCAATCAGAGTGTCAGCTCATATTCCCTTTAAAAGCAGGAGTGCTTGTTCTATGTCTGATTGTGATCATGGCCCATCCATGAGAGAGACTAGGCAAAGAGTCCACCCTAACCTAGTTTCTACCTAGTACACACACAAAACAAGTATATGTTTTTCCCCAATAGCAATGTATCCAATGTAACCATATTTATTTCTTAAATCTTTTGAGTTTAATTTGGTGCTCATTAGGATTATTTGTGATCCTATTTTCTTTATTTCTATAATTCAAAAGGTGCTTGTGTATATGGTTTTGTGGCAAGAAATTCATTTTTAGAAAGGAGTGTTAAGTTTTGATTGCAGTGTTTCATTCTGGCACATTGTGAGTTGTTACAGTAAAATCCATGTACCAAGTCTGTGGAGTTTGTGTGCAGTTTTGACATTAGCCAAATTCTGCAAAACGGTTGTAAGCAAAAACTGTAAGTTGGGTTAATGTAGGCTAGATTTATGCTAGCCTTTTTCACATGTTCATGGACACCATAATGATTGCCCTCCTTTTGTAATAGTTTTCCTTAAATTATGTTTGCAAAAATGGGAACTGTTTTGTCTGTGTAGACGAGAGAAACAAAGTGCATGCACGTTTTACACAAGCTACATTATGGCAAAGACTGTGCCCTTAAAATACCTTTTAACCACCCTTTTCCTGTTCAGTGGCAGAATTTTTGCAAAATAGCACCAGAGAACGTTTGAGCCGGAACACGCCTACGTTTTTCGTGGAACCACCCCCTGGAGCATGTGCGTCTGTGGACGGAAAAGTCTGTTGTGCGTTTGGTGCAAAATTGAAATTATACGTGCGTCGGTGCTCAAAGTAAATTGCGCTGGGTGCACGATCGGACCCTTAGACTTATTCATTCAGCAGGAGTGTTTATCCAAAGTTACATCCATCCATCCATTTTCTTGCGCTTTATCCGGGACAGGGTCGAGGGGGCAGCATTCTGAGCAGGGAGATGAGTGGTACCCGGTGGGGTTTTCTGCTGTTGTAGCCCATCCGTCTCAAGGATGTGCGTGTTGTGGCTTCACAAATGCTTTGCTGCATACCTCGGTTGTAACGAGTGGTTATTTCAGTCAAAGTTGCTCTTCTCCCAGCTTGAATCAGTTGGCCCATTTTCCTCTGACCTCTAGCATCAACAAGGCATTTTCGCCCACAGGACTGCCGCATACTGAATGTTTTTCCCTTTTCACACCATTCTTTGTAAATCCTAGAAATGGTTGTGCGTGAAAATACCGGTAACTGAGCAGATTGTGAAATACTCAGACCAGCCCGTCTGGTACCATCAACCATGCCACACTCAAAATTGCTTAAATCACCTTTATTTCCCATTCTGACATTCAGTTTGGAGTTCAGGAGATTGCCTTGACCAGGACCACATCCCTAAATGCATTTAAGCAACTGCCATGTGATTGGTTGATTAGATAATTGCATTAATGAGAAGTTGAAGAGGTGTTCCTAATAATCCTGTAGGTGAGTGTAGATTGACCAGTACATTGAGAGCTTTACCTTGCAGCTCAGCTTCTTCTTCACCACATTGCTCCGATACAGAGACCGCATCCCTGCAGCCACTGCACCGATTTACCTGTCAATCTCACGCTCCGTCCTTCCCTCACTCGTGAACAAGATATACTTGTTGGACATTAACTCAAGATACTTGTACTCCTCAACTTGAGGCAAGGACTATCCACCCACCCAAAGGGGACAAGCCACCTTTTTGTGGTCGAGAACCATGGCCTCGGATTTAGAGGTGCCGATTCTCATCCCAGCCGCTTCACACTCGGCTGCAAACTGTATGCTGCAGGTCCCAGTCCAATGAGCCATCAGAACAACATTATCTGCAAATAGCAAAGATGAGATCCTGTGCTCCCCGAACTGGACACCCTCTGGCCCCTGGCTGTGCCTAGAGTCCAACATACAACAGGAACAGGGCTGACTTACTACCGGCAATGTGAACACAACTCCTGCTCCTG
Organism: Plecoglossus altivelis; assembly: GCA_036571765.1. NCBI lineage: Eukaryota > Metazoa > Chordata > Actinopteri > Osmeriformes > Plecoglossidae > Plecoglossus > Plecoglossus altivelis. The sequence continues at coordinate 492,918 of BROE01000001.1, forward strand.
TCATACAGGGACCAGATGGCCCTGAGCAAAGGGCCTTGGATCCCGTACTCCCGTAAAAAAAACCACTGGACACCATGAGGTAAACGGTCGATTGCCTTCTCCAGATCCACAAAGCACATGTAGACTGTTTGGGCAAACTCTCATGAACCCTCAACCACCCGATGGAAAGACCTTACCGGGAAGGCTGAGAATTGTGATACCTCTGTAGTTGGGACACACCCTCCAGTCCCCCTTCTTGACTAGGGGGACCACCACCCCAGTCTGCCAGTCCAGAGGTAGTCCCAAGCTGCCACGCAATGTTGCAGTGTCAGCCAAGACAGCCCCACAACATCCAGAGACTTAAGATACTCAGGACAGATCTCATCCACCAGAGCCTTGCCACCGAGCAGCCCACCGACCACCTCAGTGACTTTATTCTTGGTGATTGAAGAGTCCCAGCCTCTGCTTCCTCCTCAGAAGACGTGACGTCAGGATTGAGGAGATCCTCAAAAGTATTCCTTCCACTATCCAACAATGTCCTTAGTGGAGATCAGCAGCTCCCCACCGGCACCTTAAACGGTATTGGTGAAGCACTGCTTCTCCCTTCTGAGATACCGAACGGTTTGCCAGAATTTCTGTCTGGTGGTCCTCCTTCATGGCCTCCCCGAATTCCTCGCAGACCCAAGTTCTTGCCTCTGTAACCTCCAAGCTGCAGCATGCTAGGCCTGCCAATACCTGTCAACTGTCTCCGGAGTCCATCCATCCATCCATTTTCTTCCGCTTATCCGGGGCCGGGTCGCGGGGGCAGCAGTCTGAGCAGGGAGGCCCAGACTTCCTTCTCCACGCACACCACCTTCAGCTCCTCCGGGGGGATCCCGAGGCGTTCCCAGGCCAGCCGAGAGACATAGTCCCTCCAGCGTGTCCTGGGTCTTCCCCGGGGCCGCCTCCCGGTAGGACATGCCCGGAACACCTCCTGAGGGAGGCGTCCAGGAGGCATCCGAAACAGATGCCCGGGCCACCTCAGCTGGCTCCTCTCGACGTGGAGGAGTAGCGGCTCTACTCCGAGCTCCTCCCGTGTGACCGAGCTCCTCACTTTATCTCTAAGGGAGCGCCCAGCCACCCGGAGGGCGCAAGCCACCTTCTTCTGGTCGAGAACCATGGCCTCAGATTTCGAGGTGCTGATTCCCATCCCGGCAGCTTCACACTCGGCTGCAAACCGCTCTAGTGCATGCTGTAGGTCCCGGTCCGATGGAGCCATCAGGACAACATCATCTGCGAATAGCAGAGATGAAATCCTGTTCCCCCACGAACCAGACACCCTCCGGCCCCTGGCTGTGCCTAGAAATTCTGTCCATGAAGACAATGAACAGAACCGGTGACAAAGGGCAGCCCTGGCGGAGTCCAACATGCACCGAGAACAGGTCCGACTTACTACCGGCAATGCGAACACAGCCCCTGCTCCGGTCATACAGGGACCGGACGGCCCTGAGCAAAGGGCCCCGGACCCCGTACTCCCGGCAAACCCCCCACAGGGCACCACGAGGGACACGGTCGAACGCCTTCTCCAGGTCCACAAAACACATGTGAACCGGTTGGGCAAACTCCCATGAACCCTCAAGCACCCGATGAAGTGTGTAGAGCTGGTCCAGTGTCTCCGGAGTCTTATAACCCAACCAGGCTTGATAGGACTCCTTCAGTTTGACAGCATCCCTTACTTCTGGTGACTACCACTGGGTTCGGGGATTGTCACAACTGGCATCAGAGACCTTAGGACTACAGCTCCGGGCTGCTGCATCGACAATGGAGGCTGAGAACATGGTCCACTCAGACTCAATGTCCCCAGTCCCCACTCGGGATCAGAGTGAAGAGGTCCCAGAGGTGCGAGTTGAAGACCCTGGCCTGTAGGCTGACACCACAGTGAGAGACATTTCCCTGGCTTGAAGGTGCAGAGACACGACTTTCTCATTCACTGGGCTAAACTTAAACACGTGGCGACTGAGCTGTGGGGCTATAAGAAAGCCCACACCAGCTTGCTGCCTCTCCCTGTGGGCAAAGCAGAGAAATGTCCAGCCTCTCTCAAGGATAGTGTATCCGGAACCCAAGCTGTGCTTGGAGGCAAGGCCTCCAAACATGTCTAGCCTATAACGCTCGACCTCCTACACAAGCTCGGGCTCCTTCCCAGCCAGCGAGGTGACATTCCATGTCCCCAGTGCTAGAGACGCATGTGCACATGGTCTCGGTCATCCAGGCACCTGCCCCTGACCACTGCCCAAAACACACTGCACCGGCCCCTTATGGTCCTTCCTGTGGGTGGTGGGCCTAAGGGTAGGTGGTCCCAAGTTGCAATTTCGGGCTGTACCCGGCCGGGTCCCATGGGCAAATACCCGACCACCGGGTATCGCCAATCCAGGCGCCGTAGCTGAGCTTTTTGTTTTTGCTCCAGACAACATAGCTCCTAGAATTATTCGAGCTCTCAAACCCCTCCATCACATTAAGGTGGCGCTTCAAAAAATTACAAATTGTGCAAATAGTAAGTGAATGAGTGAAAAGTTTGAACAGTGTTACAGTGGTTATGTCAAGGAATAAACTCTTATTAAACACAGTGCAACAACATTCTCTTAATTGCAATGCTGGATATATGTGTAGATAAATTAACAGCAGAACATCCACTCGTCATCCAGGACTGTATCGACTCGGAACCTCTTTCCTGTTGTGTGCTGTGTTCCAGATGCTGAATCTGTTCGTGGCTGTCATCATGGATAACTTTGAGTACCTGACCAGAGACTCGTCCATCCTGGGTCCCCATCACCTGGATGAGTTTGTTCGTATCTGGGGAGAGTTTGATCGAGCTGCCTGGTGAGGAAACCACTGTGCAAACACACTTGCGTTGGTGCGCAAAGATCGCCTCAAACACACACTCTCAAACACACACTCAAACACACACACACATTTAAACACACACAAACACACACACACTCAAACACACACACACACAAACACACTCAAAGACACACACTCAAACACACACACACACTCAAACATGCACACAAACACATACACAGGTGCGCAAACACACACTCTCAAATACACACACACACACAAATACAGACATGCTCAGTCTCTAATACAGACATACACACTTACACTCTCTCACAAATACATGCACTCTCAAATATACACACACACACACACACACTGTCATACACGCACAAAGTAGTCCACCACTACAAAATCTGTTGCTATTTTAAACCCAGCGTCTGTGTATGGTGGTTTCTCCCCACGTGTGTTAGCGGCCGGATCCACTACACAGCCATGTATGAGATGCTAACCCACATGTCCCCCCCACTGGGCCTGGGGAAGAAATGTCCTGCCAAAGTGGCCTACAAGGTGAGGGAAAATGCTATCTACCTTTTGAAGCTATTATTCATGTTATTGTCACCACCTCATCACCTTCCTCTTGGTCTCTCTTTTCTCTGAAGAGACTGGTGTTGATGAACATGCCAGTGGATGAGGACATGTCCGTCCACTTCACGTCCACTCTCATGTCTCTCATCCGCACTGCCCTGGAGATCAAGATCGCAAGAGGTCAGGGGTCCTTCCAACCACACAAAGAAATAACTGTCTGCTTTGTGGAATTTGTAGTTCATATCATGAACAGTATATCATAGTAATTGGATTAGAGGACTACAGAGCAGTGTATGTTTGTGTGTTTTTAGGAGGGGAGGACCGCATAGCTCTAGACACTGAGCTGCAGAAGGAGATCAGTGTAATCTGGCCTTATCTGTCCCAGAAGACCCTGGATCTGCTGGTTCCCATCAATAAAGGTCTGCAGCATATCACTGACCCAGCAGGGAGCCCCAACCAAAGATGCACGCATTGACCAGACTGCTGTGTGTGTGTCTGCGTTTATGGGTAATTTCTCCTCCAGATACTGACATGACCGTTGGGAAGATATATGCCTCTATGATGATAATGGACTACTTCAAGCAGAACAAAGCCAAGAAGTTGAGACAGCAGGTGGAAGCACAGGTCAGATCCATCACACACACACACACACACACACTATCTGTCATATTTGGAAACAATTGTGTCTCTTGAGTGGGGGTGGTTGGGGTTAGGAGAAAGGCCAAACCTTGTGTTTCTTGGTCTTTGCAGAAGAGCAGTCTGATTTTCAAAAGTCTGGATGCCTCCAGCCTCCCAGAGGACATCCTGTCCAACACCCAGCCGCTCTCTCTCATGCCCCACAACGCTGGGTCAGCACTGTGAGTTCACCCTCTGTTTGCATGCGTGTGTGTGAGCACTGACACATGTGGACCCTGCAGGGTGAGCGCTGCAGGGTGAGCGCTTGATGTGGTCTTCCTGTGAACCTCCTGTTCCTCTGCAGGACCAGGGGAGGCTTTGTGGCCCTGAGCCCCATCTCCCCTCAGGACCTGCTCTGCATGAAGCCTCTAACTCCAGATCTGGACACCAGCCAGGAGCTGTCTGGGGTGAGGAACCCAGACATAAGACACAACTCCCATAGTCTCAACTTCCAGACACACTGTGACAGCTACTGCTAGATTCAACCAACAAGCAAGCAACGGAACTTGTATGAGAGATTCGAGCTACTCAGTCATGTGAATGTTGAATGAGTGATATATCTAGCAATGTGAAACGATGAGAACCTCTGTGCTGAAACCTTGCTTTAACAGTGTCACCTTTCTAGAGATTCTCCTGAAGCAATGTTTTGACAATATGTAACTAGACTGGGTCTAATGTCTGTTTAGAGTGCTGATGTGAGTTTCTGTTCTAGTGCTTTTCAAGAACACAATATTCTTGTTTTCTTTGTGTTCTATGCAAAGTTCATCCAGTGACATTCGGAAGCAACGTGTCTAACTGTGCTTTCAGGTTGAACTGGTCTGCAGTGTGTACCCAAGGAACTGTCAAGTTTCACTTCAGATATTGGTGTTTGTCTTCCACTGTTGCAACTTCTAGCATGGAGTACTGTGAGTGGCCTGGCGGCAGGTAGATCTGCTTGGCTCGTGCTGATGGACAGGTGCATGTCTGTGGATCCCAGAGGAGCCTATGCTGTTCCGTACCCCCATATTGATGTAGCGATGTGCTTCTGTCGCTGTTGCTCTGCTGTTCGTGTGACCAGTGTCTCTTTTGTATACCATCTTACCATTAGTTTTTGCTTCTCCCTAAAACTATTTCCACCTGGAATAAGTTGTCGTTGGTTACGCCTCTCTCTGGCTGGAATGGCTTCTTACTGAATGGCATTGATGGAATGGCCCGTGGTTCCTCCAAGCACCTGTAGGTTGTCTCTGGACAATATACATAGGAAACACATGTAGCGAGCCTCTCCTTTTGCTCTATCGACCACGCCCTTGCTGTAAACCCTCCTGGGCTGGAACCCGCTAAACAGACCGCCCCACATGTTGCCCAGCCTGACGTGTACCATGTCTTCCCTCTGTGTGCTCACTTAGGTGGGGGGGTGCAGTGGGTTGACTTGGGGCCCACTTGAGCTCCCAGTGGGTAGGGGCCTGTGTGTGCGAGCCTCCTCCATGCCCCGCCTGGCGTTAGATCCACAGGTACTGCCCTCTGAACACACACACACCTCCAGAGACCCAGCCAACTCTGGCCCCGCACCCCGGATGTGCATGAGTGTGTGACAAGGACTAGAACTGAACTCTGGGGTCCCTGGGATGGAAAGCATAAAGGGGGTTTTGTGTCTTTGGTGTGTGGATACCTGTAAAGGGTTCGTTCAAGGTTTTTTGGTTTTCCATTTTTAGTGGCTGAAGATGATGTTTGGTGTTAGGTTACTGTTCAACCTGACATTTAGGTTTTGGTTTCCAAACATGAGCGAGCAGAGCATGGGGATGGAGAGAACTGCTCAGTGGTTTCCCCTGCGACAGGGAGCATAGATGTGAGGAAGAAATGCTGCGTTGATCTAAGTATGCACAACTCCTACAGAGTAATAAAACCATAGTTGCTTCTGTGTTCTGCCGCCTTTGGCTGTCTCTCCCTCTATATGTGTGTATGTGGTACAGAAGGACATGGCTGGGGGCTCTTTGAAGCGCTCCTTTTCTACCATTGCTGACCAGCGGATAGACGGGCTGTGGCAGGATGACGAGAAGAACAGCCCAGAGAGGCTGTACCGGCCGCGCCACAAGAGCTACAAGGCTGCTGGTCAGTTGTCCACGAACAGCCCCAAAAGTCCTGACAGAACTCACAGCACTACATGGCGGGGGGCGGCACTGGTTATATCTGACGAAGTCGTGGCCTGGGGAAGTCGTGGCCTAATGGTTAGGGAGTTGGGCTTGTAACCCTCAAGTTGCTGGTTCGATTCTCGCACTGGCAGGAATTGAAGGTGGGGATTGTGAATAAACAGCGCTCTCTCTGCCTTCGATACCATGACTGAGGTGCCCTTGAGCAAGGCACCGAACCCCCAATTGCTCCCCGGGCGCTGGAGCAATAGCTGCCCACTGCTCCAGGTGTATGTTCACTGTGTCTGTGCAGTTGCCCACTACTCACTACTGTGTGTGCACTTGGATGGGCTAAATGCAGAGGTAAAATTTCGAGTATGGGTAACCATACTTGACAATACGTCTTTTCACTTCACATCATGGAATGATGTATGACTCTGCCACTCTCACATTCTCTCTGCTCCTCCCCTTGTGTCCCTTCCCCGACCCCTTGCTGTCTGTGAAGTTTCGCGCTCGGACCACTGGCAGCAGGGGGGCAGAGACAAGGAGCGCGGGCGCTCAAAGGAGCGCCGTCACCTCCTGTCCCCTGACACATCCCGCTGCAACTCAGAAGAAAGAAGTCAGCAGGCATCCCGCTCGTCCAGCATGGAGCGGACACACCCACTGGACAAACAGGTACCAGGAACGCATGCTGTTGACCAAGAAATGATTTGTTCCAATATGTAACTAAAATTGATGTTTGACAGTGACGATGACAGTTTGAGCTCTTTTAACTTGATTCTGTGTTTTTCTGTGTGTGTGTGTGTTTCTCTGAGTTTGCCTTTGTGTGTCTGTGTATCTCTGTGACTGTGTGTGTATATCTCTGTGACTGTGTGTGTGTGTCTCTGTGTCTGTGCATGTGTGTGTGTGTGTGTGTAGGGTAACAGTTCAGACAGCCCAGTTCCCTCCACGTCTGAGTCTAGCACCCCTAGTGGCCAGCGGCCTCTCTCTCAGACACCCACGCGCACCCACCCACACATCTCCTACTCCCCTCTGGTGTGTCGCATGCACCCCTCCGTGGGAGAGGATGAACAGGGCAGCCCAGAGACCCAGAAGCGTGGGGAGCCATTCCGGGGGGGCAGAGATGGGGCCCCAGGGAAGGAACAGAGTGGGCTGGGTTTCCAGCACTCTCCCCCTCGGCGCTATCCATCAGAGCCCTACCTGGCCCTGCAGGAGGATGACCACAGCCCCTCCAGCCACATGGAGACCCTCACCTTCGAGGCTGCCGTGGCCCACAGTTTGGGACGCTCCAACACTGTCAGCTCGTCCCGTCCACGTTCCCGGACCAGCTGGCAGGTCCCCAACGGACACTTCCGGAAACGCCTAGCACAAACGGTCTCTGTCACAGGCCCCTTCAGCGACACTGAGGAGGATGACAGGTGCTAGGAAGAGGAGGGTAAAGGAAGTTGTGAGGGACAACCTTGTACATGGACACTGTCATTATTATTGCCAACAAAACTATGGTTTTCACATCTTGAAAGTCGAATCATATTGAAATTCCCACAGTGAAGGACTATTTATTTCAGAACTACTCTTTGTAGATAGAGTAATAACCTTAAATAGCATTTGATATACAGTAAACAAAAAATGAAATGAAAGAATAGAAATATGGTTGGCGTCACTAGGTATTGTCATTTCTGAAGGTGTTTCTCTAACAATGATTCAGTGTTGCTTTTAACAGTGTGTGTGGAGTGTGTGAATTTGTTACTATGTGCAAATTAATGAGAAACAATCACATTTAAAGCCATGGTTTTGTAAATACATGTGATTTATCAAACAATTACCTGAACGATATATGTACTCATATAGAAGGAGTTTCATACCAGTTTAAATGGCACCATATAAAGGATCTATTATGTTGGTTAACTGTTTAATAGTATTTGTAAAGCTTGTTTGGAGCAGAATCCTGCTGAAATAACAGTTCTGTATTTTTGTACTTTGGCCTGCCCCCGTATTTAGCATTTGTTGACATTTAATCACAAAGGGAATAGGCCAAAGCAGGAACAGATTTGCCAGAATTCTGTGAATACCTAAATGTTTCCAAAACTGTCAGTCACTGACATCTTTGTCATCGGTTTTACATAGTTCTTGTCCCTTATGACTCTATTGTCAGCAATAAATAGACTAAATGCTTGTTTTTCACGAAGCAGTCAATTAATCACCCCTGACATCTTCACAAAATGATGTAATTGGCTTCTGTAGCAGTATGCATCCTTCACAAAGAACCCAACTGTGATTTATCAGCTGCGCTACACACAACCAAATAACAGAAACTGGATTGGGGTTGTTATTAATCAAGTGACATCAGCAAACACACTTTTTTGCTCATCTAAATTTTCTTGTTTTTGGTTTTATTTTTGGCTATTGCATAGTACCCTTTGTCATTATCTGCATTATGTAGTAATATGTTCTAAATACCATTTTATATTCCGCGTCATTGCACAATAATGTCATGAAGAATATTGTGCAATGTAGCTGTGTTTTTCTCTCCTTTTGCTTTAGTCTGCTTCACTCTGGACAAGTCCAGCAGCAAATGTTTACTGTGCATTTTTATTCCACAATGTGAATATATTGTATGAATTAAAACACACAGAAACTGTAGAAATATGTTTTAACACAACACACTAATTTATCTGTTGAGATGGTTTACTAATAATGTACAGTACTTATATAATTCTATAAGATGTAGAGAAAAAGCACTTATCTTACCTGCTTTAAAAGGAATAGAGGGATGTTTGAAATGTTACATAAAGGTTGTAAATGTGTTATTTGCCTCAAAAGGGTAATTGTGACTTAACCAAAAACACTAATTGAATCAAATGTTCCTGGAATGCAAATAGTTGTTTGGTTTATATGTGTATAATAGTTGTATATATGAATAAAATAAATCTCATACAACATTTTTACAGTGATTTGATTCCGTTGTCGTTAGAAGGCTGTGGTATATATTTTTTATTTGTATTGATCATTAGTTATAAGACAAGAAAAGAGGGTGGATGTAAACTCTTCTTGACACTTTGAATGATGTAATAAGTGTCCCTACCAAATACCAGGTCAACAGGGTACTGTGCCAAACCATTGTCTCATCATCATCATTCCATGCATCATTAGAACACACAATTTGTTAGTAATAATATCCATTAAGTTAAATGACTCAATAATTTGTGGAATGCCATCAAAAACAGTCAGAAAGCCATAGTTAATCTCCTTGAAATATAATAAAGGTAATCTATAGAACATGAAAGGTAAACATGACATTAGATCTAATGGATATAAATTAATGTACCGTATATAATTGTTCAGTTCATATCATCTCTTTTTACTTGCTCAAAATATTCTAGTAAGGTATTATACACTATATTTTAGATTTGGTATTATAGTAAGACACAGGGGTATACTTTTGTATTAGTTGACTTAATATCCATTTACATCACAGACCAATATGCGTCTATGTACAAATATGTGTATGTTTATATGTGTGTATGCATAAATATGTGTACATGTACACTACCAGTCAAAGGTTTAAACACATTGTCCCATTCATTTGAACGGGAGGGCATGTCCAAACATTTGACTGGTAGTGTATACAGTATATGTGTGTATCAAGTTCAAGTTGTGCTTTATTGTCATTCCGCTACATGCGGGTGCATACAGTGGAACAAAATGTCGTGCCTCACAGAGCCACGGTGCTACATAAGTACAGACATTTAACAGTACAGTCTAACAACAAACAATTTAAAATAAATATAACATTTCTCCTACACATAAACTAAACAGGATACAAACTATACAAACTGTACGAATACTTACCGATGTGCATGTGCATAGAGTATTGTACATGTGCGAAGAATAGATACATATTATTACAGAGTCTTTAGTGCAGTTTGTGTACACACGGCAGTGTGTATGAAAAATGCAGTGGGTGAGTGACTAGTGCCAGTTTTCTGATAGTCTTAGTTATTGTGTGGGTAGTCATAGAGGCCCGGAAGAGTTCAGGGCTCTCACAGCCTGGGGGAAGAAGCTGTTGATCAGTCTGGCAGAGCGGGCTCTGATGCTCCGGGATCGTCTACCTGATGGTAGCGGCTGGAAGAGGCTGTG